>CM056051.1:513480012-513870393 GCA_029574335.1 Rana kukunoris | reverse complement strand
GCTTGGTCATCCACTCTAACTAATTTCTTCTGCATGTTGAGGCTCAACACGGCAGCTCCCGAAAAGAAGGAACGAGTGGGGCAGCCCACGGCCACGTGCTGAAGAGGATGCACCACATCCACCACCAGCATTTCCTCTAGATGCAGAGCCTGCTTGCCCTCCTGACTTCTGCCTCTCTTTGTTAGTCCTTTGCCAGACATATTTATGCGTTCAGGGGTGCTATGTAACAGCACAAGCGCAGTGACACCAACTGCTTGGACCAGCCTCTCTTTTTGGGGGGATCTGCGTGTTGGTTGCGTGGTGGTATGTAACAGCACAAGCGGAGTCACAACAACTGCGTTCAGGTGGTATGTAACAGCACACGTGCGGTGACACCAAATGCGCTCAGGTGGTATGTAACAGCACACGTGCGGTGACACCAAATGTGCTCAGGTGGTATGTAACAGCACACGTGTGGTGACACCAAATGCGCTCAGGTGGTATGTAACAGCACACGTGTGGTGACACCAAATGCGCTCAGGTGGTATGTAACAGCACACGTGCGGTGACACCAAATGCGCTCAGGTGGTATGTAACAGCACACGTGCGGTGACACCAAATGCGCTCAGGTGGTATGTAACAGCACACGTGCGGTGACACCAAATGCGCTCAGGTGGTATGTAACAGCACACGTGCGGTCACACCAAATGCGCTAAGGTGGTATTTAACAGCACACGTGCGGTGACACCAAATGCGCTCAGGTGGTATGTAACAGCACACGTGCGGTCACACCAAATGCGCTAAGGTGGTATTTAACAGCACACGTGCGGTGACACTAACTGCGCTCAGGTGGTATGTAACAGCACACGTGCGGTGACACCAAATGCACTCAGGTGGTATGTAACAGCACACTTGCGGTGACACTAACTGCGCTCAGGTGGTATGTAACAGCACACGCGCGGTGACACCAAATGCGCTCAGGTGGTATGTAACAGCACACGTGCGGTGACACCAAATGCGCTCAGGTGGTATGTAACAGCACACGTGCGGTGACACCAAATGCGCTCAGGTGGTATTTAACAGCACACATGCGGTGACACTAACTGCGCTCAGGTGGTATGTAACAGCACACGTGCGGTGACACCAAATGCACTCATGTGGTATGTAACAGCACACTTGCGGTGACACTAACTGCGCTCAGGTGGTATGTAACAGCACACGTGCGGTGACACCAAATGCCTTTAGGTGGTATATAACGGCACACGTGCGGTGACACTAACTGCGCTCAGGTGGTATGTAACAGCACACGCGCGGTGACACCAAATGCGCTCAGGTGGTATGTAACAGCACACGTGCGGTGACACCAAATGCGCTCAGGTGGTATGTAACAGCACACGTGCGGTGACACCAAATGCGCTCAGGTGGTATGTAACAGCACACGTGTGGTGACACTAAATGCGCTAAGGTGGTATTAAACAGCACACGCACAGTCAGAGCGACTGCGTTTCTGTGCAATTCAATAGCCCACTTGCATTAACAGCAACTGCCTTTCTGTGCAAATAAATAGCACACGTGCAGTAATAGGTAATGCGTCTATGTCCTGCCTGGTGGACCTGCAGACCACAACATCTAGCCTGGTCTCTGAGGTCCGGGGGCCTGGCAGCTGCTGTCCGTGAGGAGGGGAGGCAGACACGGCGCCAACAGCACAGCAATACAACCCGCCGGCTGCGGATGCAGGCTGCCACCAATTCCTACCTCCACCGGCTAGCCGTGGCAATGGAGGGCAGCCAGGCAGCCAGGGAGAGACTGGGGGAGGTTCAACCACCAGCCCCCCCCAGCCCCCCCACCTGAGGCTCGCCCCAGGCAACTGCTCCCCAGGAGGCTAGGGACAAGACGGAGCCCACGACAGGGCCGTTGAATATTTGAAATTTTTGTTTGATACTCAGGTTATGAGTTTTATTTATTTTTATATCCCTGCACATGGTGAGGAGTGCAGGCTACAGTGTGAATGTGGTGTGAATGTGTGGGGGTGACACTCCTGCCATTAAGGGGTGTCACCCTCAGTCGTTGGGGAGAAATTATCCCCACGACACGTGTGAATGGTGTATGAATGTACAGCAACATAATTGGAGCCGTGGCGTGGCGTTGCTGCTCCCAAGTCCCATGTGGTGTACTTTGGTCTAATCCAATTTGATGTGGATGTGGGGTGTGTGTGCTAGGGACCACAGTGGTGTGCATGCATGCATTCTCATTGTGACATGATTAATGTGTGTGTTTAACGTGAAAAGTAGCCTACCACAAGGACCCTCCTGACTGCTCTTCCCAGACGGGGGACCCTCGGGCAAGGGGGGATTGTGTGGTTCGGGGGTCAGGTCATCACGTAAGTCAATCTGCAGGCCCTTTCTCATGGCAAAGTTGTGCAGAATGCAACTTCCCCCAATGATCTGGCACACGAAGTTTGGGGAATACAACAGGGTACCCCCAGACTTATCCAGGCATCGGAAACATGACTTCAGGAGGCCAAAGGTGCGCTCCAGCACTGCACGGGTTTTTATGTGTGCTTCATTGTATCTTTCCTCTCCTCTGGTTTGGGAATCCCAGAATGGAGTCATGAGATGGGGTCCAAGTGCATATGCCGCGTCACCAGGTAAGGAAAAGACAGGAGGATGTTAGTAGTGCATGTGCCCCTTGTGATGTGTGCATCATGGGGGGGACAGTCATGTCTGCCACCCATGTCACTCACCAACCAGCCAGCTGTCCTTGTACACGTTCTGTTCAAATTCTGTTGAGATGGTGCTTTGACGGTATACAGTATGTAGCTGTCGTGGCTGGCCCCGGGGTCCTTGGCACGGACGTGCCATATTAGGCCTTGGGCATCAACTATCACCTGTACATTGATGGAATGCCAGTGCTTCTGATTGCAGTATATGTGCTCTGTGTCCCGGGGGGGCTGGAGTGCCACATGTGTACAATCAATGGCCCCCACAGTGCGTGGGAATCTGGCAATTCTGTAGAAATCTGTCATTGCCTTCTGCCGCAGCTCCTCAGTGGTTGGTTTGTTGATTTGGTTGGCCATGCGTCTGAGGATTGCGGGGATAACCTGGTGCACGCATCTGCTCATGGTGGATTGTGACATCCCAGCCACCACTCCACTTGTTCTTTGAAAAGATCCACTGGCAAGGAAATGGAGTGTTGCCAGGACCTTGACCAGTGGCTGCACTGCATGTGAGCGGTGTGTCTGGCTGGTGATGTCATCCTGCAGGGTTGTGGCTAATTCCAGGATGGCTTCAGGGCTGAATCTGAATAGGCGAAACACCTCCAAATCACTCATGCCAAAGACGTCAATGCGCGTGCGGAATATCCTCTCCCGTGCCCTCCTACGTGCCCGTCGACTCAGTAGGGCTATGAGCACGGCTGCCCCTGGCATGTTGGCAGACAGATGTGTTGTCCAGCAAGTGTTGTTGCTCAATTTGTCTGTAACAGTGTTGCTTTAGCTGCTCTCCAGCTGATCTGTTCAACTCCGGTGCAAAGTTACCCCTGCTTTATGAGGGGTAACTTTCCGCAGGAAATTGCAGTTACGCGCACAGGGTAACGCCTGTGCCGGACAAACGTACGTTTCTCCCTCATTTGCATATTTGAATACATAATCCATTGGAATGGTTGATCTGTCCCGCGTAAAGATGCGCCAAAGCCACGCCGGCGTGGAAAAGTAACGCCGGTAAGAAGAAGCCTATTTGAAGGCGGATCTGGTATAGTAGGTACGGCGCATGGATCCGACGGCGCGAAGTAACACTTACGCCGCGCATCTCTAAAAACGCCGGCGTAAGTGCTACATGAATCTACCCCTGTGTCTCTATCTATCTACAGTATCTCTCTCTAACTCACTGTCTGTCTAACTTGTCTGTAAGGCAAGCTGTAACACACTACACGAGGCCGCCCGGGAGGCAGCCTTTTATAGTGTGGGGCGTGTGCTAAAGCCCTGAGCCCTAATTGGCCAAAGCACACAGGCTTTGGTCAATTAGGTCTCTTCGTTTTTTGGGCGCTGTGATTGGCCAAGCATGCGGGGTCATGGTGCATGTTTGGCCAATCATCAGCGCGCAACGCCGCAGTGAATTATGGGTCATTCGAATTTGGCACGAACGACCCGATTTGTTCGTTTTCGACGAACGATCGAACGTGCAATGCTTGATGCGAACATGCGTTTGCATCGAACGCAAAGCTCATCCCTAGTGCATAGCCATAAATAACATTATTTATGAGGCTTTGTAGATAATACATATGAATGTTGAGCATTACTTCCCTGTATAAAAGGGGTTATGATTCATGATATGTGCATTGGACTTTTTTGACACTATAGTTTAGAATAGGGATGGGTCAAACACCAAGTTTTCTAACCTGACAGAGAACTCCATTGAAGTCTATGGGAGACAAACAGGAAAAATTAAAAGTTCCCATTTTCCCAAGTGAGTGGCAATAAAAGGGGGAATGGGGGTCCGGGTACTGCCCTTTATCAATAAAAAAATAAAAAATAAAACAATATTTTTTTCAACAGCAGTGATTTTAATTAAAAAAAAATGGAGAGAGAATGAGCCAAAGGCCCGGACAGGATTCTTCAGAGGAACAAAACTGGGGCCCAGATTCACAGAGCGATTACGCCTGTCTAACTGGTGTTAGACAGGAGTAATTTCAAATTTTGCGCGCCGTATCACTAGTTTGAATCCTCAAACCATGATACGGCGGCTTCGGGCTTCGATCCGAGAGGCTTACGTCTTCATAAGCCTTCGGATCTACGCTGCAATATTTTTGCGGCCGCTGGGAGGAGTCCGCGTCGTTTTCAGCGTCGGGGTATGCAAATGACTTTTTACGGCGATCCACGAAGATACGAGTGGTCTTCGCAATCGCTTACGTCATTTTTTTGCTACATACTGTTAGACCAGCCGTCGTTCCCGCGTCGAATTCAATTTTTTTTTTTTACGTAACTCGTTCGGGAATAGGAATGTCCGTAAACGACGCTACTCAAACAACGAATGACGTAACGACGTGATTTCACGTCTCCCAACAAGTTTCTTGCTGGATTCTGCCGAGGAAACCGGTCGTGTGTACGAGGCATTACGTGTAGCTACCCAGGATATCTCCTAAACCTGCACGGCTTAGGAGATATCCCCTGTCCCCTGCATGTGTCGATGTCATTGGCACGTACGTACTGGGGCAAACTGAAGCAATGGCACCTTTTTTCTTATTAAAATCACTGCTCTTGAAA
Source organism: Rana kukunoris (assembly GCA_029574335.1). Lineage (NCBI taxonomy): Eukaryota > Metazoa > Chordata > Amphibia > Anura > Ranidae > Rana > Rana kukunoris. The sequence goes on along the minus strand of CM056051.1, from coordinate 513,865,154 downwards.
AAATTGTTTTATTTTATTTTTTTATTATTGATTAAGGGCAGTAGCCAGACCCCCATACCCCTTTTATTGCCACTTACTTGGGAAAATGGGAAATTTTTCCTGTTTGTCTCTCATAGGCGGCGTACACACGACCGAGTTCCTCGGCAGAATCCAGCGAGAAGCTCGCTGGGAGACGTATTCTGCCGAGAAAACCGGTCGTGTGTACACTTTCGTCGAGCAAACCGTCGGGCAGCTCGTCGAGCCAAAATAGAGAGCATGTTCTCTATTTGCTCGACGGGAGTCGAATTTGGCTCGACGAGGTTATCGACGGGCTGTTTTCCCGACGAGAAGCTCGATCGTGTGTATGCTAAGAAAACCCGCGCATGCTCAGATAAAAGTAGGAGACTGGAGCACATCCTTGGTAAAAGTAGCGTTTGGAATGGAGATAGCACATTCGTCACGCTGCCAACATTATTGCATCGTTTAATTGCAGCGTTCTTTAACAAAAATTACAATTGCACAAAACTGGACCAGTGTATTTTAAATTTGCTGCTGATATTCCCACAGAGTTCTTCTGACATAGTTTGTGAAACAACTAGATGATTAGAAATGAAAAAAATTTAATAAAAATGAAGATCCCAGGATTTGAAATACAGGACCAAAAAAATAAAGAAAAATTAGATCTCCTTTTTTTTGGTACTGTATTTCAAATCATGATCTTCATTTTAAACATTTTTTTAAAATTTTATAATCATCAGGGGTGTCAAACTGGTGGCCCTCCAGCTGTTGCAGAACTACAAGTCCCATCACGCCTCTGCGTGCAGGAGTCATGCTTGTAATCAGGGCCGCCATCATGAATTTTGGGGCCCCTTACACAGCTTCAGGCATGGGAGAAAATATAAATATATCTAATAAATATATATCTATATTTTTTTTAAAAAGGGTGGTTGCCAACTGGGGCCCCGGGGACCTTTTTTTTTTTGTTATAAAAGGAAATTTTTCAAAAAAGGGGGCATTCCATTCGCGACCTCTGGGCCCGAAAAAAAAGAAAACCTCTGGGCCCTTAAAAAAATTAAAAATAAATAAATAAAAAAATATATATAAAAAATAAAATAAACATTTATATATATATATAAAAAAGGAAATCAAAAACAAGGGGTTGCCTTCCAGGGCCCTGGGTACCTCTGGGTCCTTTAATAAAAAATAAAAATATAAAAAAGAATATATAAACAAAAATAAAAAATACAATTATAAAAAAAGGGGGTTTGACACATGGGGCCCTGGGGACCTCTGAGCCCTTTAATAAAAATACATCTATATAAAAAAATAAAAAAAAAAATATAAAAATGTTAATCTAAAATAGAAAAAAGGATTGTCAACCGGGGGCCCTGGGGACCTCTGGGCCCTTTAATAATAATAATAATAATAATAATAAAAAAAAATATATATATATATATATATATATATATATATATATATATATATCTAAATAAATAAAAGAAATAAAAAAATATATTTTTTTCTAAAAAAAAGGGGGGTTGTCATCTGAGGCCCTGGGGATCTCCAGGTCCCTGTGGACCTCCAGACCTCTAAAAAAATTAAAAAAAAAACATTGGCCCTTTAATAAAAAAAAAAATACAAATTAATATTTTTTTTTTATAAAAAAAGGGCTTGTCATCTGGGGCCCTTGGTGGCCTCCGGGCCCCTTCGGACCCCTAAAAAAAAAAAAAAATATATATTTTTTTTATTTTTAGGGTGGTTCCCATCTGGGCCCCTGGGGACCAACCCCCGGGCCCCTTACAGGTGTAATGCCTGTACCCCCCTGATGGCGGCCCTGCTTGTAATTGTCAGTCTTGCAATGTCTCATGGGACTTGTAGTTCTGTAACAGCTGGAGGGCCGCCAGTTTGACACCTGTGATCTAGTTGTATTTGGGTGTCAAGTTACCCCCCACTGAAACATTATTGTTTGGTCTTATCTCATCTGTCCTTTTCTAATTACACCTTTAAAATGATTTAAAAACATAACCTGCCTTCTCACAAGCTACATTATTTTTTGGAGTAAAAACACATAGACAAGTATGAACTGTAAACTCAAAAATCACCATTTATTTTGGTTAAGGATTAGAATAAAAAAATAAAAAAGGCAGCACTGGATAGCTTGCTGCCATTTGTGCACAGACAGGTGGGGCGTCATGTGACTGCTCAGCAGTTGGCTTCAAAATTTGGAAGTTGAGAGGCTCATCCAGGAAGGAACGTGTCAAGGTCTTGGACTCCCAGAGGTCAGAAACTGGAGCAGGGCAGGCAGATGTCACAAAGTTGTGGGACTACAGCAGACTGTCCTCTGGTACACCACCTGGAAGGAAGGGAGTCATCTTTTGGTTTTTCGCAAGGCCTTCCTTGGTGGATTCCCTCCAGCCTGCTCTCTGACCCTCTCTGCAGCCTTCTTAGCAGCCTTCCTCTTCTGCCTGGCTGGAGGCGGGGCCATGGAGGCAGTACTCATGCCAGGAGGAGGAGTAGCAGAACGTGGTGGAGGAGGAGAAGGAGCAGGAGAAATAGAATCAAGGGGAGGAGGAGAATGAGAAGAAGGAGGAGGGGGAGGAGAAGGAAAAGCAAAAGAAGAATGTGAAGAATGAGTAGGGGAAGCAGTAGGGGCAGGGGAAGAATGAGTAGAGGGAGCAGTAGGGGCAAGAGAAGAATGAGTAGGGGGAGCAGTAGGGGCAGGAGAAGAATGAGTAGGGGAAGCAGTAGGGGCAAGAGAAGAATGAGTAGGGGAAGCAGTAGGGGCAGGGGAAGAATGAGTAGAGGGAGCAGTAGGGGCAAGAGAAGAATGAGTAGGGGAAGCAGTAGGGGCAAGAGAAGAATGAGTAGGGGAAGCAGTAGGGGCAGGGGAAGAATGAGTAGAGGGAGCAGTAGGGGCAGGAGAAGAATGAGTAGGGGAAGCAGTAGGGGCAGGAGAAGAATGAGTAGGGGAAGCAGTAGGGGCAAGAGAAGAATGAGTAGGGGAAGCAGTAGGGGCAAGAGAAGAATGAGTAGGGGGAGCAGTAGGGGCAGGAGAAGAATGAGTAGAGGGAGCAGTAGGGGCAAGAGAAGAATGAGTAGGGGAAGCAGTAGGGGCAAGAGAAGAATGAGTAGGGGGAGCAGTAGGGGCAAGAGAAGAATGAGTAGGGGAAGCAGTAGGGGCAGGGGAAGAATGAGTAGAGGGAGCAGTAGGGGCAAGAGAAGAATGAGTAGGGGAAGCAGTAGGGGCAAGAGAAGAATGAGTAGGGGAAGCATGAGTAGAGGGAGCAGTAGGGGCAGGAGAAGAATGAGTAGGGGAAGCAGTAGGGGCAGGAGAAGAATGAGTAGGGGAAGCAGTAGGGGCAAGAGAAGAATGAGTAGGGGAAGCAGTAGGGGCAAGAGAAGAATGAGTAGGGGGAGCAGTAGGGGCAGGAGAAGAATGAGTAGAGGGAGCAGTAGGGGCAAGAGAAGAATGAGTAGGGGAAGCAGTAGGGGCAAGAGAAGAATGAGTAGGGGGAGCAGTAGGGGCAAGAGAAGAATGAGTAGGGGAAGCAGTAGGGGCAGGAGAAGAATGAGTAGGGGAAGCAGTAGGGGCAGGAGAAGAATGAGTAGGGGAAGCAGTAGGGGCAGGAGGAGAAGAAGAAGAAGGAGGAGGAGGAGGTTGTGAGCGAGATGTTCTTCGGCGATGGCGATGTGAACAGAGCACCGTCTCCTCAGTGAGATGACCCCTCACCGCCTTATTGGCTAAGATGACGAGGAGTCCCTCAAAGAGGAGACGCTGGTCCTCACTCATGTGGTCCATTTTGGCCAGAATAAAGGTCAAAAAGCCCTCCTGAGAGGTGGCAGGCTGCTGGAGGCTGGCCTGTGCCTCGCGAATGAGGGCCAGTGAGGCCTCGCGAACCCTCATATCCCTCGCGGCCCTTCTGGGTTGAAGGCGTATTGGAGGCACCTGACACCTAGTACTGCTACTAGGCCCGGCCACCTCCTCCGAGCAACTTGGGCCTGCCACCTCCTCCGAGCCAATTGGGCCTGCAACCTCCTCTGAGCCAATTGGGCCTGCAACCTCCTCCGAGCCAATTGGGCCTGCCACCTCCTCTGTGCCACTCACCCTGCCCTCCTCCTGCCTGGTACTTTCCTGTACCTCCTGCTGGCTGATATCCTCCTGTGTATTAAAAAAAGGGACAGTTTTACTTTTGGGTTCCAAAACCACACACAATTTTCAGCTCATGACTGTTGCAAACTGTTTGTCAAGAAATTGATAAGCCAATCATTCTGACCCCTGCAGTTTGTATATTTTTAACCTCTTTTCTTAATGCACCAATATAATACATTTAGATATTTAGATATAATATAAATTTAAACAAAAATACTCAAAATTTACTTCATTAATTTTGAAATGTATACCTATATCCAATTTTTTTTTAATTTTACCCCTCCCTCTATTTTTTAGTTCCCTCTCTCACTAAATAATGGTGGGTGGGCTTATTAGTCCATCCAACACATTAAATCAGGGATCCTCAAACTACGGCCCTCCAGCTGCTGTGGAACTACACATCCCATGAGGCATTGGAAAACTGACATTCATTCACAGACATGACAAGGCATGATGGGAATTGTAGTTCATGAACAACTGGAGGGCCATAGTTTGAAGACCCATGCATTAAATGATATCTAAAAAATTATTTAAGCAGAATATAAACTTTAAATATACACTTTAATTCACTTATTAATAGGATTTTTTTCACCCTTTTTTCCTCTCTCCTTTCTCCTTGCTTTCTCATCCCTCTCTACCCTCTCCTCTACTTGTGTTTTATCTCCCGCACACTCCCCCCCTCCCCTTCTCCACAATTCTTCTTCCATCTACCCCCGGGGACTGTACTCCTGAGGTCCTAGAGGTACAATAGGTGAAAATATAGTTTGGGAGCCCATCCTGTAGAAGATGAGTTTAGGATATTGAAATACCCATATTATCCATACTATAACCAACGTAGATTAACTTAATACACTGAGACCATTTTTGGCATTTTTTGTATGTTAATGTATATATGTATTCTGTGTCCTTCAGTTTGTTTTTCTATGTTTCCTAAAAAATGTTTTTAGAAAGTTTAAAAATAAAAAAAATATTTACCTTAACATTAGTGGCCACTACTGACTAATGATATGTAAAACACATTGAGCTAGTCCTTTTTTTTATTCACCTTTAAACATCAAAACATCTATTTTCCAAAATTAAAACCACACACACACACATTTGCACATTGAAAGTACTATACCTGGCTCCAGACAGCCAAATCCGGCTCTTGCTCCAGGATGGAAGGCTGCTGAGAGGTCTCATCTAATGGAGGAGCATCAGGTTGCCTGGAGGGAAGTCTGGGGGGAAGGCTGGACCTCCCTCTTCCTCTTCCTCTTCCTCTCTGTCTTCTGGGGGGAAGACTGGAAAGTGATGGCCTTACTTCCAAGTGGTCATCCAGAAAGGACAGTCTGTTGTAGTACCACAACTTCGGTACATATACCTGCCCTGCTCCAGCTCCAGACCTCATAGAATCTAACACCTTGTTGCGTTCCTTCCTGTAGGAGCCTCTCAAAGTTCCAATTCTCACCTCCAACTGCTCAGCAGTCACATTATGCCCCACCTGCCTGCGCACAAGTGGGAGCAGGCTCTCCAGTGCTGCTGTCCTCAGTTCTTTGTTTCGGGACCTAGGGTCTTTGGTGGCCCACAGCACTGTCTGCTCCCTCCATCTGTCTATGAAGACTTCTAGAAAATCCCTTTTGTTGAATCTATTCATTTCTGCCAGAAAAAAGAAAATGAAAAATACTATTATATATATATATATATATATATATATATATTTAGTTTAGTTTTTATTATTTTTGGAAAGGGTGGTTGCCATATGGGGCCCTGGGGACCCCCGGCCCCTTACAGGTGTATTGCCTCTACCCCCCTGATGGTGGCCCTGCTCTGCTGTCCCAAGTTCAAAGCCTACCTACACGCCTGTCGTGCAATCGTCTTCCTTCCGCACCCCGGTCGGACGTACGACACGTGTGTTCGAGCATTACATACACTCCACACACGTCTTCCGCCCATGATTATGAATTCGATGTTTCCCCGCCCCTTCCGTCGTGCAAACGACAAGGAGGAATTTGCATATCATGTGTTGGTCAAGTTCATAGGAAACAGATGACCAGTTGTGTGTAATGAGGCCTAGATCCCCTCACTCATTTGTGGATGAAACGTTAGAAACGATTTAGTTTGGGCAAGACTTTTAAAAGCGACCATTTTCAACATGTATTAAACCACATATTTTACAAATACATCTGTGAAAAACTATCTTGCCCCCACACCATACTTTGAGCAAAATGCTGTATCTAAACGCGGTTATGTACGACAGCACTATAGATGGCCATTTCAGAAAATGTTTATTGTAACTTTCTCCTAGGTTATCATATTTAAGTAGCCCACAAACTCATCCCATCACTAATAAACTTTAAAAAGGTAGTTACATACCGTCGTTGAACCCGAGCGTTCTCTCCGCCGTCTTTAACAAACTGGGAATGCCACTTTCAATTCACGTGGTATCCCGTTATAGACGCGGATGTGCGACGCAACGCACGTCTCCCCACCCCTGACGTTCTGTGTCGTCCTTTCCCCGACCCTCTTTCATTATTTCTCCTAGGTTATCATATGATACATAGCTCAACAACTTCTACCATCACTAATAAACTTTAAAAAGGTAGTTACATACCGTCGTTGAACTCGAGCGTTCTCTCCGCCGTCTTTAACAAACTGGGAATGCCACTTTCAATTCACGTGGTATCCCGTTATAGACGCGGATGTGCGACGCAACGCACGTCTCCCCACCCCTGACGTTCTGTGTCGTCCTTTCCCCGACCCTCTTTCATTATTTCTCCTAGGTTATCATATGATACATAGCTCAACAACTTCTACCATCACTAATAAACTTTAAAAAGGTAGTTACATACCGTCGTTGAACTCGAGCGTTCTCTCCGCCGTCTTCAACAAACTGGGACCGCCCCTTTCACTTCACGTGGTATCCCTTTATTCGCGCGCATGACGTTCCGCACGTTTCCCCACCCCTGACGTTCAGTGTAATCCTTTCTCCGCCCCTTATCCTTCATTTTATTTATCGGGGAGCCAACAAAAATGGACGCACAACAAGCAAGCCGGGCGGGAGAGAGCTCATCAAGGAGAAGGCGAAGCTTTAAAGCAACCAATATGACCTTCGAGGAGATGGTGGAGCTGGTCTTCATCTTTAAAAAGGAGGACTATGATGGCAGCCATGGACCTTACAAGCACCCCAATAAAGTAAAGGCGGAAATAATGGAGAAGGTGGTGAAGAGGCTCTATCAAAAATTTGGGGTGCGAAGGAGCAAGGAGCAGATCAGAAAGAGGTGGTCGGATCTAAAACTGCGGGAGCCAGAGACCATGAGCAGGATCAGGAGAGTTTTAAAAAGTAAGTACATTTTTTTTTTTTTTTTTGGCGCCATGTGCATTTTCTTGCAGGTTGTATTCATATTTTTTGGGACAAAGAATTGGTCGGAAAAGTCGTCGATTCTTTCGGAACGTCGACTCCTACGATCAAATATTGAACTATTTTTACAGGTCTGGACTTTCCATTTTTTTTTTTTTTTATGGGTCCGGAGGTCCCCAGAGCCCTGGACAACAACCCCTACTTTTTTCCTACGTTTTTATTAAAACCAAAAACTATGTTTTTTTTAAATATATTTATTTAGATTTATTTATATATATATATATATATATATATATATATATATATATATAATATTAATATTATCATTATTAAAGTGCCCAGAGGTCTCCTGGGCCCCCGGATGGCAACCCCACCGCCCTTTTTTTTTAAAAAATTTTTTTCAAATATATATATATATATATATATATATTTTTTTTGGTTATCATTAAAGGGCTCAGAGGTCCCCAGGGACCCATGTGGCAAACCCCCCCCCCCCCATTTATTTTAAAGCTAAAAATTTCTTTTGTATTTTTGTTTATATATATATTTTTTTTTTAGAAAAGGCCCGGAGGTTCCCCAGGGCCCCCCTTTTTTATGTATTTTTAAATAAATGTTTATTTTTTTTATTTTTTTTTAGGGGTCTGGAGGTCCCCAGGGCCCCGGATGGCTACCCCCCTTTATATATATATATATATATATATTGTAGCGTTTGGGGGATCAGCTTGATCGCAGGACACAGGCTTTTAAATCAAAACTGAGGTTTATTGAACACAAATGGCTTCACAGCAGCAAAAGCAAAACAAATAATCAGTCTCACCGACTCTTAGGGCTCAGCACTGCCATTGCAGTTCACAGTCTTTGCAGGTAAAGTTCCCCAGTTGCAGGCTTTCAGGCAGGACACAAGTCCTTTTAAAGTTCTTCCCAGCTTCTCAGAGCTTTGCAGCATTCACCTGTCTAGCATCGCCATACACAGGCTCTGCTACACACTTCCACTCTCCCACCTGCAACTTCCTGTCCTCACTTAAACCATCTCCTGGACAGGTGCATTAACCCTTTTTGTCCTCTTAAAAGGACCATAGCCCAAATAGAGGGGAAACATAGCGTCCCTCCAGGACGCAGCCACGGCGACCTGTACAATATATATATATATATATATATATATATATATATATATATATATATATATATATATATATATTTTACTTTTTTTTTCTCAATTTCATTTTTTTTTGTTAAAGGCCCCCTTTGCTTCTCAATTTCAGGCGGCAGCAACCCCCCCCCCCCCCAATTCTCTGCTCCAGAGGGCCCTTGCCTTAAGCTGTGTAAGGGGCCCCAAAATTCATGATGGCGGCCCTGTGCAGACCTCCCAACACACACTGATTCTGTGGGACTTTCCACTTCTTCACGCAGTCCCGGGAAAGGGTTATTTTTCCTGCACTGCAATAGGAGGCAGCACGGAAGCAGGAGGAACCGGAGCGGCTGCTGAAGGGAAGAAAGCCAACAGCCGGGCTAATGACAGTCTGTGGCCCTGGCTGTCGGCACAGATGAGAGGCACTCCCCCCCCCCCCCACTCAACAACTTTGATTCCCCCCTCCGTCCAGGGGGCCCCTTCAACACTCAAGCCCAGGGGCCCCCACCACCCTAAGTCCTACCCTGGTTGTGAGCATGATATTTGGTCGTAGAAGTCGCCGTTCCAAAATAACGACGACTTTTCTGACCAATTGTTGGGCCCAAAACATTGATCTCACTAATGTTGTGCACTTTTTTATTTTAAAGTGAGATCAATTGTGTTATTAATGTTGATGTATTATTAAAGAACTTCTCTTACTGTAAAGACAATATACAGTAAAAGGAGAGTCTGCTCAGCAGTTGGTGACACATGTGGACTCATTTGCAGAATTGTCGGCCACAAGAATAATCCATTTATGGGTTCACACAGAGGAGGTGATCCAGTGTATACTTGGTTTGCCTACATGTTTGAAATTATAACAAAGGTACAAGAAATGTAATAATTTTTTTTGCAAATGCCTAGAATCCTGTGTTCTGCCTAGAGGGGGCTGTTCAAAACATCAATCGTCCCACAAATGGTCTAAACAAAAACAGATTCCTCTTTCAGGCCTCTTCATCTTTCCATTTTCTTTATTCTCGTAGGGCGGAATGAAGCTTCTACACAGGAGCAGCAAGGCAGCACCCAAGCCCCACCCCCGCGGGATGATGATGCCACTACATCCGGTAAAGTAACATATTAACACAGCTTCAGCTAATCTAGATGTAGGCCTGCTAAATTTTAATACCTGATTTGGTCATACATTTCAGGAGCTGGTGGCGGCTTGGATACCCACAGTGCTCATCTCCTAATTTCCCAGGTCCAGTCCTGCAGGGATGACATTGAGGATATGAACCACGAGATACGGAAAAAGACCAAAGAAGTGGAAACCAAATTAAAAAATATAATTGATGTTCTGGGGAGGGTTTGATTTTGAGGGTTTTAGTTTTGTAATGTTTGTTTGAAAAAAATTAAAAAAAAGATATATATGTTTTAATCAAAAAGACCAAAAAAAAAAAAAATTATATACGTTTTAATCAAAAAGACCAAAAAAAAAAAAAAAAATGATATATGTTTTAATCAAAAAGACCAAAAAAAATAAATAAATAAATTATATACGTTTTAATCAAAAAGACCAAAAAAAAAAATAAAAAAAAATTATATATGTTTTAATCAAAAAGACCAAAAAAAAAAAAAAAAAAAAAATTTTTATATGTTTTAATCAAAAAGACCAAAAAAAAAAAAAATTAGATATGTTTTAATCAAAAAGACCAAAAAAAAAAAAAAAAAAAAAATTATATACGTTTTAATCAAAAAGACCAAAAAAAAAAAAGTTTATATTTTTTTAAATCAAAAAGCTAAAATATTTTTCCCAAAATTGTACCAATTATTACCTCATTTCTGTTTGTTAAAAACAAATTGTTGAAAAAGTAAAGATATTTTGAAATCTAAAAAAAAAGTGTGTGTGGTTTTGCTTAAAATACCAATAACTGTACATGTGATTTTTTAGGATGTCACCTAGGAAATTAGTTAAGGAAAATACACTTGACACTACATGTAGAAGAATATGAAAAAATATGAAACATTGAAAAACACAAGCGAGACATAAAAATTTTTGTATCAAGATTTAAAATTTTTGGAAACAGAAATTAAAACACATTTGGTTGTGATGGTATGGCTCCCCTACCCATAAAGTACTGTACATATTTGTCCCTCACTTCACGGGCACTCTGGGGGGGCAGTCCTTGATGGGCAGCTTCAAGACCTGGCAATGTTTCCTCGGTTTCAAAAAGTCCAGCCTCGGGTCCAACCGGGGCAAGATATGTTGTTGATTGTCTTCGCAAAAAATTATGGAGTATGCAACAAGCAAAAATAATATAGTTCCACTTGTACTCCGCCATGTGGAGAGAGGTCAAGAAAAGGCGGAACCGGCTGGCCATTATTCCGAAGGTGTTCTCCACCACTCTCCGGGCTCTGGCCAGCCGGTAGTTAAAGACCCTCCTCTCTGGGGTGAGGGTCCGCTGAGGGAATGGCCTCATAAGATGGGGTCCCAACGCAAACGCCTCATCAGCCAAGAAAACAAATGGCAACCCTTCAAGATTCTGGTCATCCGGTGGCAATGACAGATCCTCCTCTTGAAGGCGAAGCGCAAACTCGGTCTGCTTGAAGGCTCCCCCATCCGAAATCCGTCCATTCATCCCGACATCCACAAAAAGGAATTTGTACTGCGCTGACACCACCGCCATCAGCACAATACTATTGAACCCCTTGTAATTGTAGAACTGGGATCCTGAACGGGGTGGAGGCACGATGCGGACGTGCTTCCCGTCGATGGCTCCCCCGCAGTTGGGGAAGTTCCACCGCCTCTGAAAGTCCATGGCCACAGACTGCCACTCCTGTGGCGTGGACGGAAGCTGTGGAAGAAAAAAAATAAAAAATAAAATTATACCCAAAACATTGCAAGCGGATTATACAAAGACATTATAAGCATTAAAACATTTCTTTGAACTAGCATATTATACATAAATAGATTTAGTCAATTCTCACAGTAAACACCCCCTCTGATGTGCCAGTGCCCAAGTTTTGTGTGGGCCTAGATGAGTTTGGGAGTACACAAAAAAAACAAAAAAAAAAAGTGTACATAGACTTTTAAAACACATTTTGGAGGGGAGGGCTAGATGAGTTTGGGAGTACACCAAAAACAAAAAAAAAAAAATGTACATAGACTTTTAAAACACATTGGAGGGGAGGGCTAGATGAGTTTGGGAGTACACAAAAAAAACAAAAAAAAAAAGTGTACATAGACTTTTAAAACACATTTTGGAGGGGAGGGCTAGATGAGTTTGGGAGTACACAAAAAAAAAAAAAAAAAAAAAGTGTACATAGACTTTTAAAACACATTGGAGGGGAGGGCTAGATGAGTTTGGGAGTACACAAAAACAAACAAAAAAAAAGTGTACATAGACTTTTAAATCACATTTTGGAGGGGAGGGGGCAAACATTACAATGGATATAACACAATACATTGGGAAGTGACTAGGCTAGGTGTGTTTGTGCCCAGGATAGCATGCTGGGAGGTAAGTGAAGGGAAATAGGCATGTAGGCCAAAAAAGGGGCATCATTAAACTTTACAGCATGCATGGGGGCAGAGGGGACATTCACAGCATATTCCAAACGGTAATTATGGAAGAAGGAGATAAGTGCAATACATTAGCATACATTATATACATAAAATGAGATAGTAAAGGAGAAAACTTACCCTCATATATTCCTCCTGCAGAACCTGGATGATAGCAGAGCAGGTATCAGGAATAATAAGGCCCAGAGCCTGGGGGGAGATGCCCGTAGAGAACTTTAAGTCCTGAAGGCTTCTCCCAGTTGCCAGATAACGTAGGGTGGCAACTAGCCTCTGCTCAGCACCAATAGCCTCCCGCATAACGGTGTCCTGCCTGGTAATATAGGGGGACACCAAGGCCAACAGGTGCTGGAAAACGGGATCCGACATCCTCAGGAAATTCCTGTAATCTTCAGGATTATTTTCCTGAAGCTCCCGCAGCAAAGGCATATGTGAGAATTGGTTCCTACGGAGCAACCAATTCTTGGTCCATGAACGCCTCCTCACCCTGTTCATGGACTCGTCATCTAGGTCTAAAAGCAATAGACCTATAGACATGGCACGCACAGCACGAGCTCGCCTATGACGAGATGCCTGCAACATGGCTACAAGGTTAGAAACGAACGTCTAAACAGAATTGCACTAAACAGACCGCACTGAAGAATAGCAAGACCTATGAAGAACGACCTGAAAATCAAAAACGGGCGGACAGGACCGCAATGTAAAACAATACGACCTGACCGCACGCCCCGATAGCCAAGATACGAACCCACAAGTACAAACTGAACGGCAGAGATCGATCGGAAAAGCACGAAAACTGAGAAGCGCGAATCGTCACTCACCAAACTTTTACTAACACGCGTAAACACGAGATCAGCAAAAGGAGCCCAATGGGTGGCGCCAAACCAAACGTACGTCCCCTTTATAGTGCCGTCACACGTGGTGAACGTGAGATCGACGAGATTTGGACTTTGAACGTGTGTACGCAAAGCAAGCTCATCGAGCTGCTCGACGAGCAGAACGGGAAACTCGACGGGCGGAACGATGTGTTTGGCTCGACGAGTTTCTGGGTCGTGTGTACGCGGCCATAGACTTCAATGGAGTTCTTTGTACGGGTTAGAAAACTTCCCCTGTTCGGGAGTTCTGCTGCAAACTGAACAGGGGGGTGTTTGGCCCATCCCTATTCTAAACTATAGTGTCAAAAAAGTTCAATGCTATGTATACTAGCTCATTATGCCTTTGTCTTGCAGGGTTTTTTTTTTTATTAGGGTTTACAACCACTTTAAAAAGACCACAGAGATAGACGGAGAAAAAACAGGAGAGCTGGACACATAATTTAAAGTCTGGAGACAGTTCAGATTTAGATAACAATTAGTGATGATAATTACACTTAACATCTACCATACGACAACTTGTAGTGGGGTGAAAAGATTGCTTTCCAAAAGACTTAATTTCCCATATGCAGTTGTCGTAGTAATTTTCTCCCATTAGATATTTACACAAACACCATAAATATTGTCTCAGACAAGAGCCAACAGTAATAGAAATAGGACGTATAGATGAAGGAATGTGGGGGAGTTGAATCCCTCCGGTTACCCAAACCGGTACAGATATACATCGAGGGAGGGGACCACACTTCACTCGTTATAGGGTCTGATAGACCAGTGAACTGTGTCCTAGCAGGAGATTTGTAGCCTGTTGTTTGTGGGGGGAAAAAGCGAGATGTCCGTCACTAAACCAGTGTAATTATACACAGGGGAGGGGGGGGACTTCACTCTGCTCATTATGGTGTCAGATAGACCAAAGAACTGTCGAACTGTGTCCTTGAAAGCGTCTTGCTCTCCGTTATATGAGGGGAGAACGAGAAACGTCTGTTGCTGTGGGATAGCGATCAGCTGATCTACTGGCGGCACTAGCAGTCACGCTACAATCTCCGTATTTATCGGCGTAACACGCACTTTATTCCCCATAAAATCAGGGGGAAATTGTGGGTGCGTGTTATACACTGAACCGCTGCCTTGGAGGGGAAGGAGAGAATTCAGAAATAGACAGAGCCGATTGTACTGTGTACTCGGCTCTGGTGGCAGTCACGCCCAGTCCCGCCTCCTAGCATCTACGTCCCGCCATTGGACCAGTGTTATGTCCATCATAGGAGCCGGGCCGAGTACACAGGACATCTGGCTCTGTCTATCTCGGCGGCACTCCGTTCCCTCCTAGGCAGGCAAAAGGAAGGTTTATGTGTTGTTCACAGCAGCTGGATTCATCTGCCTATTCAACTAAACACTTCACAATGCAAATTAAAAAATTGAGTACCAGTAACAATTTAAAACCCATCATTGATCATGCTGCAATTTTGGGAAAGGCTGCAGATGGACACTGATCATTCTGCAATAATGGGCATTTAAAATGTACGTTTTTTCCCTTAAACTTCCCTCCTAAACTTGGGGTGCGTGTTATACGTCGTAAATACGGTAGATCCGTCCCTGTGGATGTCTGAATTATGGAAAGGAGTTTTGTTCTGTTGCTTTCACTCCGTCATACTGACGCGTTTCCTTTGATAAACAAAATTCTTCAGAGCTCATGATAGAAGTATCAGAACTTTAAAGGAGTGTTTCAGCCTTGTTTTATGTTTATTAAAAGTCAGCAGCTACAAAAAGTGTAGCTGCTGGCTTTTAATAAACAATCACTTACCTGCTCCAGGGTTCCAGCGACGCGCGGGCTGGGGCTCCGCTCCTCTCCCCCCTCCCCGGCCAGCGCCCTCATCGTAACTGTGGCCACCCGGCCGTGACAGCCTTCGGCTTCATGGCCGGGCACCCACTGCGCGCACGGCGGGGGCCCGCCACTGATTGGAAAGGCGATCGCATGGGACCTGTCATGTGTCCCATGTGATCGCCTACAGGGAGGGGCTGCTATAGGCGATTAAGCTTAATCGACTAACCAGCCCCTCGGCGGAAGGAGGAAGTGGGACAGGAAGTCCCACTCCTCCTGAAGCCCCCCCCCCAAAAAAAAATTACATGCCAAATGTGGCATGTAAGGGGGTGAGGAGTGGGATAAGCGAAAGTTCCATTTTTGGGTGGAACTCCGCTTTAATTGATGTACGGCTGCATGGGTCTCAAAAGGGAAAATGTTATTATTATACAGATAAATGTATATAGACGTGTATATTACAGAGCCAGAAATGTTTGTGTTTATTGTGCATGGAGGAAACAGTGTTTACTTAAATAGGATTCTAAGCTACAACGAATGCAAATAATAGAGCAACGTGCATACTGTAGATATAAATAACATTATTTATGAGGCTTTGTAGATAATACAAATGAATTTTGAGAATCACTTCCCCGTATAAAGATTCATATGTGCATTGAACATTTTTGACACTATAGTTCAGAATAAGGATGGACCAAACACCCCCGTGTTAAGTTTGCAGCAGAACTCCCGAACAGGGGCAATTTTCTAACCCAAACAGCGAACCCCATTGAAGTCTATGGGCGCCAAACAGGAAAATCAAAAGTTCCTATTTTCCCAAGTAATTGGCAAACATAAATAAATATTGTAATGGCAATCTGGGGGTTTGCAAGGCACACCCCCATCTTGCCATGTGCTGTAAAGCACATTCACCATCTTAAATGAAATGATGCCATGTTTAAGCTAACAGATTTACTCACCATATATTCCATGCCCATCCATACCAATCAAGAGACATTACAACAGCTGCTCTCATGTTACCATCCTTGCAAATCATCCCCCCTCACAGGGCTGAGCATGGCTGTTTTATTTACACAAAACAGGAAGTCATCACCAGTAAGTCGCCTCCCCCCATGGGAGGCGACATTACCAGATGTCTCCTATACACAGAACCAAAACATTCCTTCTGACAGGAAGTCAAATTGAATAGATGAATAGAATATAATACAATGAATACAATACAATGAATAGAAACACATACAATGAATACAATACAATGAATAGAAATACAAACAATGTCTTATGGGTGTGTCCGGTCAGGGTGTGCATGTGCCCCCCCTGACCCCAGAAATGCTCACAAGCCCTCAAAATATACGCTGATAGAACCCTTAATCTGCGCCATTCCATAGAATAATGCATATAAAGATTATACCCTTATTGAGGCTATTTACAGATGTACCCTATGAATCCCAAATCCTGCTGATCAGACATGACCCAGATAAGAGCGTACATCTGTCCATAGCCACTAGTGTGCTTGCGAAATGAATGCATCCCCCTCAACGATCGTCTGTGCTAAATGCACAGAGGGGCCCCTCGCTGGTGGGCATACGCCCATGCCGCAATCATCACACTCCAACCTCAAGACGAGAGTCAACCAGCCTCAGGACTGCCACAGTCAGCTCTATTTACAGCTGGCTGGGGAAGTGTCAAGACTGGGTGCCAATTATGACAATACATAATAAATACATCTTCAAATTTCCACCACAGTCCTCCCTTTTTGTCATATTGCTCCCACTTGTCCTTCAAATCTTGATAGTCTTCTTACACCTAGAAACGAATCAGTCCTTACAGTCCATAAAAAGGAAAACACGGCTTGACATGTAGACTCTGTTCTTCAGGAGACATGACATAAGGAGGACACAACTTGGTGAGCTGTAGTAATCGCAGATTGGGTAGTGATCCTCTGTGTCTTGTCCGTGGGTCCGGCTCCGGGGGCGTCTCATCTGGTACGAGGGTTGGGTTTTGGGACGTCTCATCTGGTACGTGGTCATCTGCTCCGGGGCGTCTCATCTGGTACGTGGTCATCTGCTCCGGCTCTGGTCTCGCGTCCAATCAGGCAACAGGAGCGCTCATCACGACATAGAAAGAATAGAAATAAAAACGACATGAGTACATGTATTCCCATTTCAATCAACCACGATCCGCTGAAAAATAAGAATTAAATCCCCTCAGATTCCCAGACCCTTCAAAGGACTCCCAACCTTCACTCAGTTACAGCTCTGGCTTTGCCTTGTAGGGACCCAAACCTTATCCATATGGGCCTGAACTCCAATTCCCAGTATCCCCCGAACCAGATATAACAATATTTACTTGTAAATTCCCAGAAACCCCCCCTTGGGCTGTGAGAACTTCCTTGTAGCTTCAACAGTTACATGAAACATTCCATCCTCAATAGGTGTGAATTGTTCAAACGTATCATAAGCTCAAGCCCCCCCACCTTGTATATGCAGGAGACCGTGCCCAGACCTAGTCCGGGTTGGTGAACAATTCCCTTCTAGCTGTCCCCGCCATTCCCAATTTCTCTCGCGCCATCAGATCCTCGCAATCGGTCGCGACATAGGACAGGGACAGCTTCACTACCACACATGAACCTCTTGCATTGGGGGAATTACCTTATAAGCTGTAGATCTGCATAAACACCAAACTAAAGTTACACACTTGTGGACTACCCAGTCCTGATACCCAACCGACAAGAGGCGGAGCCATAAAAACAATAATCAATTTTACCCTCTAAAAACATATTAATAAATTCCATTGACAGGTGTCTGTTTGGAGTCTCCACTAGTTTGTCAATAATCCTCATAATTAGCATGTACCACTGTCATCGCTGGGGACTAAAGCTCAACGGAGACTCAGAACAGACCCAGCAATCGGTCCCGTTCATCTTCTTAATTAGTCATGGAATACACTTTAAATAATAACTTGGGATGCTTTCCATTGTTACCCTTGCTAAAATTTACTAAACAAACAAATACAAAATAAACAAAGATACTCCTCATTTCTTTGATGTGGTTGAGCCGCTTCTTGCAGTGGCTGGCGTCGTCTCGTCCATCAAGCTTCTTTACAAACGACCCAGTCATCTGGTTGGGGAAAAATGAAAACCAATTACCGTGTCGGGGTCCAGGAGAGACTCCTGAACCCTGTGAAGTCCACATTACAGGGATCGCACCCACCCCATCACCCAAGAATGAGTGACAGCCAATGGGAGTACGACCCTGGTTTTGGTTGACCGCTAAACAAACCTTATGACAACAACCCAGACCTCGGGACTGTGGTCGCTGCTTAACCTGTGCGTGGCTCACCGTCGCCTGTAATCGCTTATCAGCGCCTGTAATACCTGGAACCATTGACAGGTTCTTAGCAACTAAAATGGGAACCTACTTCACCAGACTGCTGCTTGCCGATTCAAATTCTATCAAAGAAAGGCAATCTTGGCACAAAACTTGATTAAAATTAGAAAGATTAGTGTTATTAGTTCGGAGAACTGTCACCTTTACATTTTATTTACCACCCCCTCCCCCCTTTTCTTCCTCAATACAGACTGGAGGAAGAAATGATAAAAAGAAACAATGAAATAGCCTATGATACTTTCACCTCCTTAGACCCGTAATTATCCATGTGTACAGCTGTCTACATACACCTGCTCTATGTACAAACACTTCCGGAAACTCTTTGGACCTGAAAAATACTTATAAGCAGAAATCATTACTCCATCCTTCATATTTATCCTGCAGAGAATGGCAAACAAAAATGACATTCCTGTACATTGTCAATGACATTCTTCACAAAACCGATTCAAACAAAAACCTTTTGTAACCCTTAACCCTTACTTTTCCCGTTCCTACAAAAATACAAAAGCCGCGACGCGTCAGAAGATCGCCGCGGTAAGTTTGAATAAAAAAAACATTCATGTTACTACATACAAACATTCAAATACAAATGTGGGGGAGATATTCATAGCTTTCAAAACAAAAATGAAAAAACAAAAACCAGCCGGAATTCTACCTTCACTCTTTCCACAATACAAGAAAATACAATGGAAAAATATGAGAACAGCGCGAGAAACTTGCATAGACCAGCTATACAAAGTTCTCCTGAGGCGCGTACCACACCTCCATCCACACATCATTATTACAGATTTCTGAAACCACATCAGATCTACATCCAAGGTATCTTTTATTCTGAGGTCTCATACCTCCATCCAGAGTACCTTCCAAAGGAGTACACCTTACTGTACCCTCTGACCACCTATGACATTCTTTAAAGGGTCTCATGTCCGGAGCCCAGAACCCAGACCTCATGTGCGGTGCAGCTGTCTGACTGGTGCACTGCATGGGCGGCACATCCCATGACGATTCGAATCGCTTTTTTTTAGTGAGCTCTGCGTCCAGAACACACCGCGCTTTGTTTTCGGAGCGGTTCTGACTTGCGCCTTTATCATCAAAACCGATGCCTGCATTCCGGCTATTCTACACGGCCTGAGCAGGACCACTAGCGTACTACTCCTACACATTTATGCTAATATAATCGCTAATAAGATCTCCGGCTATTATACACGGCCAAATCTGTATCACGATATAAAGCCTCCTAAAATGTGTTCGTCAGACAACATACAAAGCACCATGAAATCCTCCACTTTTCAAAACAATATTATGGCTTCTTTCTACCTGCGTCTACATGATACAACAATAATGGTGACGCCCCTCTGTTTCCTCTCACATACCCAAAACTATATTTACAGTATAAAACTTCACAAAAACAACTGAAATTAAACTTTAAAACACTCTTTCAAATGCCAAAATATTTCTGTTGTCCCTTCAGGACACAAATCTCATTGCTCATCTTTCAGAAGACTTCAAAACTCCTCCCACTGACTTCCTGCATATATATAAATGCTGAGAAAGGACTTCCTGTTGTATGCTCAGCTCTTTAAAACCCAAATCTGATTTATTTACATAATGACAGGAAGATGGAGAGAGAGAGGAAGTCTGTCTTCACTGCCTCGTCTCAACACATCAAAAAAACTCAATGGACCACATATATCCCCTGGAAGTATTATAAAGTAGTAAACAAAGCCAAAACTCAAATCTCCTGCGTTTTTTTCTCTTAAAAACAAAACACCTTTGGTTCAGGGAACGTAAAACCATCTCCTCCCATCTGCAGAATGGGAGTTGATCCCCCCTGACCCAATCATTATTCAAAAACAATGAACAACTCCCAAACATTTAAACATAAACAAACGCACATCGCTGTGCCAAAAATGCAGTCACCGCCAGTAACATTCAAAAATGAAATGTTACACAAAAAGTCTCCACTTTTACACTGCAAAGTCAGCCAACAGGTTAGTCAGATCCTGTATATACTGGCCCTAGCGTCCGCAAACGCTACTCAAAAGATAGCACTTTACACTGAGTCACAAAATGGCCGACAACAAACCAAGAAACAATGGCGCCATTTACGCTTGCAGAAAAACAATTTAACTGCGCTTCCAAATCACCTGTTTACCACAGGACATACCATACTACACACACATAAAGGAAAACAAAAATGTTCTCCACCCGATCCTAACACAGAAAAGAGCGCGCTAATCCAATTCGCACTAAACATCAAAATCTGCCCCAAAGGCTGCTAAAATCCACCAGCAAAATAGCCAGAGAAATACAACACCGAAATGGAAGGTGGCTGCACCTCCCCCTGGGGTGACCCACAGTGCAAACAGACTACGCCCCCAAAATGGCCACTGATGACCAAAATGGCCGCCATATGCAGTTTTTTTTTTTTTTAAAACTTGCCTAGAACCTTTCTTCCACAAAGACAAAACATTGATCATCAAAAACAAACAAAAAACATTTTCTAAAAACAACCAACCTAAAAGGCACACACTTTAGGTTCCTTCAAATCGGACCTTTTGCCAACTAAAACAGCACATTCAAACAATGTTGGTTATATGAAGCAACATAAAACAAAAACACTTTTCTCAAAGCCCATGTAACAAACCATTTAAAAAAATACACACATCAGGTCACATTTTAAAACCTTCCAAAATAAAAAGCATGTATGCCATTGTTTACAGAGGGTTACCATCCCTGACTCAGTGATGGGACAGCCAATGCTGGTTGCCCATCCCCCGAGCCTCATGGCAAGAAGGCCATCTTATACAATTAAACATGCCTTCCCTGTCTGAACTACACACAGGCAACCCTTCCAACACAAAATGATCTAAATACACAGTCTCCATTTCACATTCAGTTTCTTACTGTTACTGCACGCAGCCTCACAGGAACAAGACATTCAGAAAATACAAAAAGACTCAGCCATACACCTCGCAGGCTGAATAAGCTCACCTCTATACTGAGGAATCATCTACAATATACAGTTTCCATATACATCATAAAAATGTTATATCTAACTATGTTCTGAAAGTTGCAAAGTCAGTTGACACAGAAATCAAAACACTGTTCGCCCTTCCCCCGCAAGCCGCATGGCTAGAGGAGCGATGTTACACAAAAGCTTGCCTTCTCCAACAGATTCAATCTGGTCAAACAATCAAGTTATAAACAAATCGCCCTTCCCCCCCAAGCCGCATGGCTAGAGGGCCATGTTAGAATCTATTCTAACCTATCTGCTCCATACATCACACAAAACTGTTCAGCCACACTTCAAACAGCATTTAGACATACAAAGCAAACTTCCAGTCGATGACGAATCATACATACACACACGATCAAAATCACACCTACATATATACACACGATCAAAATCCACTCGATTTCACAAACTCACGCAATCACACACATGCATCCAATCGTTTTTCACAAATGCACGCAATCACACACATAAACAGTCATACACAACTATCATCACACACACACACACACACACACACACACACACAACTCTATCACACAACAGTCATACAATCAGGATCACACACACAATCATACATCTATCAAATTCAGACATACAATCAGGATTTCACATGTGCACACACACAACTCTATCACACAACAGTCATACAATCAGAATCACACACACACACACACAACTCTATCACACAACAGTCATACAATCAGAATCACACACACACACACACACACAATCTTCTCATACAAACAAGCATTATTTCAAAAAGATGTCAAATTTTTTCTTTTAAAGCATGTTTTTCCCGATGCATCAGAATGTACCCCATCTCCCCCATCTGATGCCATAGGAAAAAACATGAATAGTCCCTTTGTGGTCGCCATCTGTAATGGCAATCTGGGGGTTTGCAAGGCACACCCCCATCTTGCCATGTGCTGTAAAGCACATTCGCCATCTTAAATGAAATGATGCCATGTTTAAGCTAACAGATTTACTCACCATATATTCCATGCCCATCCATACCAATCAAGAGACATTACAACAGCTGCTCTCATGTTACCATCCTTGCAAATCATCCCCCCTCACAGGGCTGAGCATGGCTGTTTTATTTACACAAAACAGGAAGTCATCACCAGTAAGTCGCCTCCCCCCATGGGAGGCGACATTACCAGATGTCTCCTATACACAGAACCAAAACATTCCTTCTGACAGGAAGTCAAATTGAATAGATGAATAGAATATAATACAATGAATACAATACAATGAATAGAAACACATACAATGAATACAATACAATGAATAGAAATACAAACAATGTCTTATGGGTGTGTCCGGTCAGGGTGTGCATGTGCCCCCCCTGACCCCAGAAATGCTCACAAGCCCTCAAAATATACGCTGATAGAACCCTTAATCTGCGCCATTCCATAGAATAATGCATATAAAGATTATACCCTTATTGAGGCTATTTACAGATGTACCCTATGAATCCCAAATCCTGCTGATCAGACATGACCCAGATAAGAGCGTACATCTGTCCATAGCCACTAGTGTGCTTGCGAAATAAATGCATCCCCCTCAACGATCGTCTGTGCTAAATGCACAGAGGGGCCCCTCGCTGGTGGGCATACGCCCATGCCGCAATCATCACACTCCAACCTCAAGACGAGAGTCAACCAGCCTCAGGACTGCCACAGTCAGCTCTATTTAGAGCTGGCTGGGGAAGTGTCAAGACTGGGTGCCAATTATGACAATACATAATAAATACATCTTCAAATTTCCACCACAATATGGGGTTTCGGGTACTGCCCTGGGGGACCTGTATCAATATCTATTTTTTTTTTAAACAATCGTTTTTTTCAAGAGCAGTGATTTTAATTATGCTTACAGTGCAACAATAACAACAAAAAATTCCTTTAACTATAGTGCCTGGGGGGGGGGGGTCCCCTTAATGTGCCTCATCTGTAGCATGTTTGAAACATGCAGAAAAAATTATATTTCTAAATAAAATAAAAAATCACATTTAAAATAACTAGCAGTTACAATTTCCGTTACCAAGCTATTGAAAAAAAAAATTGGTGTGGGCCCCCCAAAATCCATACCAGACCCTTATCTGTGTATGCAGCATGGCATGTCAGGAAAGAAAAGGGGGGGAGAGAGCACCCCCCTCCTGAACCATACCAGGCAACATGTCCTCAACATGTTGGTGTGGGTGCTTTGTCATTATCAAAATGTAATTGCTGTGACCCTATCATTCTTCAGCAAGCAGAGGAAAATTTTCAAATATGTCAGTCTGCCTTAACACATTTTGGCTTACTGCTTTTTTACACCTTGCAAATATGTTTTTGCGCACTTGTGGGCATAGTTGTCCTGGGAAACAACTGTCTCTGGCACACCAAGCCCCTTGGAGATTTCCAATGACACAATCAGGCTTTTGCCCGACCAGCTCACATTGGAATTTAGACGTAATTCCATCGGAGGAAAAGAGAACATGTTCTCTATGTAAACTCAGATGGAATTCCTCGGAATTTCCAATGGAAAAACTCAGATGGACATACACATGGTCGGAAATGCAACACATTTTGTCATCCCTACCACATTTAAAGCCCATCTACGGGAGACCTAAAAACTCTTTCTTGCAGTGGACTAGACCCCAATTGCAAGAGTTAACTGCTAGTTTCTGTCTAGGGGACTCACAAGCTGTTTTACTTTCCTGGTTCTCTGCTCTCCAGGCAGGTGACACTTCTCCCATGCTCTGGAATGTTCCTCAACATCCTCACATCCAGTGCAGACTTATGTTCCCTGTATTGGTCTTAATGATGTCAAAGGACATTAGACTGCTGGAGCATGGGGGAGAAGAGGCTACGGGGAATGGTCCAGCAGTGCCGAACAGCCCAAAGGAGTGCTTTAAAAGTGCTTTACCATTTTCAATTTCTTGTAGTGCTGGTGTGACCCGACTGCAAGGGATAATGTTTAGTAATCCTGGAGTTAAGTTTAAACTCAGAGGGCCAGATTCTCATACAATAGCGTTGTAACGGCGTATCCCATTTACACTACGCCTCTGCACTTTTTACGGGCAAGTGCTGTATTCTCAAAGCACTTGCTCCGTTATTTGCGGCGGCGTAGCGTAAAGGGGACGGCGTAAGGACGCGTAATTCAAATAGGGAAGGAGGGGGGCATGCTGTATTTAAATTAAGCGTGCCACCGCGCTGAACAAACTGCACATGCGCTGGCCCCAAATGTAGCCCACTGCGCATGCTCCATAGTACGCAACAAATACAATGATTTTGACGGCAACGTAATTAACGTACAGCCCTATTCGCGACGAGTTACGCAAACGACGGAAAAACACGAAGCTGTCCCGACGTCCATACCTAACATGGTGTATACCGGACCTACGCAAGGTTACCCCTCATATAGCAGGGGTAACCTTACGCAAACTACGATGACGGCGCGCAAATACATTCGGGAATCGGCGTATCACGCTCATTTGCATATTCGACGCAGAAATCGATGGGAACGCAACCTAGCGGCCAGCGTAACATTACAACTTAAATCCGACGGTGTAAGTGACTTACGCAAGTCGGATCTAAGCAAAATCTATGCGTAACTGATTCTAAGAATCGGTCGCATAGATACCCAGGGCCAGATACAGAGATACGACGGTGTATCTGGAGATACACCGTCGTATCTCAGCTGAGAATCTGGCCCAGAAACTGGTTTAAATGACAAAAGTGGACTCACATCGAAAGCAGTAATCACCATAGGCCTGCGCAAGAGGTGTGCCTGGTCACACTCTAATCACCCTGTGCTCCAGAGCCAATGATAAGCCAGTACAGTCTGCCCTACTGTACCAGGCCCATGTCCTAGTAATTCAATAGGGGAACCCAGACACCTGGCGAGCAGGAGGACTGGCTGTATTGCCTTATTAGACACAATAGGGGGGGGGGGGGTAGGGAAATTTGGGACTTGTAGGTCCAGTGTCTCCATCCCAGTATAGCGATTAAGCTGGAAGGAAGATTGAGACTTTAAATGAAACATGCACCTAAAAGAGTGATAACAAACAATGGGTGTCTGACCAGTAGAACGCATGTTAGAGCTGTACTAGCTGAATCTCTAAACTAAGCACACAGGACAGTAATACATAATAATAATATTTATTTCATATATATACATATAATACATTATAGCATAAAAGCATTACAGTACTTGGTAGTAGTATACAAAAAGTCAGGCAGATTAATCCATACATCACATGATAGCTATATAGATATCATGATTATTACATAATAATACATTTAAAAATCATAAAATGATCCCATGTAGTACATGATAATAGCATTGGAATAGCTTGACACGTTTCGTGCAACTCTGCACTCTTCAGGAGCTGATGCTAATGTGTATCTGAAACTAATAAGATATATAGACTGTTGGTACAGGGTCTAAAATAAACTGGAGGGTATGTATATAAGGGGGAAGAAGGTAAAGACGGTATAAACTAGTGTGGGACATACTAAAAACATGTCCAAATATTACAAATCACCTGTGAATGAGAGAGAGAGAGAGAGAGAGAGAGAGAGAGAGAGAGAGAGAATATACACTGTATCTCACAAAAGTGAGTACAGTTTCATGGGATAACACTAAAGAAATTACACTTTGCTACAATGTAAAGTAGTGAGTGTACAGTTTGCAAGTGTAAATTTGCTGTCCCCTCAAAATAACTCAACAGACAGCCATTAATGTCTAAACTGCTGGCAACAAAAGTGAGTAACCGCTGGCAACCCCTAAGTGAAAATGTCCGAATTGGGCCCAAAGTGTCAATATTTTGTGTGGCCACCATTATTTTCCAGCACTGCCTTAACCACCTTTGGGCATGGAGATCACCAGAGCTTCACAGGTTGCCAGTGGAGTCCTCTTCCACCCTTCCATGATGACTTCACGGAGCTGGTCAATGTTAGAAGCCTTGCTCTCCTCCACATTCCGTTTGAGGATGTCCCACAGATGCTCAATAGGGTTTAGGTCCGGAGACATGCTTGGCCACTGCCAGTCCCTCACCTTTATCCTCAGCTTCTTAAGCAAGGCAGTGGTCATCTTGGAGGTGTGTTTGGTGTCGTTATCATGTTGGAATACTGCCCTGCGGCCCAGTCTACAAAGGGAGGGGATCATGCTCTGCTTCAGTATGTCACAGTACATGGTTCCCTCAATGAACTGAAGATCCCCAGTGCCGGCAGCACTCATGTAGCCCCAGACCATGACACTCCCACCACCATGCTTGACTTTAGGTAAGACACACTTGTCTGTGTACTCGTCACCTAGTTGTCACCACACACGACTGACACCATCTAAACCAAATAAGTTTATCTTGGTCTCATCAGACCACAGGACATGGTAATCCATGTCCTTAGTCTGCTGGTCTTCAGCAAGGCTTTCTTGTGCATCATCTTTAGAAGAGGCTTCCTTCTTTGATGACAGCCATGCAGACCAATTTGATGCAGCGTGCAGAGTATTGTCTGAGCACTGACAGGCTGACCCTCCCTTCACCCTCTGCAGCAATGCTGGCAGCACTCATATGTCTTTTTCCCAACGACAACCTCTGTATATGAAGCTGACCATGTGCACTCAACTTCTTTGTTCAACCATGGCGAGGTCTATTCTGAGTGGAACCTGTCCTATAAAACCTCTGTATGGTCTTGGCCCCCATGCTGCAGCTCAGTTTTAGCCTTGGCCATCTTTATGTAGAGCAACAATTCTTTTTTTAGGTCCTCAGATGGTTTTTGCCATGAGGTGCCATGTTGAACTTCCAGTGACCAGTATGAGAGAGTGAGAGCGATAACACCAAATTTAACACACCTGCTCCCCATTCACACCTGAGACCTTGTAACACTAACGAGTCACATGACACCGGGGAGGGAAAACGAATTGGGCCCAATTTGGACATTTTCACTTAGGGTTGTACTCACTTTTGTTGCCAGCAGTTTAGACATTAATGGCTGTGTGTACAAAAAATAGTGCAGTGCAATATAAATACAATTAAACTAAAGTGCAAAACACAGTATTAATACCGATAACAAATTAATCATGAAAGGTGCATAAGTAATGCAAAAATCAGTTCAAAAAGTGAAAAATTCCAAAAGAATCAGGTGACAACCACTCCAAATCTTTACCGATGACTGTGGGGTAGATTCATGTAGATCAGCGGATCTTTTGATCCGCGTGATCTATCTTTTTTACGATCCGCCTGCGCCAGTTTTTGAAGCAAGTGCTGTATTCAGAAAGCACTTGCCTCGTAATTAGCCCTGGCGGATCGTAAATCCCCCGGCGGAATGCAAATTCCGCGGCTAGGGGGAGTTTACTATTTAAATCACGCGCGTCCCCGCGGCGATCGTACTGCGCATGCGCCGCCGGCAAAATTTCCCAGCGTGCATTGCTTTAAATGACGTCGCAAGGACGTCATTGTTTTCGATGTTAACGCAATTAACGTATGGCCATATTCCCGAACGACTTATGTAAACGGCGTAAAAAATTCAAAACTCGACGCGGGAACGACGGCCATACTTAACATAGGATCCGCCGCACTTACCCCGCATATAGCAGGGGTAACGATCCGCCGGAAAAAGACGAACGCAAACGACGTAAAAAAAAGCGACGGCCGGACGTTCGGTTCTGAATCGGCGGTTCTCCTCATTTGCATATTCGTTGCGTAGAAAAAAAGAAGCGCCACCTAGCGGACGGCGGGAGAATGCAGCCTAAGAACCGACAGTGTAACTCACTTACACCAGTCGGCTCTAAGGGAGATCTATGCGGAACCTGATTCGAGGAATCAGCCGCATAGATCCGAGCGTCGGATCTCACAGATCCGACGGTGTATCAGTAGATACACCGTCGGATCTGTACATGAATCTACCCCTGTAACTTTAAATATGTGATCCCTCCACCGTTAAGAATGGCTACTCTCACCTTAAGGTACAGACCCCTGTTTTACCAGGCAGTCATACCAGCAGAAATCGATAAACAAATTTGTGCAATATGTGGATAGCAAAACTTTTTGGGGTTCGGCAGCATTGGGATCAAGGATAAGAAAAAAAAGGGCAGGTCTAAATGCCCTCTGCTTTAAAAATGGCTTATGTTTATTAAAAAGACATTAACAGGCTTCTCACATTAGCCGAAAGGCAAAACAGCAGAATGGAAGTACACACAACATGTGTCTTCTCAGAGATGGCAGCAAGCAACTTCAGCCTCTGCCGTTTTGCCTTTTTGTAGTTGTAGTTCTAACCCTAATAATTAAAGAAGAAGTCATATATATATATATATCAATATATATATATATATATATATATATATATATATATATCCTTTAAAATAGTTAAAATGTATTGGAAGGAAACTCTAAGGCGGCGTACAGACGATCGGGCATATCCGATGAAAACGGTCCGCGGACCATTTCCATCGGATATGTCCGATCGGGAGTTTGATCCGATGGCGTGTACACACCATCGGATCAAATTCCCCGCCGCCGGACGGCGCGGTGACGTGGCGGTGACGCGGCGGTGACGTTGACGCCGCCGCGTCACCGCCACGTCACCGCACCAGGAAGTAAAACACTTCCGCGCATGCGCCGAATCCATTCGGCAGCGGCGCGGCGGCGGCCGACATGTCTGCTGGTAAGTGTACTAACCAGCAGACATGTCGGGCGGACAGATTCCCACCGGATAGATTTCAAAGCATGCTTTGAAATCTGTCGGGTGGAGAAATCTGTCCGCTAGCCCATACACACGAGCGGAGATGTCTGCTAAAACGGTCCATCGGACCGTTTTCAGCGGACATATCCCCTCGTGTGTACGCCGCCTTAGGATACCCCAAAAATTGGAATGTTTAGCAGTATCACAAATTATATATATATTAGTTTTAAACTAGAATTTTGTGATAATATTACAATTTGTAACAAAAATATTTTTACTTTTTTAAATAACACTTTTAAAAGCTATTGCATTTTATATACAAATATAAAATAGTTTATATATAATACATGGATACACAGATACAAAAACATCATACAGTACTTTCAATAAATTCCCATGTATATAATATAAGGATAATATTTCTGAAATTTTGTCTTATTAATTACAATTTTGAAATTGCTATAATAAATATCCCCAAAAAAACATTTTTCCCCTCAGTTTACGTATTCTTCTACATATTTTTGTGTTAAAAAAAAAATCGCAATAAGCGTTTATTGATTGGTTTGCGCAAAATTTATAGCGTTTACCAAATAGCGGATAGTTTTATTGCATTTTTATTAATATATTTTTTTCTAGTACTGGCGGTGATCATCAATTCTTATTTTGACTGCGACATTATGGCGGACATATCGGACACTTTTGACAGTATTTTGGAACCATTTTGAAACCACACCAGAAAAATTGAACAAAATCTTCCCAGACATTCCAGATACATGCTGGAGATGTCAAAGGGAAAGATGTACTATGTTGCATATGTTCTGGGACTGTCCCGAGTTGAAAATCTTCTGGGCAGAGATCATACGAATTACTCAACATTTTACAGATTTAAACATAGTGGAAGACCCAGCATTATGCCTCCTACATGTGAATGGCATGCCAGAGAAAAGATATAAAGAATCCCTCATTTGTCATCTGTTGGATGCTGCAAATGTCTGCATACCATTGAAGTGGAAATCTACAGCATCTCCAACAATACAAATGTGGGCCCATAAGGTGAAGGAGATTAGCAGGTTAGAGGACTTGGTCCTCGCCTCACGTCAACAACAGGAAAGGTATCTAGAGATTTGGGCACCCTGGAACTCTTTAGGGGGGAACTTTCCTCGAAGTTGAAGTAAATTAGAAGACATGGAAAGGGTCCGGTATAAAATGGGCATGGGGTAGACCTCCCATCAGGTGGTTTGTTAGGAAAGGGGGGGGGTTTGAGTTTCTGTTTTTGTTTGGGTTAGGGGTATCTTAGGGGGTAAGATAATAGGTAGGAGATGCGTGTTTTAAGGAGTAACCAGTGTTAACCACTTAAGGACCGCCGCATGTACATTTACGTCGGCAGAATGGCACCGACAGGCACATCAACGTATATATACGTTGGTGCCTTGGGGGGGATCGGGGGTCCGATCGGACAGCCCCCCCCCGTACATGCGGCGGTCCGCGCGGCTGCAGGAGCGATCCGACAAGTGGGGGCGGCTATCCGATTTCATCCGCCCCCTCCGGATCGCTCCCAGCCAATGCGCGCGCCCGCCCGCCCTGTCACTTCCTCCTCCTGTGTAAACACAGGAAGGAGGAAGCGACGTGATCTCTCCCTCGGCGTTTGTTTCAAGCGCCGCTGAGGAGAGATCACAACACACCAAGTAAGTCTGCACCAACAGCACACTTACACACAGACACAAACACATTTAACCCCCGCGATCGCCCCCCCCCTCCCCCCTGTCACAGTGTCAATGAATGCAGTAATCATACATGTATCATTTTTCTGATCGCTGTATTAGTGTCGCTGTTCCCGCTAGGTAGCTAATTTTTTTTTAATGCGATTTTTTTTTTTACTAAAGACATGTGGCTAAATAAATTTTGGCCTAAATGTTTGACTAAAATTTAGTTTATTGGTTTTTTATTATAACAAAAAGTAAAAAATATTGATTTTTTTTCAAAAATGTCGCTCTATTTTTGTATATAGCGCAAAAAATAAAAATCGCAGAGGCGATCAAATACCACCAAAAGAAAGCTCTATTTGTGGGAAAAAAAGGACGCAAATTTTGTTTGGGAGCCACGTCGCACGACCGCGCAATTGTCTGTTAAAGCGACGCAGTGCCGAATCGCAAAAACCCCTTGGGTCATTTGCCAGCGTATTGGTCCGGGTCTTAAGTGGTTAAGGAAACCCTTGATTGTAGGAGAACAGGAAGGGAAGGAATATGGGTAATGAGTTAAGGCCTAAATATGGAAGAACATATTATGGGTTTCTTCTCTTTTATTTGCTCTTGTTTAACATAGGGGTATGAAGTATATGTTATATATATATATTATATATTAAACTGTAATGATTGTGACTGGTGTAAACATGTAATTGCCTATCTATTATAAAATAAAAAGAATATTAAACGAAAAAAAATAAAAATGTTGTATTTGTCTCCCAAAAGTACATTCATGGCCAAAATCTTGGCACTTTCACTGGAGATGGCCTCAAATTATTCTTAAAGTTCACAAAGGTGTGAAGATCTTCAGATGTTCTCCTCTTCATTTGTTGACCAAGAAGACTGATTGTCCCAGGAATGAATCAAGGTAGGTCTTTGTATCCTCACCTAGATAAGAAAGTTTAAATAAAATTTGGAATTTCATAGGAGAATATTTTCCATAAAACACCAGCTGTGCTTTAACCTAAGGCCACGCTGATGATTTATTCTCTTTGCTACTATTTAAGCTGATTGTTGGCATTAAGTTCATTTGCAGCACACTGAAATCTATCTTCTGCTAATGCGATGATTGGAAAAAAGTAGCTACCGTATTTATCTGACTATAGCCCGCACCCCTAATCTAGCAGGGAAATTCCTGTAAAAAAAAAAATTACTTACAGTTTTGGTGTCTTGCCTGGCACGGCGTCCCTCCAGGTGTTTTTTGAATTTTTGAATTAGGCGCCGAGCCGAGAGGAGCCGGATTTCCTGTTTGTTCGTCTCCTCTCCTTTCGCGTGGCTGCGGGCGTTGCCGTTCATAGCTGAGTGAGAAGTACACTCGGCTCGGCTCTAGGCTGCGGCGCTCGCCTAATTCAAAAAACAAACACCGCTGCAATAGAGTATCAACGTATATCGCGCAGCCACGATTTTCCCCTGAAAAAAAGTGTGCGGTATATGCCGATAAATATGGTACATTTCTAAAGGCCCAGACACATGATCTAATTTTCTGACCACAACTGTGTGATGACAGGGTTTTTGACCATTTGTACGCTACATCGGAAAATTTTTGTCGGAATTTCCAACAACAAATGTGGGAGAGCCATGCTCTCAAAATTTCCAACAATAAATGTGTCTTGTCAGATTATCTGATCGTGTGTACACAAGCCATCGGACTAATAACCAAAGTACAAAAACGCATGCTTCAAACCAATGCTAACTATAAGGCCCTGTACACACGATCAGACTGGTCCGATGAGAATGGTCCGACGGACCTTTTTCATCGGTTCGCGCTGAACTTGTCTGATGGTCTGATGTGCGTACACACCATCAGTCCAAAATCCGATCGGGCGAGAAAGCGGTGACATGGAACACAATGACGTGCTGAAAAAACAAAGTTCAATGCTTCCAAGCATGCGTCGACTTGATTCTGAGCATGCGCAGGTTTTTGGTCCAATGCTTTTGTGTACTAACCATCGTTTTGGTCCGACGGACAGGTTTCCATTAGACAGATTTTAAAGCAAGTTTTAAAACTTTGGTCCGATAGACAATGGTCCGATGGGCCGTACACATGATCAATTTGGTTTGATGAAACTGGTCTTCAGGCCAGTTTCATCGGACCGGTCTGATCGTGTGTACGCGGCCTAAGACAACATTAGCAGAAGTTACCCAAAGGGTGGCGCTAAAGACCAGAAAAAAACACACATAGTTTTGTGTATGTTGGCTGAAAAAGTTCTGCCATCTGTATGCAGAACAAGTTCACGGCCAACGCCCTTCACACAATCCACAGATTTGTCCGATGGAAATCCGATCGTGTGTACAAGGCTTTAGAAGCAAGCAAGTATTACAGCTTCTATGAATGACACATAATCTATGAATGGAGGACAGGTGGATGATTTATATCTCTGCCCTCTCCATTCAGAGATACTGTTTCATTCATAGAAGCTATAGTATGACATCTATTAACAGAGCAGCTTTTTTAGTTGTTCATTTTTTGGGTGAAAGAACAAAAGAAAAAAAAGGAGATAAGAGTTGCCTTCATACCTCAATTTGTGTGTTGATTTTTTCCAAGGCTGGTTTAAAGTTCTCTTTTAGAGAGCCTGTTTAATAATAAGGTACAACAAGAAATTAGTAAATCTATATTTGCCAGTTGCCTTAAAATTTGTTAAAATCTAATTGTGCTGTCACTCGGGATTCAAGGTCAAAATTCACATTCGTTTAAAGAAATATATACATTAAAGTGATACTACAATCTCATTTTTTTTTCATTTAAAAATAACAAACATGTTATAGTTACCTGCCCTGTGCAGTTTTTCACAGAGCAGCCTGAATCCTCCTCTTCTTGGGGACCCTTGCCCCTCTTCCCTGCCCAGTGCCTCCACAGTAAGCAGCTTACTATGGGGGCACAGGAACTGAGAACCTCTGTGTGTCCATGCAGACACTGAGCCATGGTTCTCTCTCCTCATTGGCCAACTGACATTGATTGACAGCAGTGGGAGCCAATGGGGCCACGCTACTGTCTCAGCCAATTAGGAGGGAGAATCCCGGGGCAGCTGAGATTCTCCTGTAACATCGCTAAATTGAGAGGGGGCCCAGGTAAGTATTAAAGGGGCTGAGGGGGGCTGCAAAGAATTACTTTACTATCACTCTAATTCTTTAAAAGTTTTCGAAAACCCATGGTTGTCTCTTTTTCAAAGATTAGAGTTAAGTTTATGTATTGCCAAAAAAATTAAAATTCTTTCGTTTTGGATATAATGTGGAAATTGGAGCTTCTGTCTTGTTTTGATTGCTGTTTGTGTCCCCCTCTGTTGAAATTCACACTGGTGACATTTTTTTTTCCCATTTCATGGTGATTATTTGTCTCTAGGATCGAAAATTATGGGAAATCCAATATTTCACATCAAGGGGAGGGGAAGGAAATTTTCCAATAGAGAAAACTGTTTTGGTGGCAATGCTTTTAAGAGGGAACAATGTGGGCTAAAAGGGCAGCTGCTTCGGGCCCCACAGCAATGACTGGGCTCGGCCCTGTGTTAAAGATGGCCCTACCAGTACTGGTGACGATACTGACCATTTGCATGAGTACTCCTACCTGAAACTGATACCTTTTGTGGTGCAATTTGAGCCCATAAAAAATGAATGGACTGAAATCGCACTGCGAAGACTCGCATGTGATTTAAATTAGGAATGTGGTGCGATTCCTCTCCGAATTGGAGAGGGCTTCTTTCACTTCCTGCTATGTCTTCTGGGACAGGAATTAAATAGAAATCTCCCTGGCAAGGCATAAAAATGAAAAAAAAAAAAAAAAAACAGACAAGAATACTCTACCTAAAGCTAGAGAAACATTTTGCTTAACAGAACATGAACCCCTCCTTTGCATTTTTAAGTAAGGGCTGCACAACCTGCATACTACAGGTAGGCATGTGCACAAGGTGTGTCGGGTGTGCTTTGGCACACCCTAATCGCCCCATGCACATTGGTATTATCCCTCTGTGTCAGGGCAGGAATATGGGGAAGATCTCCCTCTTATCGTTTCTGCCATAAGTAAAGTGTTTACGCTCTTCTCTTTCACTCTGCTGGCAGAGAGATCAATGTGTCGGGGGTCATATATACTGTATGCAGATGTGTGGTTGAGCTTAAGGGTGCACACCCTAATGCAATAGGCTGTGCACACCTATGATTCCCCAACAAATTTGTACATAAAACTCACCATGGTCATGCCTAGACCCACAGTTACCTGGGATGCTGGGCATTGTTGAGTGCCCTCGCTGGACATGTGCCCACCACAGCTTCCGATTATGATGCCTCTGGGTGACCCGTGATTTCTTGCATTATACCATCAGTACAAGGTTTCAGTACAAGGTTTTCTGTGAGTAACATGTGGTAGGGAGGTTCCCCCTCTCCCATAATGGTATATGACTGAATATCCACTTAAGGACCGCCTACTGCACATTTACGTCGGCAGAATGGCACGGCTGGGCACATCAACGTATATATACGTTGATTTTAGTACCCAGCCGTGGGTCACGGTCCGAAGCTCCGGGACCGGGACCGCGGGATTCGCGGACCCGATCGCTGGAGTGCGGCGATCCGTCCCTGGAGCGGAAGAACGGGGAGAGCCGTGTGTACACACGGCTTCCCCGTGCTTCTCTGTGGCCGCAGCATCGATCGCGTCATCCCTGTAATAGGGGGACGCGATCGATGACGTCACACCTACAGACACACCCCCCTACAGTTGTAAACAAACACATTAGGTCACACATCCCCTACAGCGCCACCTGTGGTTAACTCCCAAACTGCAGCTGTCATTTCCACAGTAAACAATGCAATTTAAATGCATTTTTTGCTGTGAAAATGACAATTGTCCCAAAAATGTGTCAAAATTGTCTGAAGTGTCCGCCATATTGTCGGAGTCACGAAAAAAATCGCTGATCGCCGCTATTAGTAGTAAAAAATTTTTTTTTTATAAAAATGCAATAAAACTATCCCTTATTTTGTAAACGCTATAAATTTTGCGAAAACCGACCGATAAACGATTATTGCAATTTTTTTTACCAAAAATACGTAGAAGAATACGTATCGGCCTAAACTGAGGAAAAAATATGTTTTTTTATATATTTTTGGGGGATATTTATTATAGCAAAAAGTAAAAAATATTGCATTTTTTTTTAAATTGTCGCTCTATTTTTGTTAATAGCGCAAAAAATAAAAACCGCAGAGGTGATCAAATACCACCAAAAGAAAGCTCTATTTGTGGGAAAAAAAAGACGCCAATTTTGTTTGGGAGCCACGTCGCACGACCGCGCAATTGTCAGTTAAAACGAAGCAGTGCCGAATCGCAAAAAGGGGCAAGGTCCTTTACCTGCATTTTGGTCCGGGTCTTAAGTGGATATTTAGACCCATTTTTTTTATTGTAGATCTATCACGTGCCTGCTCCTGAAGAGTGGTTATACACCATGAAACGTGTAGAGACAATATATGGCAATCATGTGATCAACTGATTTTTTTTACAATCATGTTTATCACTTTATAACTTTACTGGGTATAGTAAGGCCATGGGCCATGCATTCATTATCTTGAAATTATGTTGTGTGTATATATATCAAATTTGGTGGATTCTAGTGATTATGTCATGCACTTGATAGCCATATTATTATCCTTGGTTACTATGTGGGATTCATTTCCCTACTTTTCTCTATATTTATTATGTGTGTATATCAGTGTTTTGTACCAATAAATACTTGTTTTCATGTTCACCCAATACTCAGTTGCTGCTACGTGTTTCATTCAAAGTCCCATCCGTTTGCCCTCCTTTTTTGTAATATATTGATAGGGATGAAAGCACGTGGCCTCACCAGGCCACGGCTTAATTTAAAGTCCCATATTCACCTTCCCCTTTTCCTTCTAATATACATAAAACTCAATCACAAGTGTCGTGTGAATCAAGAATCTATAGAGAAATCAACATTTATAGGGAGAATATATGGCCCCAGACTACAATTCCAGGTCTCAAATGTCTCTAATGTCAAAAAGATCACATTGTGGCCAATGTCTCTCCCGTTCCTAAGTTGAGGCTATTCCACATACCTTGCTCGCCTTGATTTGAATCATTTATGGTAATGATGTTACGCCATTCATTATCTTTGTCTTCTTCAAACCACTGGTCAGTGTCATTCAGGATTGCCTCTCTAATAACAAAATGATTATTACAAAAGGAATTACATTAATAGAACAAATTTTGTAATATACCATGTTTGCTTGATGAATAATAGGAAATTTGTATAAATAATAGTACATTTAGCTATAAATAATAGGACCTAACATTCAAACAATCCAACTTTTAGACTTGCCTGCTTATAATGAATCTTACCTGTAGGTAATATTAATATCTCCTAAACGTGCACCGTTTAGGAGATATTTGTTCTTTTGGCAGCTGGTGACGTCACTGGCACATGCGCTCTGAAGAAAGGCATACCCGTGCCATTCCTTTAGAGTGCTGTGCCGTAACCATGACTCCTGCACGCATCTGCGGAAAAGACATCATTGCGACTCAAGCTGTTGGAGCCGAACAGGCATGGATTGGCCATCGGAACTACAGGGAGTTTCTCGGTGGGCCGATGGCTCAGTGGGCCGGTCAGGTGCAGTCCTGGAGCTGCTCCTTTCTGACAGAGAGTGATCACGATTTCACTCCTGTCAGGAGGAGCAGCTGCTGTCACTTGCTGGAGTGAGTATTGGCCTTACTGCTCCCACCGGCCTGCAGGGGGA
Source organism: Rana kukunoris (assembly GCA_029574335.1). Lineage (NCBI taxonomy): Eukaryota > Metazoa > Chordata > Amphibia > Anura > Ranidae > Rana > Rana kukunoris. The sequence goes on along the minus strand of CM056051.1, from coordinate 513,827,769 downwards.
GATAGACAGCCAGCAGTCTTTCCTTCCTCTCTCCCCTATTTTGTCATTCATCACATGACTGGATTGAGGAATGATGCTGCCTTCATTCTGGAGAACTGTGAGTGAGTATATGTGGGAGGCAGAAGAGAGGGGGGACACTCTAAAGCAATGGAGGACACGGGGGGCTCTCTGATGCAAGGGGGGCTCTCTGATTCAAGGGGGGCTCTCTGATGCAAGGGGGACACTCAAAATGAAAGTGGGCCGGTCTGGATGAAGTCCTGGGCCAAACTTTTCTCCCAGTCCAGCACTGGAGCCGAAGCCCGGAAGGAAGATTCGAGTGAAGATGGAAGCCCTATCAGCGGTGACAGCGCACCAGGGCGCAACAGGGCTTCATTCTAAAGTAAGTATTTGTTAACCACTTGTTTTACAGAAGATTTTACCCCCTTCAGGACTAGGCCATTTTCGACACTGCGCTACTTAAACTGGAAATTCAAAAATAGCGCCTGTAAAGCACCTGAAAGATGCCTCTTCTGCAGTCCCAGTGCTTTCACACTGGGGCGGTGCGCTTGCAGGTCGTTAGAAAATGTCAGGCAAGCAGCATCTTTGGGGCGGTTTGCGAGCACTGTATACACCGCTCCTCCACCACCCCTGCCCATTGAAATGCATTGGCAGCGCTACTGAAGCGCCTGTCAATTGCTTCAGCAGCGATACTACATGGGCGCGTTTAACCCTTTTTAACCCCTTCTTGGCTCCTGCCCGAATAGTGGTAAAGCACTGCTAAAACTATCAGCACTTTAACGCTACCACCCCCACCACCCCAGTGTGAAAGGGCTTAAATGCCACGGTTTACTACCGCTTTAAACCTTAAACCAAGTTTAGATGGAAGGGGGTTTACTGAAGTGTGCAACACCATTGGTGAGTTTCCACTTCTGTGTTCTGTGACACAAGAACAAAACATGGAGAGGACGGGTATCCTTATGACAAAAAGAGAAAGACCCTAATAGAAACTTGACATAGGTTGTAACCCTCACCAGTTTTGTGTCCCAAAGAAAATATTAGCGTTAGACTCTTCTGAGATCATTCAGACTTCATTGACAGGTGCATTTGACCTATAGTTGATCTCCTGATCTCCATTTGAGCTTTTCAAGTCATCTCAAACCCAAAGGTCAGATAAACATCCTAAACTGTGAGGTTTTTTTATTGTCATCCATGCCTTTCTGGTCTGGTGACACCTATTTCTGCATGGGTGTGACAAGGACTAGTAGTAATAAAAAAAAATCCCCCCCAATGGGTTTACAGATAGAAATGGATACTCTACAGAGATTTTAATTTCACTCCACTCTATCCAATTTTTTTATTTTTTTTTATGAAAACAGACTTTTATGTTATATGGGGACACATGCTGTTTATACAGATATTGTTTGCAGGAAGAACCACAGAGTAGATGATGTACTGTGTATTGCTTATGGTCTCACCTGTCCTTCTGTGACTTTTTAGATCTGTACAGGAGGAATAGTACAGTGCAAATGATGACGACCAAGACACCAATGGCTGCTCCCACGCCACCATATAAAGCATCCTTAAGAATTCGACCCGTACAGTCTGAATTTGTGTATATATACTTGTCCGGTGCCGGGCACCTGTAAAAAAATAATGTAACAAGACTGTTAACCTCATTGGTGGATGTGACGGATCTCGGATACCCCAGGTGGGCACCTCCACCAGACCTGTGTCTCCTGTCCTCCAAACGCACCCGCAGCCTGCAGATTCGCCATAACCAGCCCTTAACTCCTCAATCACGAGACAATCCACACAGGTGTTGAGGGTTAAACATGCAGAGCATAAACTGTTTATTAAATACAAGACATACACTTTTACACACAGTTAGGGACACTCCCCTTAGCTTTGTCATAGAGGGGAGGGGATAGGGGACATGGAACAACCAATGGGAACTGAACACTTGTACAATGAGACTACAGATAAACATAATGGGCCAGATCCACAAAGAACTGGCACTGGCGTAGCCTATCTAAGTTACACTACGCCGCTGTAAGTTACATCGGCGTGTCCTTATCCACAAACACTTTCCACTGTAACTTACAGCGGCGTAGTGTAATTGTTGCGGCGTAATGCCGCGCAATTCAAATTACAAAGCTGTGGGCGTGATTTTATTTAAATCAGCTTGACCCCACATAAATGACGTATTTTTTGAACGGTGCATGCGCTGTCCAGTGCGCATGCGTGAAATCACGTTGAAAATAGTTATTGAAAACCACGTGAACGTAACTTACGCAATTCCGTATTCGCGAACGGTTTACGCAAACGATGTGAACGACGGAAAAATCGACGCTGCCCCGAGGTCCATACTTAACATTACGTAAGCCTCTATACAGCAGGGGTAACTTTATGCCGGACCTACGCTTATGCAAACGGCGTAAAAACACTGCGCCGGGCATACGTACGTTCGTGGATCGGCGTATCTAGCTCATTAGCATATTCAACATGGAAAATATACGGAAGCGCCCCTAGCGTCCAGCGTAAATAGGAAACTTTAAGACAACAGCGTAAGACGTCGTATCTACTCAAAAAAAACCGGCGTATCTTGTTTTGTGGATATAAAACTATGATACGCCGGCGCATATTTGAAATGACGGCGGTGGATCTGGAGATACGTCGCCGTAATTGTTTGTGGGTCTGGCCCAATGAGATTATGGTAAGCAGGCAACCTCTCAATACACATCCCCTGCGGAGAGATGTCTCCAGTCCAGACCATTGTCTATGCTATGTGTCATTTACCAACACAATTAGACACAGCAACAAGGGGGGGTGGGGTGGGGGAGAAGGGATGTAGCATTACATTACATTATGTCAATGCCAGCTTGTCCCCGGGTCTCCAGTCTATTCTGGCCATAATCTGTGTGTAAGAGGCCGGCCCACAGTCCCTTCCAAAACACACAGTGATAGTGGGTTCTGCCACAGTGGACATACTTCCTTTATTAATACCTTACAGACAAGTTCCAGATAACTTCAAATTTCCAAAAAGCAACCAGCCTAGGGCCTGAACTTTATATACCATTTATTAATTAAAAAAGCAAAAATTACACTCTCAAAAAGATGATGCAGCACCCTGTCGCATGCTACTAGTATGAGTGCAGGAAAATGTACATGTTTAAAACCTGTGAGTCTTAATTCGGGTCAGGGTTACTAGAGCTCAGGCTGTTATTACTACGCACACCCAGGCTGCAAAGGCAGCCATACAGGTGTATATACATTCTGCGGCCACAATGCTTTACACTATGGCTTGGCAAACGTAATCCCTGCTGATGCATTTAGCAGGCAGTGAATGGGGCCACACAGCTACCCCGTGCAATGCATGAAGTTTTAGCACAATGGCCCAGGCTTTTAGGGATGAAAAGGAGTTTTGGCCCACTGTAATTCGTTTACTATGTGATTTGTGGGCTCTCCCTCGTGTTTAGTGCTAGTCAGTGTGATGCCCTGTACACACGATCAGTTTTCCCGGCGGTAAAAAGTCCGCCAGGAAAACCAAGGGGAAAACCGAGAACATGCTCGGTAGCTTTTTCCCCCTACACACTGCCGGGTTTCCCCACAGGATAACTGCAATGAGAGCTTTGATTGGGAATCCCGGCCGTGTGTACGATCCATCGCAGTGTTTCCCATAGGTAATCTGCCGGATTAACCACTAGAGGTCCGTGCTATTGACAAAATACGTCAACAGCGCGGACCTGAGGCGCCGGGGTCACGTCTTTGGACGTCATGTTCTTGTAATTCCCTGTGGCGCGCGGCGGGGAAAAACAGTCCCGTCGCATCACCGAGGATTCGATGCGTGTACTCGGCGGCCGCAGTGTCCGTCAGATACACGCGATCGGCGGTGACAGAGCAGGGACGTGGAGCTGTGTGTGTAAACAGCATCGGTCACCTCCCCCAGTCACCCCCCTCCCCCCACACAGTTAGAACACACCCAGGCAATACATTTAACCCCTTCCTCACCCCCTAGTGTTAACCCCTTCAATGCCAGTCACATTTTATACAGTAATTAGTGCATATTTATAGCACTGGTCGCTGTATAAATGTGAATGGCGCCAAAAATGTGTCAAAAGTGTCCGATGTGTCCGTCGCAATATCGCAGTCCCAATAAAAATCGCAGATCGCCGCCATTACTAGTAAAAAAAAAAATATTAAAAAAAAATGATAATTCTGTCCCCTATTTTGTAGGCGCTATAACTTTTGCGCAAAGCAGTCACTTATTGTGATTTTTTTTACAAAAATACGTAGAAGAATACGTATCGGCCTTAACTGAGAAAAAAATTGGGATATTTATTATATTATAAATATATATATTTTTAAATTGTCGCTGTTTTTTTGTTTATAACGCAAAAAACAAAAACCGCACAGGCGATGAAATACCACCAAAAGAAAGCTCTATTTGTGGGGAAAAAAAGGACGCCAATTTTGTTTGGGAGCCACGTCGCACGACCGCGCAATTGGCAGTTAATCGGCGGTTTTCATGTCGGGAAAACTGCCATGGAGCATACACACGGACAGTTTTCCCGGCCAAAATCTGTCATGGCAGTTTTTTAGACGAGAAAACTGATTGTGTGTACGAGGCATTAGTCCTTTACAGAAACAAAGCTTAGGAAAGTCATTGGGTGAGTTACTAAACACAGAATCTGGTAGTAAACAATAAACTTCCAGGTTTTATTATCAAAACTTAACTAAACAAGCTGAATTTGGAGCTGATGTGTTACTATGCACAGCTGCACAAGATTCTGTGTGCATCAGTTTTAGTAACCCCCCCCCCCCCCCCCCTCAATGTCTTCTTACACTTCAAAAGACTGAAAAAAAAAAAACATTCTCTGTACTGCAATTAGCTGAAGTAAAATTGCAATGGATTTAACTTCTGTGTCTTATTGAAGAGTTAAAGTGATTGTAAATCCTTACAGACCACTTTTACCTACAGGTAAGCCTAGATTGAGGCTTTCCTGTAGGTGCTGGAAATATCTCCTAAACCTATATGGTTTAGGAGATATTTACAATGTCCCTGAATGATGCTGTCTTCTGTGCACACGCCAACTGTGCCTTTTTAAGCTGAGTCAATGCCGTGGCTGGCGACTCCGGCCAGTCACAGTTCGCGGCTCGGGTAGGAAGAGGGGTGAAGAATGGACACTTCCAGCCAGTAAGGAAATCGGGGAAATCACAGTCTTTGGTTTCAGGTAAGTGACACATAATGGGCTATCATGCGATGCATAGTAGCCCATTATGCTTTATCTTTGCAGGGAAACAAAGAGGAAGTAAAACCCATCAGGGTTTTACTTCCTCTTTAAGCTGCCCTTGGATAATGCCAAGTCAGCAGATGACCATATTGTCTGGACAGACTGGGTCTAAAGAGGGCCCCACTGGGGTATTTAAGTAGGAGGGTCAGCGTGAAAGTTTTTTTTCTCCATATGCCTTTTTACCTTACATGTGGAGGACACACTACTTACCCCATTGTTGCTGTTTGCTGTGGCTTATATTTATATTTGATTTTGAGTGCGGCTGTCCCGAATTTTTCCTTCATTCAATTCTCATTGTTGTGGTACTCCCATGTATAGCCTCACATCCTCCCACTCTTTGCTTGATTGTTTTCTTTCCTTCAATCACTTTTTTTTTCTTTCCTTTTTGTTTTTTCAACAGGATGACTTTCACTTCTATATCTCTTACTTTTACATCTATGCACTCCCTGATTGCAGTTCACAGCACTCCCCTTCTGCCTCCATGTTCACATCATTGAGGGATGGGTTTGCATACTATGTAGACTTGTATATAGTTACTAACAGTTTGCCACCATAGTATTTACTAGGTTACATAGACGTACACACACTTATGTTGCAGTTTCTAATCATGATGATGGACATTGAGGGACAGCAGTGAATACACTCCTTTCTCCCTAGTCATGCTCACCCTCCACTTGTCTCCCAGTGAGTATCTGCCGGTGCTACTCCTTCAGCTCTTGGGCCAGAAAGAAATCACTTTTTGGGACCTCGACCTTGCCGATTTGTAAGTTTGGGCTTTTTTTCTAAGAGCCCCTTATATTTGCCAATAGATACAGTATGTACCATCTTGATATATACCTTCAATTAATATTATATTTTTTAAATACACTGCATATATACATCTACTCCTGAAGAAGGGAGTGGTGGCTTGTGACACGCATCACATTTAGATGCTTGTGTATTATTTCATATCAATTATAACAATAAATGTGAAGGATTTTAAGCATTTTGTACTATGCTGTCTCCACATCCCCAATCAAAACGTCTGCGTATGACGAAACGCGTCTGGTGCGGAATGCAGTGACGTCACCATGTCGATTTGAAGGAGGAAGGGCTCCTATAGTGCCGACAGAATTGTTTACATGCTTTTAACCATACTTTGTTTGTAAGTACGTTTCTTTTATTCAATACATTTTTCCATACGGAATTATGCTATGGTCTCCCTTTCTCTCATATGTTACAATCTACGGAACATACAGTATGTTTATGAGAACCTAGAATCGGAGAAGCTTTAGTGGAAGTCCTTGGGGTCTGATCCTGTGGATGGTGGCTGCGGCTGGGCAATTTATCAAAGCTGTTTTAGCTTGCCCTTTGGTAGGCAGCTTTCCATTAGGTGGAGGGCTCTCACTCAACATTGGATTCACAGAGGTGTTATTTCATGATGGACATACCCTGGGATTATGATTAATGTTATTGGGACATTGATCTAACGTCCTTTACACTCCAATTTATCCTGGTGCAGTTTTTTCTGTTTATTGTCTCCAAAACGGTTTGGCATTATTGGGCCAGATTCAGGTAGATGGGAGCATCTTTGCTCCAGAGTAACGCTTCTCATTTACGTTACTCTGCCGAAATTTTAGCAGCAAGTGCTGTCATTCACGAAGCACTTGCTCCTAAAGTTGCGGCAGCGTAACGAAAATAAGCCGGCGGAATTCAAATTGGGCGGGTACGGGGCGTGTAGTATTTAAACTAAGCGCGATCCCGCCGCCAACGTACTGCGCATGCGTCGAGTGTCAAAACTTCCCCGTGCGCATGCTCCAAAATCTGTGAATGAACGTCAATGACGTCACATTCCCATTCATGACCGTTTTACGCAAGCGACGTTTTTTTTTTTTCCCGACGCGATGACGACGCCTATACCTAACATAGGATACTCCAACCCCATGTAGGTATATCTATGCGCCGCGTATCCCGTCCGGAAACGTCGTATCGTCATTGCGTCGCGCCGGAATTCGATCGTGAATTGCCGATTTCCGCTCATTAACATATTTTTTGAGCGTAAATTGGCGGGAACGCCCCCGGCGCCATTTTTAAGTTGAAGTAACGATGCGATGGCGAAACTCAGTTACGCTGCTCGCATCGGAACTTCAACCCGGCGTTTCTTGTTTTCTGGTTACAGAAAACAGAAACGCCGGCTCAAAGTCACAGTTAGGCTGGCGGATCACTCGATCCGCCAGCCTAACTGTTCGTGAATCTGGCCCTATGTCTATATATTTATTTATGATGATGGTCCTACATCTTCAATAATCTGTGAAACCATGTTTACTTTTATTCTCATTGGCTCTTGTGCTCACCTCATTTTAAAGTCTTATGGGCTAAAATGTGTTTTGTTGTATAAGGAGGCATTTCAAAGCATTTGAAGCAGAACAGTATGCATTGTCTTACATGACACATAAACAAAGAAATCCAGTAATTGACCTAAGTGTACCTATAAGTGCATATTAAAATGTATTTGACCAAAGGATACTCACGAGCAGCGGGGTCCCATCCCTTTCTCGATATGACAGGTTCCTTTATTACAGTTCTTAAAGTGAGAAGGAGATTTTTCATCACAGTGAGACACACAGATAGCAATCCCAGATTCAAAAGCTGGACTGAAAAAATCTTTAAAACCTTCTCCAACCATTTGCCTGCATTGTTCTGATGGGACAAGAGATAGAACATGTCTTTGTCTTACTATCGTATCTACTGTACAACGTCCTAGGACAAATCACTGAAGAATATCACATAAACATTTCACCTACCTTCAGCAGATATCGGTTCCTTTGAACGTGTCACGGTGAAATTTTGGTCAATACACATGTCGGCTATAAGACAGGAAAACATAAGATCATGACATAAAGTTTGGCATTAAAAGCCATTTCTGTGTTGGCAAAAGACACAAATGGAGTACATTCCCTACAAGAGGTCTGTGATTTGCAAGCTGACCTGGATGCACTGTTCTGGTTGGGCAACTATGTGACAAATGGGGTTTAACCCTTTTGCTGCCTCTGACATATGGTATATGATGGTGGCAGCAGGGGAAGGGGGGATTCATAGGCCCCTTTCACACAGGGCGTTGGATCAGACTTAGGCGGTTTCAAATGATTCATATGGGTGGGAAAAAAAAAAAAACGTTCTACTTTTTGCATATACATATCCCCCCAAAAAATATAAAAAAAAACTAAGCTTATTCGTCAGTTTATGCCAATATATATTTTCTACATATTTTTGTTAAAAAAAAATCACAATAGGCATAAATTGATGGGTTTGCACAAAAGTTATTGCGTCTATAAACTATGGGGTAGATTTAGGGACTTTGATTTTTCTTTATTGTTTTTAATGGTAATGGCAGCGATCTGCGATTTTTAGCGAGACTGTGACATTGCGGCAGACAAATCTGACCCCAAATGACACTTTTTGGGGACCAGTGATATTATTACATTGATCAGTGGGGTTAACACTAGGGGGCGATCAAGGGGTTTAACTGTGTTCTAACTGTAGGGGGGATGGGCTCCCCGGGACATGACAGGGATCACTGTTCCCGATGAATGGGAACAGTAGATCTGTGTCATATTATCTGTCAGAATGGTGATTCGCCTTGTTTACAAAGGCAGTTCCCCGTTCTGCCTCTGTACTAGGCGGTCATGGGTCGCTGGCAGACATCGGGCCTGCCCGACCCGTGGGCACACTGCCGCAGCGGCTCGTGCCCGCCATTACAATGACGGTGGCTTGCTCAGGAGTACAACTGCGGCTGCTGGTATTTAAGTGGTTAAAGTGGTTGTAAAGGTAGAAGTTTTTTTTTATCTTAATGCATTCTATGCATTAAGATGTAGCACTGCCCCCATAGGGATTGCTTTGTGTAGATTTCAATGGGCTTCCCCTGATCTTCTTGCTGCCAGTTATTAGCTTTTTTTACATGACCAACCGTACTCTCATCAACTCGTTATCCAATAATCAATCCAGGGTGTTTTTTTTGTTTTATTATTTATTGTTGGAACTTGGATGGGAGACGGGAATAGTGGGATACTCCAACTGGAGCTATTTACAGATGAGGACAACTCTCAGTTAAGGCTAAAATCCCAGATATTGAGGACCGTTTCAGAAGGAACAACCTTAAGATAAGGGGGGTCCCCGAATCTGTTCCACAGTCAGATCTGCACAAACATGTCACTCAAATAATCACCTCTATCCTGCCTGATCTGTCAGCAATGGACGTTACAGTAGATAGGATCCACAGGCTACCTAAACCCTCTCATCCCCCAGACAAAGTGCCTAGTGACATTATATTACGCTTGCACTTTTCATGTGAAAGAACACCTGATGATTGCCACCCGCAACAAGGACCTCATCCCAGCACAGCATAAAGATTTGCATTTTTTTTCTGATTTGGCTCAATTCACGCTGCAAAAATGGCGAAGCCTGAATACCATATCTAAGGCCTTACACAATCACAAAATAGCTTACAAGTGGGGGTTTCCAACCAAACTAATCATTACCAACGAGGGGAAAGAGCACACGGTTGACTCTCTCACCAAAGGGCTAGAACTGCTTAAATCCTGGCAAATCATTCCCGATGACCCACCCCAGGGTTCCAACAACAATGACCTGAATCGTACCACTGACGACTGACATTTGGTCAACTCTAAAAATGCCTGCACACACCGTTGAATGGATCACTGGGCTGCTTAACACTTTACTGTTCGATTGTCTTCCTTGTCCCTGACTCTTACCCCTTTTTTTAAGCTAGTGTATTTGTACGCTACACTCAGGTCACCATGGCCTATTTGAACTTTTTGTGGTTCTTTTCTGTATGTTTTTTTTTTTAACCGTTTAAAACAAATTTTTGCAGTTAGATACACAGTTGCCGTCTTCTCTGCTGAGAGTCTATTGGGTGTCCTTTCCCTCATATCGGAACGAGGACCTTCGCCTCTTGATGTAAGTGCTACCTATAATTTTTTTTTCCTTGGCATCTAAGTACATACCAAAATGACTGTCACTTTCTTGACCATTAACACCAAGGGTTTAAACTATCCAGTAAAGAGAAAGTCTTTGTGGAATGAAACGATTCAGCATAAGAGTGATGTTCTCTGTGCACAAGAGACTCACTTTCACAGCCAGAGGATGCCCACATGCACCCACCCTAAATTCCCACATATTTTTGCTGCAAGTGCCACGGCCAAAAAGAGGGGTGTGCTTACTGCGATTAGAGACACGGTGGCATTCACGAATCATAGTGAAATTGCGGACTCTCAAGGTCGGTATCATATCCTTGTCTGCGACATCAAATCCACTACATATACAGTGGTCAATATATATGCACCCAACAAGCACCAAATACGTTTTTTGGATCAGGCCCTCAAGATGGTCAAACAGGTGCAGAAGGGTTTTCTCCTGATCTGTGGAGATTTTAATCTCCCTCCACATCCCCAGATGGATTCCACGTCCTGTTCCAACAGACACCATCATTCGCTTCAACCATTGCTTCATTCACAGGAACTCTATGATGCTTGGAGATGCATGCATGGTTCAGAAAGATACTACTCCTCTTTCTCGGCAAGCCATAGAGTAAATACAAGATTGGATCTTTTCGTCGCGGATAAGTTGTCGACGCCCAAAATAACTGCTTATTTTTTATTTTTTTTTCTTATTTTTTTTTTCTTTTTTTTTCTTTTTTTTTTTTTTTTTTTTTTTTGTTGTTTTGTTGTTTTGCTTCTAAACTTAACGACATCACTTGGTCAGACCATGCCTTGGTGACACTTTCGGTTGATGACTCGCCAGGCATGAATACATGCTTCATCTGGAGGTTCAACTCAAGGTTGATCCAGGATAGTCACTCTAAGGAGAAGCTGCAGAAAGAGCTAACTGATTTATTTTCTTGTAATACTCATTCCGCCTAGCCGCTTTTAAAATGCAGATCCTCCCGCAACAAATATATCCTTTTAGAACCTTACCCATTTCCTCATTGCAATGTACAATCAACAAGTTCTTATAGGGAGGTAGGCGGACACGATGCACATTCAGCAGGATTGTAAAGCATAGGCTAGTGGGTGGAGTGGGTCATACGCACATTAGCCACTTAAGAGCCGGACCAAAATGCAGGTAAAGGACCAGGCCCCTTTTTGCGATTCGGCACTGCGTCGCTTTAACTGACAATTGCGCGGTCGTGCAACGTGGCTCCCAAACAAAATTGGTGTCCTTTTTTCCCCACAAATAGAGCTTTCTTTTGGTGGTATTTGATCACCTCTGCGGTTTTTATTTTTTTGCGCTATAAACAAAAATATAGTGCAAAGTGGATGTGACTTACGTAAATACCCCCTGTGTGTTTGCATCCTCCTGTTTGTGTTCAAGTAATGACTTTGTTCGCATTTTGATGACCTGTGAAAATCCTGACCAGCGGCCCTCTACCACTAACACCAGGTAGAATTTATCTGGCTGCTGTGAGTGAGTGAGTGAATAACTTGTATAGCGCTACAAATGCGAACTGAATCGCCTCAATGTGCTTGGTATCCATTTCCATCCTTATCCTTCAGAAGAGGTGAGTCTTGTACAGCTCTACAGCTGTACGATCATTTCCATACACTCCTTGTTAGTACAGATCCCCCTGCACAGGTCCCTAGCCATATTTCCTGTGCTCCATTGCCCCACCAAGTAGACGGGAGAGATTGAACATAAATTTGCTGAACCCCCCCTACCTAGTAAGAAGAACCCAGAAGCAATGAGCATTACATACCTTATTTATCGGCGTACAGTATGACACACACAAAATCAGGGGAAAATCGTGGGTGCGTGTTATACGCCGACAATGTACCTCCAGGGGGGGGGGGGGGGTGGCGTTGGGGTGAGTCCCGCCGTTTTAAATGAGCCGTCATCTCCTCTCCACTCGGCTCTCACTCGGCTGTCATGTCACACACACAGTCTTGCCTCTGCCACGGCATTGGAACAGTGTTCTGTCTATCACAGGAACTGGTCCAATGCCGATGGCGGAGGCGGGACTGTGTGTGTGAGAGCTGAATAAACAGGAAATTACAGATTTTCCGAAGTTCAGGTTGATTTGATAATAGATGGGAAGGGAGGGTGTCCCTGAATGGTAGTTTGGAAATGTGGTCACCCTAAAGTGCCCCCATGTGCAAGAAACCTAAAAAAAAGTCAAAACACTAAAAAGTCACTAGCCTAGTCTATTGGCCCAGTACTAGCAATTGTATTGTACTTACGGTTTTCTACTTCACAGGTTTCATTCAGTGTTTTCAGATTATTTTTTACATCTTCAAGTGCTTTTAGAAACTGCTCTTCTATATTCCCACCGGACACATATAGGAATCTCACAATGACCTCATGAAGCACAATAATGCTTCCTTGGCTGCCGGAGACACAAACATCAGATTTTTTTTTTTAAAACAAACCATATATATTTGTGAAATCATTGTTTAAAAGTGACAAAACAAAACAATTTCTTTTTTTACAAAAATCCTCATGTGTCATAAAAAGGCTTCAAAATGTTATCATACCTTATAGACAGTATTTCTACATCTTCAAACCCAGTAACATTCTTATAGATGATGCTCATCTGTCCAAAATAAATCAATAAAACAATTAATAAATTAATTTAATAAATTAAAGCAAACGTAAGATTACAAAATAGGGGATCGTTTTATGGCATTTTTATAATTTTTTTTTTTTGCAACTAATGGTGGTGATAATCGATTTTTTTTTTCGTGACTGCGACATTATGACGGACATATCGGACAATTTTGACACATTTTTGGGACCATTGTCATTTTCACAGGGAAAAGTGCTATAAAAATGCACTGATTACTGTGAAAATTACAATTGCAGTTTAGGAGTTAACCACTAGGGGTTGCTAAAGGGGTTATGTGTGACCTCATTTGTGTTTCTAACTGTAGGAGGGCGGGGCTGGACGTGTGATGTCAGTGATCGTCGTTCCTTATATCAGCTCCTGTGACCGATCGCGGGACACCGGCGGCGATCGCGTCCGCGGGTCCCGCGGGTGCGGTCACGGAGCTTCGGACCGGGTTGCGTGCGCGTACCGGCGGCCCCTAAAGGCGACGCACCTGTACGTGCCTGTGCCCAGCTGTGCCATTCTGCCGACGTATATCGGCGTTAGGCGGTCCTTAAGTGGTTAAAGCGACGCAGTGCCAAATTGCAAAATGTGCTCTGGTCAGGAAGGGGGTAAAAGTGGTTCAATAGGGTTTTGGGTTTGGTCCAAACTTTTTCCATGTTTGGGAGTTCTGATGTTGAACTGAACCCTTTGGCCCATCACCAGTCCCGATACAGTACGTGAGTGTTGTCACCCTAGGAGAGGAAGTGCGTTACTGGCAGGATCATCAGGTATAAAAAAGGAAAATAGCTTGAGTAAAGAAAAGCAACGTGGCCACCACATCTAAGGACTGGCAAGCTGTAATATATATATATATATATATATATATATATATATATATATATATATATATATTGTATATTATATATATTAGGTTTAGATGCACTTTAAGGGCCGCCAGATTCAGATACATCCGTGTATCTTTGTGCGGACGTAGCGTATCTCATTTACGCTACGCCGCCGTAACTTTGAGAGGCAGGTGCCGTATTCACAAAGAATTTGCGCCCAAAGTTACGGCAGCGTAGTGTAACCGTGCCTAATTCAAAATAGGCAGGTAGGGGGCGTGATCCATGTAAATGAATCGTGACCCCGCGTAATTGATGCATTTTTCGAACAGCACATGTGCCGTCCGTGGACGTATCCCAGTGCGCATGCTCCAAATTACGCCGCAAATACTCATGGTTTCGACGTGAATATAACTTACGCAAAGCCCTATTCACGAACGATTTACGCAAACGACGTAAACTACGGAAAATTTGACGCTGTCCTGACGTCCATACTTAACATTACGTACGCCTCAAATAGCAGGGGTAACTTTACGCCTGACTTACGCTTACGCAAACGACGTAAAATACACCGACCGGGCGCAAGTACGTTCGTGAATCGGCGTATCTAGCTCATTTGCATATTCAATGCGTAAATGAACAGAAATGCCACCTAGCGGCCAGCGTAAATATGCAACTAAGATACGCCGGCGTAAGAGACTTACGCCGCTCATATCTTAGCTAAATTCCGGGCATATCTTGTTTTCTGAATACAGAAAAAAGATACACCGGCACATCTTAGAAGTTACGCGGTGTATCTCGAGATACGCCGACGTATCTTCTTTCTGAATCTAGCCCTAAAAGTTCAATGTTTTTTGGTCATGCTTATGGGCTCTCCACCTATTCGGGTGCAATGTGATTTCTAATGATACAGTAAGTACAGGTTACAATCCACTTACATTTCCTTTGAAGTAATTTACAAACTCCTTATATTCATCAGATGTGTTATCTTTCAGATTTTCATGAAATTCCATGTTGGTAAATCTCAGGTCTACATTTAAAGACGCAGTGGTGCCATTATCTACAATGATATAAATGTTGATTTTGTTAAAGATAAAGAAGAACTCCAGGCTAAAAAGAACAACCACTTCTCAAGCACAAGTACGACTACTCCCAATCAGCAAGAACTAACTTTTCTCATTTACGTTACGCCGCCGCAACTTTACACGCAAGTGCTGTATTCACAAAGCACTTGCGTGTAAAGTTGAGGCGACGTAGCGTAATTGGGCCGGTGTAATCCAAATCCGGCGGGGTAGGGGGTGTGTAGTATTTAAAATAGGCGCGTCCCCGCGCCGTACGTACTGCGCATGCGCCGACCATTGAAAAAACCCAGTGCGCATGCTCCGAATTATGACGGTGTTTTCGACGTGAACGTGATCGACGTAAATCCCCATTCACGGACGAGTTATGCAAACGACGTAAAATTTTTAAAATTTCCCGCAGTCACGACGTCCATACTTAACATGGGATGCGCCTGCTTTTTGTAGCTTTAACTTTACGCCGGGAAAACCCTTACGTAAATGGCGTAAAGTCACTGCGTCGGGCCGGCGTATGTTCGTGAATTGGCGTATCTCGCTGATTTACATATTCTCGGCGTAAATCAGCGGGAACGCCCCCCAGCGGTCATTTTAAACTTGCAGTTAAGATCCAACGGCGCAATACAATTATGCCTGTCAGATCTTTACTGCAAACCGGCGTATCTTGTTTTCTGGATACAGAAAACAGATACGCCGGCGCTAAGTGTGAGTTATGCCGGCGTATCACTAATACGCCGGCATAACTCTTTCTGAATCTGGCCCCTGGTCTTGAAGTAGTTAATCGGATCATTATGTGTTTGGCCACTATTACACTGAACCTGACTGAAGAGTCTTCGATTCTTTAAGGCCCAACTGAAGTCAAATATACAGTCAGCTACATTTTTAAGGCAGAAGCCCTAATACAAAAATTGACACTTCCTGGCGTGTCAAATAGGAACCCTCCAGGCATGTCCCCACATCATCAGTGTGTTTCAGCCCTCTTAGGCCTTGTACACACGAGGGAATAAATCCGCTGAACATGGTCCGACGGACCATTTCAGCCGAAAAATCCGCTCGTGTGTAGGGGCAAACGGACCGTTCTGGCCGGATTCCTCCGGCGGAAAAATTTCAAAGCATGCTTTGAAATTTTTCAGCCGGATAGCTGCCCGTCAGATATGTCCGCTGGTTAGTATGGCAAACCAGCGGACATATCTGCCCGCACATGCTTCGTATCCTGTGAATGGATCCGACGCATGCGCGCGGAAGTGTTTACTTCCTGGTGCGGTGACGTGGCGGCGTCAACGTCATTGCCGCGTCACCGCGCTGTCCGCCGGCGGGGAATTTGATCCGATGGTGTGTACAGCCATCGGATAAAAACATCCCGGCGTAAATATGCGCTGTAAACGGTCCGGGGACCGTTTACAGCGGATAAATCCCATCGTGTGTACAAGGCCTCAGAGGACACTGCACATTTTTTTTGTTTTTGTTTTAAATCTTTATACTTTCCTGCTCTTTTCAGGTGCGTTCCTTTTGGTCTCATAAGGTTATTGGTCCACTTCATTTGTCCTCAGCAGGCAGTGAGCAGGTCCTGAATTCTGCAAGAAGTGGTGCCACGCAATGACCCGTTGCCAATCTTTGCGGCGCACTCTCCTGTAAAGTCCATAGGGGCCTGCCTGATGATGAGCCCCCAGGGGGAGGGTCTTTGACAACCAGCACCATTAGCAGCACCATTTAGTGTCCAATAGAACTTTCAGCAGGGGGCAGCACTGCAGATTAGCTACACCTTGCAGTAAGAGCTGGCCCCTGTGCCTCTGCATTGGCCAGTGAATTTGCTCATAACAATGAAAGGCTAATGGTAAGGCAAAGGAGGAGGGACTGAGGCAGTACTCTCCTGTGAGGCAACCAGGGCAACCCAATCATGAGCTTCCAGGTGGAGGGCCTTTGACACCCTGAACTACCAGGTGAAAGCTGCAGACAATTGCACCATCTAGTGGCAGTGAGTGCTTCCTGTAAAGGGCAGCACTGGAGATAAGATGAGTATTGCAATGAGAATTGGCCCTTGTTGGCCAGCGAAGCTGCTTATCATACTGAGGTGCCAAGGGTGAGGCAAAGATGGAGTGGAATTAGGTACCACTCTCCTGTGAGTCCAGGGTGGCCTCATGTTGCACCCTTTTACATCCTGGGCTCACAGGAAAAAGCTGAAGACAGTAGCCCCATCTAGTGGTAGAAGGAGCTTTCTGTAGGGGACGGCACCAGGAATATGATAAGTATTGCAGTAAGAGCTGACCCCTGTGTCTCACTATTGTTGTGAAGTCGCTCATCACATTGAGCAACCAAGTGTGAGGCAAAGATTTGACGCAATGAGGTAGCACTCTCCGGTGATGCCAGGATTGCCTGATGATGAGCCACCAGGGGAACGGTCTTAGATATCTTGGGCTCAGAAGAGGACGCTGAGGAGAATGGCTCCATCTAGTGATCAAGAGGCTATAACTTCAAAATGACATATACTGTATATTAATTATAAACTATTTATTTCAACACTTACCAACAGTTATAATGTTTTTTATGGTTTCACAAAATTTTCCTTCAAAATTGATTGTACATTTACAGATGCCCTTTTCATAGGTACCTCCATTTTGGCATGCTAGAGGAATAGAAAAAGTAATACAGGCTTATTAAAAAAAAAAAAAAACAACCAAACAGATGTATTTGTTGCTACTGTGGTTTAAATGTTGCCTATCATGAGAAAAGGCAGCACTGTAAAGCCTGGTACACACGATCGGATTTCCATCGGACAAGGCATAGGACTTTTGTCCGAAGGGTGTTGGCCATGAAGTTGTATTACAGTGGTCATCAACCCTGTCCGTAGGGCCCACTAACAGGCCAGGTTTTATGTATTACCTTGGGGAGATGCAGACTAGAATACTGCAATCACTGAGCAGCAAATGATATCACCTGTTATGTATTTCAGTTTTCTTGCAAACCTGGCCTGTTAGTGGGTCCTGAGGACAGGGTTGATGACCACTGTTGTATTGCATACAAACGGCAAAGAATTGTTGGCCAACAAATATGAAACTATCTCTTTAGCGCCACCCTTTGAGCAACTTCTGCCAATGTTGTGTTAGGGTTAGCATTGCTTCTGAGCATGCGTGTTTGTACTTTGTTTTTTTTCCCCGATGGACTTGTGTACACACAGGATTGGATAATCCGACATCACACATTTGTTGTCAGGAAATTTTAAAGCATGCTATCCCACGTTTTTGTCGGGAATTCCAACAACAATTTTCCAATGGAGCGTACAAACGGTCGAATTATCTGACAACATCCTGTCATCACACAATTCCCATCGAAAAATCTGATTGTGTGTACGGGGCTTAATGCCGCGTACACACGGTCGTTTTTTGCGATTAAAAAAAACGACGTTTTTGTGAAGTAAAAAACAACGTTTTTGAAACGTCACTTTCAAAGACGATGTTGCATACACACCATCGTTTTTTTTCACAAAAAACGAGGTTACGTTCACCACACTTTTTGTGAAACAAAAAACGACGTTTTGAAAAACGACACAAAAAATTCAAGCATGTTGGAATTTTTTTTTGGTTTTTGCCCACACACGATCAATTTAAATGACGTTTTAAAAAACAACGTTTTTTTTCATCGCAAAAAACGACCGTGTGTACGCGGCATAAGACAATGGGGTCTTCTTACGTTGCACAGTACACGTGGTGATTTCCTAATAGGAGGGGAAAGCTCTCTATCCAATCACTGGCTGGAGTGGTCTTTGACCAAGCTTTATTCCTTTAAATGCTGCAGAGAAAAGTATGGTCAGATCTGGAGAGTTATGTGTAAGCACTGTAGGCTGGAACTGGCCGAACATAGTTATTATTGGCATTGGTTGACATGGATCACTATTATGTTCTAAATAGCAGTTGGCCATTTTCTATAATAAGGGTCTACCATCCCTATTACATGGTGGACAACAACTTACAGTCTACCTGTATGTGTATTTTTTATTTTGGAATTAATAGTTTTGGTGTTAAAGAATTTGATTCTTTGCCAAGTTTGTATTGCTGTTGGTGTCCCAGATAGATCGACTTACGTTATCTGTTTGTCCTTGTGAGCATAGTCACTAAGACAGAAAGCAATGGGAAATCTAAAATTTTAGAGATGCCATCAGAGGTTAGGAGAAATCTTTCAATGGGGAAACAGGCTCATGTGACAGCTGTCTTAAGCCTTGTGCACACGATACGATTTTTGGCAGGGGATTGTCTTTTGACAGCCTGTTGTCCTAAAATCTGACCTCATTTTGACAATAGTTGTCTAACTTTCGACCAACAAATGGTGAAGGAGATGCTAGTAAGTTTTTGGCGGACAACGGTTGGTTGTCAGATTTTCTGATGGTCATTACACAAATCCATAGAATAGTAGAAGGGTTCAGGTAACCCCCGTGGACCCTGAAACACCAACAGCAAAAAGTGGGCGGGAGGACTATACCGGTACTTAGTAAAGTAGATAAACTCAAAACAGAGCTATCATTTAAACAGGTTTAGCAACATTTATTGACATGGTATAAAAGACAAGAATTAAAACCACACATTGACAGTAATAAAACAATACACATGACGTGACAGCAAATAGATCACCAAACGTGCAATCCCTTCAAAAGGGAGGTTTGGGTGAACAGTTGGGGTCACGAGAAGGAAAATCTCGAATCTCTACTAGTTTTGCGATGAATATTGCTTCGTCAGAAGACAATCTAGGGGCACAATGTCCCAGAAGCCCAGAACGCCCAGAACGACCACAGAGTTAATGACTCGAACGGAGACCAAGGATGAGGGTCTGAAGGAGCCCGGGTCCCAGGTTAAGTGCATTACCGTGCACTCTACAGTGCTAGCGCTGTGACCAAGTACTGAATTGGTAACCATATGTGTTTCACGTCTACACTTTGGCCTCTCACATCCACTGTTGGTTCACATTCACCACTTTACCAGTCCCATTGATTGGGACCATTTGTCCTGGGACCCCCATCACCCGTGATACCTCTTTACCTGTAGGGTAACCAGGTGTCCTGCAGACCCTCATTCTTGGTCTCCGTTCGAGTCATTAACTCTGTGGTTGTTCTGGGCGTTCTGGGCCTCTGGGACATTGTGCCCCTAGATTGTCTCCTGACAAGGTGATATCCATCGCGCAACTAGTAGAGATTCGAGATTTTCAGTCTCGTGACCCCAACTTTTCACCCAAACCTCCCTTTTCAGGGATTGCACGTTTGGTGATCTATTTGCTGTCACGTCATGTGTATTGTTTTATTACTGTCAATGTGTGGTTTTAATTCTTGTCTTTTATACCATGTCAATAAATTTTGCTAAACCTGTTTAAATGATAGCTCTGTTTTGAGTTTATCTACTTTACTAAGTACCGGTATAGTCCTCCCGCCCACTTTTTGCTGTTGGTGTTTCAGGGTCCATGGGGGTTCCCTGAACCCTTCGACTATTCTATGAATACTAGGATGATGGTACATTTTCAACTAATTTGTATTTTCAAATGTTAGAGGTAAAATCTAATTACACAAATCCATCAAACAAAAGTTGAAAGTAAAAACATGCATGCTCAAAATCAATGCTCACCAAACACAAAATTAGCAGAAGGGGCCCAAAGGGGTTGTGCTCAAGAGCTGAAATTCCTTGTAGTACGTCACTATGGGCCAGATTCAGGTAGATGGGCGCATCTTTATTCTTGAGTAACGTTTCTCATTTACGTTACTCCGCCGAAACTTTAGGAGAAAGTACTGTATTCACAAAGCACTTGCTCCTAAAGTTGCGGCGGCGTAGCGAAAATGGGCCGGCGGAATTCAAATTGGGCGGGTAGGGGGCGTGTAGTATTTAAACTAGGCGCGATCCCGCGACGAACGCACTGCGCATGCACCGGCCGTCAATGTATCCCAGTGCGCATGCTCTACAATAGGACGGTGTTTTCTACGTGAACGTCAATGACGTCAATCCCCATTCATGGACGAGTTACGCAAACGACGTGAAACTTTTTCAATTCGACGCGGTCACGACGGCCATACTTAACATAGGATACGCATGATTTTTGTTGCTTTATCTTTACGCTGGGAAACCCCTTACGGAAACGTCATAAAGTGACTACGTCGGGCCCGCGTACGATCGTGAATTGGGGTATCTTGCTGATTTACATATTCTCGGCGTAAATCAGCGGGAACGCCCCTAGCGGCCATTTTAAAATTGCAGTTCCGATACGACGGCGAAACACAATTACGCTGCTGGTATCTGAACTCAATCCCGGCGTATCTTGTTTTCTGATTACAGAAAACAGATACGACGGCGTAGGTTAGAAGTTACGCGGCTTATCTACAGATAAGCCGCGTAACTTCTACCTGAATCTGGCCCTATGTTTGTGTTTGTTGGCCCACAATGTTCCGTTATGCAAGACAAGATTCTGGCACACGCCCTGAAGACAAAAATCAGACACTCGGTTGGCCAACAATTAGATTGTGTGTACGAGGCCTAAGTGAAGAATTTTCACCCATTCTGTAAAAGAAATCTGCTAATTTTCTGATGCATCTCTGGGACAGGAAGCCAAGAGAAATCTCACCAATGAATAAAGACGACAAAAAAACAAAACAACTAATAATGCCCTGTACACACGATCGGTCAATCCGATGAAAACGGTTTGATGGATTTTTCCATCAGATATCCGATGAAGCTGACTGATGATCAGTCGTGCCTACACACCATCAGTTAAAAAAACGATCGTGTCAGAACGCGGTGACATAAAACACAACGACGTGCTGAAAAAAAATGAAGTTCAATGCTTCCAAGCGTGTGTCGACTTGATTCTGAGCATGCATGAATTTTTAACCGATGGACGTGCCTACAGACAACTATCGGTTAGGTATCCATCAGATAATTTTAAAACAAGTTCCATTTTTTTTTAACCGATGGATAAATAACCGTTGGCGTCCACACACGATCGGTTTGGTCTGATGAAAACGGTCCATCAGAATTTGCCTGAATTTGCGCTGAAACAGAGCCAAAGACACACAGGACTAATTTCCATTGAGAGACGGTCACACTCTCCTATCATACAAATTGGATGCAGGGAAAGCCACATCCAATTCGCATCAATGTGAACCCAGCCTTATGAGGAACGAGGAACGACTACAAACATTAAATGTATTCTTCCTGGAGAAGAGACACTTAAAAGGAAATCTGATTGCAATGTACAAATCTTTATATGGTGACTGTATCATTGTGAGAAAACAAATGAATCCAAGGGCTCTAAAGGAGACATGTGTCCACACAACGAAGATGGATGAGATGTGGTTCAATCTGAAACTGCGTAAAGGGCTCTTTACCGTTAGGGTAATAAAGATGTGGATCACCCTTCCACAGTTAGTGCTGTTAGCATGGAGTGTAGATAAATCCTATCTTTTGGATGTATTTTACAACTAACAGGGATATGGAAAATTGTAGAAACACACACATTGAATTGTATGGAAAGGTGTCTTCATGTCAACCTTACCATTTATATAAGCCCTTCCCTACTTTATACAAAAATAAAAAATAGTTTCCAGTTTTGCTGTGGCATGTCTATTCTTGTGATTCATTTTTTTTATTCTTTTTTTTCTTCAAAGTGTATTTTTGTGCGTGAACTCGAGAAAGAGGAGCCGGACTGCAGGAGTTGGGAGTAGGCAGACCCTCCCCCCGGAGGCAATCCCCATCCTTCTCCATGTCCCTGGTGGCAATGGCGGGTGTGAGGGGGGCCTCCCACTCACCCTGCCCTACCTGCTCCTCTTGGGAGCCCAACTGGGGCCCAACGGGACCCCAATGGGGCAGAGGGACTCCCCCTATGTGGGAGTGAGGGGGCCTAGCCCACCCAGCCAGCCCTGTAGGTCCTTCGCCTCTCTTTATTTTAGGAGACCTCATGGCCAAAGTGTGTGTGTGTTAAACCAATTTCGTGTGCGTGCAAGTGTGGTGGTTTTTGTGGGGGGGGGGGGCGTACTAAGCGCAGGCGTACCTTGCATAGCACACCCACCGGGAGCCGGGCTGAGACCACCAAACTCAATTCACATGTAGCCGAGACCGGGATCCGAACCCTTGGCTGCAGAGGTGAATGGCTTGTCAGCGCAGTGCCAATCACATTGAGCCACCACAGCTCCTTTTTGTGATTCATTTTAATTAAAAGGAACGTTTTTTTGGAGTGCGGCTTTCCAAGTTCCCTTTGTATTTTTGCATTTCCATTGCATTGCCGGCACCCAAGGTTTGGATCCAGTGAAGGAGTTTTCTGATTGCTATTGAGCGGTATTTTCTCTCTCTATTTTCGTCTTGAATACAGTGGAACCTTGGATTACGAGTATAATCCATGTGGCCAGAGTTGGGGGCGCCAGAGAGCTTTGGAAACACTTGGAAAGGCCCAGGGACAGCTTGGCTGAACTCAGAAAACCTCGGAAAGGCTGGGGAACTGAGTATTTCTGATTTTTTGTTGTGTTTTTCTGAGCATTGCCGAACTGCTGCAGCGCCCCCCCCCCCACCTCAGGCCAAAGCGGTATTGCACACCGCTGTGGCTTGAATCCTGCTCGTTTTGCCAGACAACACTCGCAAACCAAGTTTTCACTGTATTTCAAAACTTAGGCATAACTCACATGGTATACAAAGTAAGACCCAGGTAAGGCTACCGGGTCAAATAGCAGCTACTTTTGCAACAGAGGGTCTTAGTCAGGGTTTTAATTCTAAAAAGCACAAAATGTATTGATTTCACAATTGGCGCAAAATATGACAATTCGTGATGCGACTATAAATACCAAGACAACTTCATTCACAATACTAAAAAGGTTTTTCTGAAAGGAAAAACACTAAAAGATGCCAATGGTACTATAAAAACAGACAGAAAACACAAAACACAACAATACAAACACACAATCAGAAACAAAGTCCGGACACTGTTATGTGAATGTTTGCTGGTGTGCGGACTTTGTTTCTGATTGTGTGTTTGTATTGTTGTGTTTTGTGTTTTCTGTCTGTTTTTATAGTACCATTGGCATCTTTTAGTATTTTTCCTTTCAGAAAAAGCTTTATAGTATTGTGAATGAAGTTGTCTTGGTATTTATAGTCGCATCATGAATTATCATATTTTGCGCCAATTGTATAATCAATAAATGTTGTACTTTTTAAAATTAAAACCCTGACTAAGACCCTCTGTTACAGAAGTAGCCACCATTTCCCCCCGGTAGCCTTACCTGGGTCTTACTTTGTATGCTCTGTTTGGTTTGGCTACGGCAACAGTACCATACATTGGTAAGTGATTTGAGGGTATAATTTATCCCACCGTGGATTTTGATTTGATAGGGCCCGTTTCCCGCTCTTTTTTTATGCATAACTCACATGGTGTTGTTGGTGTTGTTCCAATGTTACTTGTGGTGGTTGCCGGAAGAGGCTTCTCAGGTATCTCTACTGTTGTGCTATTAAACTCTATGGTGCTTGGCTCTGGAACATCATCTGAAATTGTCAATAGTGAGCTTGTACTTGAATTTGCTCCATCTGTGGTTGTTGGAGAGGACTTTGCTATAGTTGTAATATTTGCTATATTAGAGGCAGTTGGTATATTGATTGCTTCTGTTGTAGTTTGAGCTACAAATGTTGTTTCTGTAGTTGAAAGTGATGATTGAGCAGTAGTGGTTGAGGTATCTGTGTTGATTTCTTGAGAAATGAAAACAAAATGAATGAAGGTGATGGACATGGCTAGGACTCAGTCCTTGATAATATTTCATCATTAGGGTTAAGGGTTAGGGGTTAGGGTTAGATTTAGGGGTTAGGGTTAGTTCCTAATTGATAAGACAGGAAATAAATACATAAAACTACTGGCAGATAAGGCAGACCAATTAATTTTTTTCAGGTAAATAAAGACAATTATATATTTTTTTTCCTTTTTAAAATAACAGGTTTTCTGGCTAGCCTTCCCCGCTGTTATGGATACTTACTGTAACGGGAGGGGCTGTGGAATCCAGAAGCTTTTACAAAGTATGAGCCAGGAACTAATGGACATATGTTGGATTGCTTGAACATGGGTCTGTAATCCACAATATATTCAAAAATGTCTGAAAGAACTATGTACAGGTTATTGATTCTGAACCCTACAGGTCAATTGAAAGAGTTACTCATTCAATGTGGGAACATAGACTGGTAGGGGTTAATGTCGCCTGCTACTGTGATGTAAATGAACCTTAGTTTGGCCTGTAAGAACCTTTCATTGTGTTATGTTAATTGACGCTGTATTGTGTGAACGTTCTATTGATAGATGTGTGTTGTGAGTTAGCACAGTCTAAAGGTCTGACTTGTCAGATGTAGTTAATTAGCTCATGTAAATTATATATACTAAAGGAATGTGTATTGTATAGCAGGTGTCTATCTTGAAAGGTCATATCTCGGAGTCACCTTGTCTGGGTAAATGATGTGTATTGAGGGGGGCTTGTTAGGAACCATTGTATGATGTTGTGGGTGGAGTGTGTCATTGTCCATTTGATTACTGCAGTATACTTTTTCTTTTATATATGAGCCTGCCTTTTTAATAAAGATTGTCTATTCGTTTTGAACCAGAGAACAGAGCCGTGCGTCTCGTTTTGGGGGAAATCCGTATGGGTCGTGTTTGCCAGATTGTGGAGTGTCGATAAGCTGTCTTGAGTTTGGAATGGAATATCTTAACCCCTGTCCCATTTGGGGTTCCATTACACTTACCCTTCCCAGTTACCCCTTTTATCTTCTGGAGCTCCATGGAATACTTGGTGTCTTCGAAATATAGGGGAGTATGTTACTCTCTCTTCTGCCTTCCATGATGCAGCATTGAGTTCCAAAGCAGCCAATCCTCAAGCTCATGTGCTGTCATATTGGCCACTTGTAAGCTCAAACTTGACCCTATTTCCCAGAGCCCTATCACTTTCTGCTTGTGGGTTCCATTCCATTATCCCGAGGGCTGCACCAGCTTTTGGTGGCATTTGAAAAAAAAAACGATGTTTTATTTTTTGCTATGACAAATATCCCCCAATTTTTATTTTTTTAAACAAATTTCTTCATCGTTTTAGGACGATATGTATTCTTCTTTATATTTTTGGTAAAAAAAATATGCAATAAGTGTATATTAATTGGTTTGCGCAAAAGTTATAGCGGCTGCAAACTATGAGAAAGATTAATGGAATTTTTATTATATTTTTTTACTAGTAATGGCAGTGATCTGCAATTTTTAGCTGTACTGCAACATTGTGACGGTGATCTTGCTGGCTGGCCACACGATTTGGGTCCCCCGCCATGCAGCGGGTGCCCTCTGGTGGGAAGGACGTACCCATACAGGATTTCACCCAGGGGAGCCATCCTGCCGCAGTTTATCTGTGTGAGCCAGTCAGGAACCGGTTAAAGTGGCAACCAGGGCTTGCCCCTCCCCCTGGTTGCACCCCTGACTCCCCTCCCTTTTGCCCTGCCCATGTATACCCCACCTTTTTCAAAGAGGTGCCCATTAAATGCAGCCCACCAGCGCCCATCAATGCAGCTTTACCAGCGCCCATCAAATGCAGCCTCACCAGAGCTCATCAATGCAGCCTACCAGCACCCATCAATGCAGCCTATAAGTGCCCATCATTGAAGCCTACCAGTTCCGATCATTGAATGCTTACTTGTTTCTATTCATTCGGGAGTCGGGACACAGACACAGTCCTCCAACACCGCTGCGCCTCTAAAACTATGTGTGAATGGAGCCTGCAGATGCCTGCAGATGCTGAGATTTAGTTGCTTGCTGCAGAGAGAAGGGAGTAGGAACACCGGTGGCCGGGCATCCTAGGTAGCAGTGTGCCCTAAGCGGCTGCCTAGTTTGCCTAGTGGTATCGGCCCTGCCGGCACTCCCATCAAAATATGTTCAATATTTACAAACTGGAGCTGAAGGGTGCTGTAATTAAAGTGTTAAATTAAAAGTTTATTTAAAGTATGCTTGATTGGGATAACCATGTGAGATGTCTTCTACCTACCTGTAGGTGTGGTAATTTCTGTAGCTGTGTTATATTCTTCTGTAGTGGTAATAGAATCTCCTGTTGTAGCCGTGTTTTCTATAGTTGTAGTAGATTCTTCTGTAAATGTGTTTAACTCATCTGTAGAGGTGATAGGGTCTCCTGTTGTAGCAGTATTTTCTATAGTTGTAATGAAGTCTTCTACAGGTGGGGTGTTATCTTCCGTAGAGGTGATAGGATCTTCTGTTGTAGCAGTATCTTCTGTAGTTGTAATGAAGTCTTCTACAGGTGGGGTGTCATCTTCCGTAGAGGTGATAGGATCTCCTGTTGTAGCAGTATCTTCTGTAGTTGTAATGAAGTCTTCTACAGGTGGGGTGTCATCTTCCTCAGAGGTGATAGGAGCTCCTGTTGTACCAGTATCTTCTGTAGTTGTAATAAAGTCTTCTATAGGTGTGGTGTCATCTTCCTCAGAGGTGATAGGATCTCCTGTTGTAGCAGTATCTTCTGTAGTTGTAATGAAGTCTTCTACAGGTGGGGTGTCATCTTCCTCAGAGGTGATAGGATCTTCTGTTGTAGCAGTATCTTCTGTAGTTGTAATGAAGTCTTCTACAGGTGGGGTGTCATCTTCCGTAGAGGTGATAGGATCTTCTGTTGTAGCAGTATCTTCTGTAGTTGTAATGAAGTCTTCTACAGGTGGGGTGTCATCTTCCTCAGAGGTGATAGGATCTCCTGTTGTAGCAGTATCTTCTGTAGTTGTAATAAAGTCTTCTATAGGTGGGGTGTCATCTTCTGAAGTGGTGATAGGATCTTCTGTTGTAGCAGTATCTTCTGTAGTTGTAATAAAGTCTTCTATAGGTGGGGTTTCATCTTCCTCAGTGGTGATAGGATCTTCTGTTGTAGCAGTATCTTCTGTAGTTGTAATGAAGTCTTCTACAGGTGGGGTTTCATCTTCCGTAGAGGTGATAGGATCTTCTGTTGTAGCAGTATCTTCTATAGTTGTAATAAAGTCTTCTATAGGTGGGGTGTCATCTTCTGAAGTGGTGATAGGATCTCCTGTTGTAGCAGTATCTTCTGTAGTTGTAATAAAGTCTTCTATAGGTGGGGTGTCATCTTCTGAAGTGGTGATAGGATCTTCTGTTGTAGCAGTATCTTCTGTAGTTGTAATAAAGTCTTCTATAGGTGGGGTTTCATCTTCCTCAGTGGTGATAGGATCTTCTGTTGTAGCAGTATCTTCTGTAGTTGTAATGAAGTCTTCTACAGGTGGGGTGTCATCTTCCGTAGAGGTGATAGGATCTTCTGTTGTAGCAGTATCTTCTGTAGTTGTAATGAAGTCTTCTACAGGTGGGGTGTCATCTTCCGTAGAGGTGATAGGATCTTCTGTTGTAGCAGTATCTTCTATAGTTGTAATAAAGTCTTCTATAGGTGGGGTGTCATCTTCTGAAGTGGTGATAGGATCTTCTGTTGTAGCAGATAAATCTGTAGCTGTGTTGGAAGTTTCAGTTATAGAAGATGTGGGCTCTGTAGTTGTAAAGTTAGGGCATTTTAAAAGATGTTCAAAAGATATGCAAGCCCCAAAAAAGGGGAGGACTATAGAAATATAATTATTCATAAGCAATAAATATACAAATATTTTGTAAAACTCTATTTAGAATTGCATGTTTTTAGAACTTTGTTTTTATATCTTGGAGCAGAGTTGATTTAAGCCTCGTACACACGATCAGTCCATCCAATGAGAACGGTCCGAAAGATAGTTCTCATTGATTAACCGATGAAGCTGACTGATGGTCTGATGTACCTACACACCATAGGTTAAAAAAACGATCGTCTTAGAACACGGTGATGAAAAACACAACGACGTGCTGAAAAAAATTAAGTTCAATGCTTCCAAGCATGTGTCGACTTGATTCTGAACACGCGTGGATTTTTAACCGATGGTTGTGCGTACTAACGATCGGTTTTGATCTATTGGTTAGGCATCCATCGGTTACATTTTAAAGCAAGTTGGCTTTTTTTTAACCGAAGGTTAATTAACCGATGGGGTCTACACACGATTGGTTTTGACCGATTAAAACAGTCCATCACTCTGGTTAACCAATTATGTGTACGCGGACTTAGACTACAGGCAGAGATGAGTTATTCCTATGTGTTATTTTATGTGACGGTTCTAATTTTTGGTGAAGTAGCTTCCTCATCTCTAATGAGTGTAATGCCTTGTACACAAGGCTGGATTTTTCGAGAAAAAAAGTCAGACAGGCTTTTTTTCTAGGAAAGTCTGGCCGTGTGTAACCTCCATCGGACTTTTTTTCGGAAGTCCGACGGACCTTAGCTACTTGTCCACCGCCCACCGTCAAATGACGGCGGGCGGAGGACTCCATTATCCTGACATCACGTCATATGATGTGATGTCTTTTTAAAGCCTCGGGCGCACGCGCGCCGGCGGCGCGAGCGTGCACCTGCCGCTCTGCTGGGATCCTGGCGCGAGTGCCCGGCGGCAACGATCGCCGCCGGGCACACGCGATTGCCCAGTAACTGAGCGGGGACGTGGACTCTGTATGTAAACACAGAGCTGCACGTCCCTGTCAGGGAGAGAGGAGACAGATTGTGTTCCTTGTACATAGGGACACAATCGGTCACATCCCCCAGTCACCCCCCCTCCCCCTACAGTTAGAACACTCATAGGACACACATTTAACCCCTTCCCCGCCCCCTAGTGGTTAACCCCTTCACTGCCAGTCACATTTATACAGTAATCAATGCATATTTATAGCATTGTTCACTGTATAAATATAAATGGTCCCAAAAATGTCAGAAAAGTGCCCGAAGTGTCCGCCATAACGTCGCAGTCCCAATAAAAAAATCGCAGATCGCCGCCAGTAATAGTAAAAAAATAAAATAAAATAAATGCCATAAACTATCCCCTATTTTGTAAACACTATAAATTTTGCGCAAACCAATCGATAAACGCTTATTGCATTTTTTTTTTTACCAAAAATATGTAGAAGAATACGTATCGGCCTAAACTGAGGAAAAAAATATTTTTTTTATATATTTTTTGGCGATATTTATTATAGCAAAAAGTAAAAAATATTGAATTTTTTTCAAAATTAACGCTCTATTTTTGTTTATAGCGCAAAAAATAAAAACCGCAGAGGTGATCAAATACCACCAACAGAAAGCTCTATTTGTGGGAAAAAAAGGACGCCAATTTTGTTTGGGAGCCACGTCGCACGACCGCGCAATTGTCAGTTAAAGCGACGCAGTGCCGGAAGCTTAAATTTTGTCTGGGCAGGAAGGGGGTGTAGGTGCACAGTAGGCAAGTGGTTAGAGAGGGAACCTGTTCTCTTTCTTTCCGACGGACTTCTGACAAACTTACGGCGGACACTTCCACAGTCAAAAGTCCGACCATTTGTACAAGGCATTAGGAATAAACCAGAGTATTTATTGCCACATGGGTAGCAATCACCCTAATCCAATCATTGTGAAATTTGTCAATGTTTAAGAACACAATGGAAGAACCGTTCTGTTCTTTATACATATTCCAAACACCATGGTGCCGAGTCTGGGACTGGTGTTTGTTGACTGAATTATATTGCTTAAGGCCACCTACACACGATCGGTTAAAAACGATGAAAACGGACTGAAGGTCCGTTTTCATCGGTCCAAATCGATCGTTTGTGGGCCCTTCGGTTATCCTTCGGTCAAAAAAAATGAGAACTTGCTTTAAAATTTAACCGATGGACACCTAACCAATAGGTCAAAACCGATCGTTGGTATGCAAAAACATTGATTAAAAAGCCGCGCATGCTCAGAATCAAGTCGACGCATGCTTGGAAGCATTGAACTTCGTTTTTTTCAGCACGTCGTTGAAGCATTGAACTTTGTTTTTTTCAGCACGTCTGACACGATCGCTTTTTTAACCGATGGTGTGTAGGCACATCAGACCATCAGTCAGCTTCATTGGTTAACCTATGAAAACGGTCCTTCAGACCGTTCTCATCGGATGGACTGATCGTGTGTACGCGGCCTAAGTCAGTGATCATCAACCCTGTCCTCAGGGCCCAGTAACAGGCCAGGTTTGCAAGATAACTGAAATACATGACAGGTGATATAATTTGCTGCTCAGTGATTGCAGAATTCTAGTCTGCATCTCCCCAAGGTAATACATAAAACCTGGTCTGTTAGTGGGCCCTGAGGACAGGGTTTGAGCCCAGGTTCACACTGGGTACGATTTAGTTCGATTTGAGATGCGATTTCACATGTGAAATCGCATCTCAAATCTGTGGCATTTGCCGGAAATTGGCGGCAATGACACGGTCCTAATCGGTGCGACGCCACATCTGTGGCACTGCACCAATTTCAAAAAGTAGTTCCTGTACTACTTTTTGCTATTTTAGGATGCGATTTACATTGACATCTGTGCAGAAACCTGCACAGATGTCTCCTAAATCGCGGCCGAAATCGGGACTGCCAGCGGGAGTGAAATTGTGCGAGTTCAGCCCAGTGTAAAACAACTGGATGGATCTGAAGAAGCAGCTGGGCTGTGAAACGCGTCATCCTATTGGTTCCCTCGTTTTAGCCACGCCACGTCACGCCACGTCACTTCCGGTGAGACCGACCTGTGCTTGCGTTCCATCGTGAGACGCACGCCGCCGTACACGGCGCTCCAAACAAGCTCCTCCAGGCTGTCCCACTTGCTGTCTTCCATCTACAGCACCTCACCACCATGTGCGGACACCCCTCATACACCGGACGATGACTACATCCACGGTCTCATATATGCCTATTATCCACTTTTAATGTGTGAGTAGCCATTTGGCCGTGTCTCCTTTTGTATCTCATTTTATTCATTAAATACGTTACTGCACTTAGATTGGGCGCATCCTTGTTCTTTCTTTGTCTATATATTTAACTAGCGCACTTAATCATGTCTCTGAGTCACCTTGTCTGGGTAAATGTTTAGTTAATTTAATTAGCTAATGTAGATTATGTCAGAGTTGGAGTCAGAATGTCTGACTAAAAGATGTGTATTGGAGGCTCGTTAGGAACCATTGTATAATGGTGTGGGTGGAGTTCAGTCATTGTTCATATTTGGTTGCTGACTGTATATAAGAGCCTGAGTTTCTCATTAAAGAGTCTTTTCATTTTGAACCAGAGAACAGAGCTGTGTGTCTCGTTTCTGGGGGAATCCATATGGGTCGTGTTCGCTGGATTTTGGAGTGTCGATAAGCTGTCTTGGGTTGGTGGAATGGAATATCTTAAACCCCAGTCCCATTTGGGGTTCTGTTACAGCCAGCTTCAGTGAAGAAGAGAGATTGCTGGTAACAGCCACAGAGCCTGGGCAATGAAGTCACCCATAGGCTTACTATGGGCATCTATTGCTGGAAAGGTTCCCCCACCTTCTAAACTATACCAGGTCACATGCCTCTAAGATCAATGTCAAATGTTAAAAAAATGCCTTTAAGATCAGGAGGTACCTTGTGGCCTCGCTAGGTGGGCTAATGGCCCACCCTGAAAAGCCCCTTATCCCCATGTTGATGAAGACAATGAGGCAGAGGACAAAAACATATATTAACACTTAAAGAATATATATATTTTTTTCACAAACATAACATTGTTTTGAATTTTTTTCAGTTAACTACATGCCGACCGCCCGCCGTCATATTACTGCGGAGCGGTGGCTCTGTCTCGCGGGAGCCACCCACGATTGCTCGTTACAGAGCAGGGAACGGGAGGTATGTGTGTAAACACACAGCTCTCGTTCCTGTCAGCGGGGGAACCGCTGATTTTCTGTGCATACAATGTATGAACAGAAGATCAGTGATTTCCCCTAGTGAGGCCACCCCCCCATACAGTTAGAACACACACAGCATCACACTTAACCCCTTCCCTGCCCCCTAGTGTTAACCCCTTCACTGCCAATGGCATTTTTATAGTAATCCAATGCATTTTTATAGCATCGATCGCTATAAAAATGCCAATGGTCCCAAAAATGTGTCAAAAGTGTCCGATGTGTCTGCCATAATATCGCAGTACCGAAAAAAAACGCTGATCGCCGCCATTACTAGTAAAAAAATTATAATAATAAAAATGCCATAAAACGACCCCCTTTTTTGTAAACGCTATACATTTTGCGCAAACCAATCAATAAACGCTAATTGCGATTTTTTTTAACAAAAAATATGTAGAAGAATACGTATCGGCCTAAACTGAGGAAAAAAAAAGTTTTTTTATATCTTTTTTGGGGATATTTATTATAGCAAAATGTAAAAAATATTGCATTTTTTTCAAAACAGTCGCTCTATTTTTGTTTATAGCGCAAAAAATAAAAACCACAGAGATGTTCAAATACCACCAAAAGAAAGCTCTATTTGTGGGAAAAAAAGGACGCCAATTTTGTTTGGGAGCCACGTCGCACGATCGCGCAATTGTCAGTTAAAGCGTCGCAGTGCCGAATCACAAAAAAGTGCTCTGGTCTTTGGACAGCAATATGGTCCGGGGCTAAAGTGGTTAAGCAAGCTTTGAATAGGTTTACTAATATACAGTAGCCTATTTTAACCCCAGAGTCTCAAGATAATCTAACACCAAAAATGTGCAACTAAGATTTAACCTAACCTTTACCCTAAGTTTAAAGTGATTGTAAACCCTGTTACACCACTTTTACAGTACCTACAGGTAAGCCTATAATAAGTAGTGATGAGCGGAATACGCCATATTCGATTTCACGATATTTCGCGAATATTTCGAAGAATATTCGCGAATATTCGTTAATATCGAATATTCGTGATATTTTATAAAAAAAAAAAAAATATTGCGAATTTTCGCCAATGCGAAATTTCGCGATTTTTTTTTTTTTTTTTTTTTTATAAAATATCACGAATATTCGATATTTACGAATATTCGGTATATTTTATAAAAAAAAAAAGCGAGATTTCACATATGCGGTCGCGAATATTCGTTAATATCGAATATTCGTGATATTTTATAAAAAAAAAAAAATTGCGAATTTTCCCCAATGCGAATTTTCGCTATTGCGAAAATTCGCGATTGCGATTTTTTTGCGAAATTTATTGCGAAATTTGAAAAATGCGAATATTCGAAATAGCGAATATTCGCCGCGATATTCGAGATATTCGCGAATACTCGAATATGCAATATTCGTAGCGAATATTCGCAATGCGAATATTCGTGAGCAACACTAATAATAAGGCTTACCTGTAGGTACTGTGAATATCTCCTAAACTTAGGAGATAATCACTGTATCTGCATGTGCCGATGTCACCGGCACATGCGCACTGAAGAAACTGCCCACTGGTACCGTTTCTTCAGGGCCCGTGCCGTGACTGGCGGCTCCCACGCGCATGTACAGTAGTGACGTCATCATGGCTCTGGTCAATCACATCGCTGGAGCCTGTGAACCCGACAATAACTCCGGGAGAAATGTCGGCGGTAGCAGCGGCGTGCGGGGACCACTGCAACAGCTTTGATCTAAGGTGAGCATTTCATAATGAGCTCATTATGCCTTTGTCTTGTGATTTTTTTGTGTAAAACCACTTTAACTAATAAAATTAATGTACAACTAACCACTAAACATAACCTCAACCTTCTAGGCCTCATGCACACTGAATGTTTCTACAGCGGTTGTTTTGGGCCTTAGTAATTTTTTTCTGCACCCAGTGAACTCCCATGCATGCTATCCTATGTGTCCAGGCTCTTATCAGCATTTTCTGGCTGGACAAACCCCCAGAACTAGTTGGTGTTAAGCACTTAATGCCCACGCTATAGCCAAAAGATGGCTACAGCATGGGTGGCCGCTCTGTTATCACAGAGTCCTTGGTATCCCGGCTCTTTACCATGTGATCAGCTGTCAGCCAATGACAGCTGATCACATGATGTCAAGGGAAGCTGGTAATCGCCTTTTTTTCCCCTCACGCTGACAGCTTGAGGAGAAAAAAATAAAGCCAATTTCTGGCTTCTGCCATCAGTCCCACTCAGTAAACATAAGTGCTGCTAACCAGTTCCCACCAGTTCCACCTACCAGTGGCCATCAATACTGCTAACCAATGCCCAACAGAGGCACCAGTGCCCACCAATGCTACCTATCAGTGCCGATCAGTGCTGCCTAACAGTGTCACCTATCAGTGCCACCTATTAGTGCCCTTCAGTGATGCCTATCAGTGGCACCTATCAGTGCAGCCTCACCAGTGCACACACACACTGTAATATATATATATATATATATATATATATATATATATATATTTATATATATATATATATACACTGCCATTCTGTATCTTTTTCTTTTCTAATTAAAAAGAAAACAGTAAGGGCCAGATTCTCAGCTGAGATACGACGGTGTATCTCCAGATACGCCGTCATCTCTGTTTCTGGCCCTGGGTATCTATGCGACTGATTCTTAGAATCAGTTACGCATAGATTTTGCTTAGATCCGACTTGCGTAAGTCACTTACACCGTCGGATCTAAGTTGTAATGTTACGCTGGCCGCTAGGTGGCGTTCCCGTTGATTTCTGCATTGAATATGCAAACGAGCCTAATACGCAGATTCACAAACGTATTTGCGCGCCGTCGTCGTAGTTTACGTAGTTTGCGTATGCATAAGGTTACCCCTGCTATATGAGGGGTAACCTTGCGTAGGTCCGGCGTACACCATGTTAAGTATGGACGTCAGGACAGTGTCGTGTTTTTCCATCGTTTACGTTGTTTACGTAACTCGTCGCAAATAGTGCTGAGCGTTAATTAAGTTGCCGTCAAAATCAATGTATTTGCGGCGTACTATAGAGCATGCGCAGTGGGCTACGTTTACGGCCGGCGCATTCGCAGCTCGTTCGGCGCGGGTGTGCGCTTAATTTAAATACAGCATGCCCCCTACCTTCCCTATTTAAATTACCCGGCCTTACGCCGGCCCATTTACGCTGCGCCGCGGCATATTACGGAGCAAGTGCTTTGAGAATACAGCACTTGCCCATAAAAAGTGCGGATGCGTAGCGTAAAAGGGATACGCTACGCTACGCCGAAAATACGCAATTCTACGAGAATCTGGCCCCAAGTCTGTACATACCCCCCCAGCTACATAAGAGTGTTAGAAATATAATTAGAAGAGTTTACTTACCTATCATTGCAACGAGTAGCATCACAGTCATCACTGAAATCTTCATGGTTGAGTCCGCTCAGTATTCAAATCCAAGGATAAGATTACTTCTTGGAAATGAGATTGCAGAAGGTTCTTCATTAACAGAAATAAGAAGACTGAGGCTAGACATCCCTCCTTATATACCTTTCTCCTACGTCACCATTGCACACTTTGCATAGACACATACGTTTATCCTTGGATGAATTGCAAAAACAAAATTCTATGATAGTTCATAAGGCAGAGAAAAGAACTTCCTGATTGGGGGACAA
Organism: Rana kukunoris; assembly: GCA_029574335.1. Classification (NCBI taxonomy): domain Eukaryota; kingdom Metazoa; phylum Chordata; class Amphibia; order Anura; family Ranidae; genus Rana; species Rana kukunoris. The sequence goes on along the minus strand of CM056051.1, from coordinate 513,791,595 downwards.
TAAAGGAAAGTTTGGTACATTAAACCTAAAGGTACAAAGGTGTTCAAAAGAAACAAAAGTCCCTGTCATGTGCTTTGTAAAGATATAGAAGGGGCAAAATGACAAAACATTAACCACTTCAGCCCCAGAAGATTTGGCTGCACAATGACCGGGCCATTTTTTGCGTTACGGCACTGCATCGCTTTAACTGACAATTGCGCGGTCGTGCGACGCTGTAAGCAAACAAAATTGATGTCTTTTTTTTAGGGCTGTGCAAATTAACTTTTAATCGATCGATTAATCTTTAATTTTTTTGATCGATCAAAATCTTTTTGATCGATTAAAAAATTCTTATGACTGGTACTCACCTCTCTGCCGGCTTCTGGGCCTTCAGGGAATTCTGTCAGAGATCCGGTGACATCATGGACACCGGCGGGGCTTGCCGTGTCCATCTGAAGGGCTCCTTTGCTGTGCCTTCATATCTGCATGCCGGCGGGACCTTACTATCTGCCACACGCAAGCCAGGGCCGTTTTAATAGCATCTTGGGCCCCTGGGCAAAGAAATGCTCTGGGGCCCCTACAATAATGACAGTGCAGGTAAACAGACATCAAGTAGGTAGAAGGCAGACTGCCTCCCCTGTGTATCTATCACTCTCAGTGCCATCATGGGGCCCCCAATTTCGGGGCAGCGTAGGCTCAAGGACCAGCTGCTTTGGGCAAATTGCAGGGGCCCCCAATGCAGCTGGGGCCCCTGGGCAGTGCCCAGGTGTGCCCTCTCATTAAGACAGCCCTGACGCAAGCGCTGTTACACTTCCCTCTATTACTTCCCTCTGTCAACCTGGGATTCTACAACCATCCACTGGGAGTTGTGATAGTTCCCTTCATGGGACATCTACATGCCGATGGACTGATGTTAACCTCTCCTCATCTGGATTCAGCAGTGGCATCGTTGTACACATTTTTATACCAGTATCATATTTAGCTACAGGTTTTTATGACTGCTTTTGGTACCGTTTGGTATTACTCGCACCATTTTTACAGTTTATGTAGCTACATCGATTTTATCTCCAGTGCAATATTTATTTTGTTACCCACTTGAAGACTATAAAAGTTTTAATGCTATTCCCATCGAGCGCTGCCTTTGTGTGTTTTTTGTATCCTGCTATCTATTTTTCCAGTGGTTGGTAGCTGCACTGGAAATCGGCCTGCAAGGAGATCAGCTAAAAGTAGTTGGATCTGTATGTGCGTTATAATTAATCGAAATTAGTCGATTAATCGATTAAAAAAAAAAACGATTAATCGAACACAAAAATTTTGATCATTCACAGCCCTACTTTTTTTTTTTTTACCACAAATAGAGCTTTCTTTTGGTGGTATTTGATCACCTCACAATTTTGAAAAAAATACAATATTTTTACTTTTTGCTAAAAAAAAATACCCCCAATTTTTATTTTATTTTTAAATGCCAATTTTTTCCTCAGTTTAGGCCAATATGTATTCTTCTACATATTTTTGATAATACAAATCACAATAAGTGTATATTGATTGGTTTGCGCAAAAGTGAACCTTGATTTAAGGGGGGGGGGGGGTCTGATGTAAGGGGTGTTCTGGGAAACTTAATTTAAGGGTGCATGCTGTGGACTATGGTGCAAAGGGGGTCTCTGCTTACCAAAGCCTGCCCCCTCCCCTTTAACAAAGTCCACAGAGCACCCCTTTGTATACATTGGGGGGCAGGAGAGACTAGAGAGGGTGAGCTTACCGGGATTGAGGCAGTCTGATGCTTTTTTGGGTTCAAATTTCCTGTCCAGTGCCCACACATGCCCGGGGAGTGTGGGCAGGGCAGACTCAGAAGGAGGAGGAGCAGATGAGCTCTATCTCTCCTCGTGTCTGTGCAGAGAGAGAAGGGGAGGTCAGCGCCGGTGTGCGCTAAAGGCTGAGCTATGTGTGAGACTAGACATAGCTCAGCCCTGCAGCCATCTACCTCTACCCCCCCCCCCCCGCTCAAGAACTTCGATCTGCCCCCCCACTCAACAAAAATGTACCGAAGGTAAATTTTAAAATGTTGGGAGGTATACGACTGCACAGCGGGAGGTGAGCAGGGGCCAAGACCTGTGTTAACAGAGCTCCAGCAGGCATATTCCTGCTCTGCAAAAACAGCATTTGGTAGTAGCGGCCGGTGGCTGTGCATAATATCACTGGCCCGGGGGGAGATTTCCACCCTGCCCCCCCTGACAGCCCTCCCCTGCCTTCATCCCATATGCACTAGGCATACGAGCAGTTAGTTATTTTTTTGATTTGTGACATGCAAATTTGAACCACTTAAGACCCATTATGCAGGTTAAGGACCTTGCCCCTTTTTGCGGTTTGGCACTGCGCCGCTTTAACTGACAATTGCGCGGTCGTGCGACGTGGCTCCCAAACAAAATTGGCGTCCTTTTTTTCCCCCACAAATAGAGCTTGGTGGTATTTGATCACCTCTGCAGTTTTTATTTTTTGCGCTATAAACAATATTATTTACTTTTTGCTATAATTAATATCCTCCAAAAAATATATATTTTGTTTTCTCAGTTTAGGCCGATACGTATTCTTCTACCTATTTTTAGTAAAAAAAAAAATCGCAATAAGCGTTTATCGATTGGTTTGCGCAAAATTTATAGCGTTTACAATATAGGGGATCGTTTTATGGCATTATTATAAAAAAAATTTTTTACTACTAATGCGATCAGCGTTTTTTTTTTTTTATGTGACTGCGACTGCGTGACTGCGTCGTTATGGCGGACACATCGGACAATTTTGACACATTTTTGGGACCACTGTCATTTTCACAGCAAAAAGTGCTATAAAAATGCACTGATTACTGTGAAAATGACAATGCAGTGAGAGAGTTAACCACTAGGGGGCGCTATAGGGGTTAAGTGTGACCTCATGTGTGTTTCAAACTGTAGGGGGCGGGGCTGGATGTGTGACATCAGTGATCGCCGTTCCCTATATCAGGGAACAGACGACCACTGACATTGCCACAGTGAAGAACGGGGAGGGTGTGTTTACTCTCACCTCTCCCCGTTCTTAAGCTCCTGTGTCTGATCGCGGGACACCGGCGGCGATCGGGTCCGCGGGTCTCGCAGGCGCGGTTACGGAGCTTTGGACCAGGTCGTGCACCGGAGGCGACCCACAGCTGTGCTCTTATAAGGGACGTATATATATGTCCCTGTGTCCAGCCGTGCCATTCTGCCGACGTATATTGTCGTGCGGCGGGCATTAAGTGGTTAAAGAATAACTCTTGTAAGTGTTTTATTATTGGGGCTATTTTAATTAAAATTTATACAGAGAGCACTATGTATGTAGTCTGTATTTGGGATTACATGTGACAACAGAGTTGAGAGATGTGTAGAACCCGGGAGTGGAGGAAGGAGATTGTTGCAGGGTTTTATACACGATCTATATTGGAGTCATCCTTGAGGTTGCAGAGTGGAGAGAGCTGATGCTGAGCAGTTGTTCCGGGTGAGGATGAGGAAGATTGTTGTGGAACGAAAGACAGATCATTATCTGAGTTCATTGAACTCATCTTTGTGGTGAGCAGACATTACAGCTGGTGACGGTGTGCACAATTTGTGGGTATTTTCCATTGTAGGACAGAGGAACACAGCAGTGGATTTGACACTAATTGTTTATGTATAATATGAATGTACTGGTGTTTCACAATATTTAATATTTGCACATATATGAACTTATATTAATTAGGATCAATTGAGTGTGCTTAATATATATATTTTTTAGCAGCGCTGCACTATAAGATTTTTTTTTTTTTTTTTAGATGTATATATACGTTTTTGTTTTTATAACCATTGGGTTCCCATTTTCCGTGTGCATGCTTTCATGTCTCTATGGACCAAAATCTCTGAGGAATGTTTCCAACACCTCGTTAAATATTTATGTCATGGAAAATTAGGGAAGTTCTGAAGGCAAAAGGGGGTCCAAACCGGTACTAACAAGAAATGACACTTTGCTACAATGTTGTGTAGTGAGTGTACTGCTTGCAGGGGCGGACTGACCATTGAGTAACTTGGGCACTGCCCGAGGGCCCCATGCCACTAGGGGGCCCCATCAGGGTTGCCAGGCTCATTAAAACCAGGGACAGTAAGTAAAAATCTGTGTTTTTTTTTTACATCTGTCCCTGAGATGTCCAAAACTGACATGCTTTTGATGTGAAAATCCTGAGATTTTAGCTGCCCCGCCTCTGTACTGCCACCTGGCTTGGTGGCCATCTGTAAGCCTGGGGGCCCCATAATCTTCTATTGCCCGGGGGCCCCATGAGTTGTCAGTCCGCCCCTGACTGCTTGTATAGCAGTGTAAATTTGCTGTCCCCTCAAAATAACTCAACACACAGCCATTAATGTCTAAACTGCTGGCAACAAAAGTGAGTAACCGCTGGCAACCCCTAAGTAAAAAGGCCAAATTGGGCCCAAAGTGTTAATATTTTGTGTGGCCACCATTAATTTCAAGCACTGCTCTAACCCCCTTGGGCATGGAGATCACCAGAGTTTCACAGGTTGCCACTGGATTCCTCTTCCACTCATCTATGATGACATCACGGAGCTGGTGGATGTTAGAGAACTTGCGCTCCTCCACCTTTCATTTGAGGATGTCCCACAGATACTCAATAGGGTTTAGGTCTGGAGACATGCTTGGCCAGTCCATCACCTTTACCCTCAGCTTCTTTTAGTAAAGCAGTGGTCATTTTGGAGGGGGTGTTTGGGGTTGTTATGTTGGAATACTGCCCTGCGGTCCAGTCTCCAAAGGGAGGAGATCATGCTCTGCTTCAGTATGTCACAGTACATGTTGGCATTCATAGTTCTCTCAATGATCTGTAGCTGCCAGTGCCGCCAGCACTCATGCAGCACCAGACCATGACACTCCCACCACCATGCTTGACTGTAGGCAGTCAAGCATGGTGGTGGGAGTGTCATGGTCTGGGACACACTTGTCTTTGTTCTCCTCACCTGGTTGCCGCCACACACGCTTGACGCCATCTGAACCAAATAAGTTTATCTTGGTCTCATCAGACCACAGGACATGGTTCCAGTAATTCATGTCCTTAGTCTGCTTGTCTTCAGCAAACTGTTTGCGGTCTTTCTTGTGCATCATATTTAGAAGAGGCTTCCTTCTGATTAGGGATGAGCTTCGCGTTCGAAACAAACGTATGTTCGACTCGAACATCGTCTGTTCGATCGTTCGTCGAATTTCGAACAAAAACGATCGTTCGCGGCAAATTCGAGTGAAACGAAACAACCGTTTTTAAGACTTTTTTTCCATTGATACATGTTCCCTGGGGCAAGACCCGGGTTCTGAAAGACGTTTTCCAACAATAACTTTAAAATTGGTCTTTAAAACGACCGTTTTTGAATTTGAACGTTCGAGTCCCATAGACTTCAATGGGGTTCTAAATGTTCGTGCGAACGATCGGACCGTTCGACGGTTCTGGTGCGAACCGAACGTGGGGGTGTTCGGCTCATCCCTACTTCTGATATGGCAGCCATGCAGACCAATTTGATGCAGTGTGCAGCGTATGGTCTGAGCACGGACAGGCTGACCCCCCACCCCTTTAACCTCTGCAGCAATGCTGCCAGCATTCATACATCTATTTCCTAAAGACAACCTCTGGATATGATGATGAGCACTTATGCCCTGTACACACGATTGGAAATTCTCACAGCAAAAGTCCGATGTGAGCTTTTGAACAGAAATAACGATCGTGTTTAGGCTCCATCAGACTTTTGCTGTCGGAATTTCCGCCAACAAAAGATTCAGAGCTGGTTTTCAAATTTTCCAATGTAAAAAATTTCTACCTGAAAATCCAAACGTCTGTACCAATTCCAAAAGTGCAAAATTCTGACGCATGCTCGGAAACTATTCGACACATGCTCAGAAGCATTGGACTTAATTTTCTCGGCTTGACGCAGTGTTTTACGTCACCACGTTCTTGATGGACAAAAGTTCAGATAACCTTTGTGTGACCGTGTGTATGCAAGCCGAGCTTAAGTGGAATTCCATCGGAAAAACCATCCAAGGTTTTTCTAACGGAAAATCCGATCCTGTGTACGCTGCATTAGGGGTTTACTCACTTTTGTTGGCAGTGGTTCAGACATTAATGGCTGTGTGTTGAGTTATTTTGACAGGACATCAAATTTACACTGTTATACAAGCTGTACACTCACTACTTTATATTGTAGCAACACACATCCCCTATGTGTACACCCCCCCTACCCAATGTGTCCTAAGGTTGGTTATCTGTATAACCATCCCAACAAGGTAGGATACATGTAAAATAAAGCTTAAAGCGAAGCTCCACCCTAAAGTGGAACTTCCGCTCATCGGAACCCTCCCCCCCTCCGATGTCACATTTGACACCTTTCAGGGGAGGGGGGTGCAGATATCTATCAAAGACAGGTATTTGCACCCACTTCCGGGAGTCCTCACTGCGGGGATTCTGAGGGTAGTGCGTCACTTCCCGCCCCGTCTGTTGTGTTCTGGGAAACACTCGGCTCCAAGAACACAACGAGGACCAGTGAGGACGGCGCTTTTTATTATAGCAAAAAGTAAAAAATATTTCATTTTTTTTTCAAAATTGTTGCTCTATTTTTGTTAAAAGCGCAAAAAATAACAACCGCGGAGGTGATCAAATACCACTAAAACAAAGCTCTATTTGTGGGAGCCACGTCGCACGATTGTCAGTTAAAGCGACGCAGTGCAGAGGTTGTAAAGGAAAAAAAATGTTTTTCCCTAAATAGCTTCCTTTACCTTAGTGCAGTCCTCCTTCACTTTCCTCATCCTTCCATTTTGCTTTTATGGGCCAGATTCTCATATATTTTCGGCGGCGTAACGTAAGCCATTTACACTACGCCGCCGCTGCGTACTAGAGCAAGTGCTTTATTCTCAAAGCACTTGCTCCGTAGTTTTCGCCGGCGTCTCGTAAATCGCCAAGCGTAAACCCACGCAATTCAAATGGGGCGTCTTGTATTTAAATTAAGCGCGCCCCCGCGTCGAACGAACTGCGCATGCCCCGGCCGGGGAAAAAGCCCAGTGCGCATGCTCCAGCTCACGTCGGGAAGCGTCGTTGAAACCGACGTCAAAACGACGTGAGCGTCATTTACGCAAGTCCCTATTCGCGAACGAGTTAGTAAAACGACGTAAGCGACGGAAAAAGCCGACGCTGACCCGACGCCATACTTAACATGGCATCCGACGGGACCCGACGGCATCCGACGGTAGTTCGTAAGGTTACTCCACATAGAAGCTGGGGTAACCTTACGCGGACAAAAACGACGTACGCGATCGGGAATCGGCGTACTACCTCATTTGCATATGCAAATGCGAAAACAACGTAAAGGCCACCTAGTGGCCGGAGTTGTCATTACAACTACGATCCGCAAGTGTAATGGTTTTACACTTGTCGGATGTAGAAGCGTATCTATGCAAAAGTGATGCTCAGCATCACACGCATAGATACGAGACAAAAAAAAGGCGATATGACGGGGTATCTGAGATACTCCGTCGTAACGCCTCTGAGAATCTGGCCCTAAATGTCCTTATTTCTTCTGAGAAATCCTGTTCTTCTGTCTCTCCTGCTTACACCCTCCCCCCTCAAGAGGCTTTCTCCACACCAGGGAGAAAGCCTTGCATTACAGTGTGGAGTTACAGACAGTAGAACATGGGAATGTAGGCTGTACAAAACAAATTCAAATCTTAAAGACCAAAATATATTCAAATAATTTATTGAAAATACAAAACTTTTTTTTTTTTTTTTGGTAATAGAAATGGCCGCGGCACCTTTTATTGGTATGAATAAATATATATATAAGCAAAATAATCCATTTAATATTATTTAAATTCTTAATAAATAAAACTTTCAATATTTGAATTCTTAATAAATAACTTTAAAAACTTAAAATTCTCTCTCAAGATCTCGCTCAGTCACAGAACTCGAGCGAATACCATAAATAATAAATACAACGTCCCCCCTTAACTTTAAGGGTGACAAACCACATAACAGGTGTTGCGACAGGGTGGGAGGGAAGGGGGAGCGCACCACGCTGTTCCAGGTTACAGCTGGTTAAAGCCTCGGGGGAGCAGGTTTATATAGCCCCACACACGTGACTCTATACACCTGTACTAAGCCCAGGAAACACGTGACTTTTACCACTCAAAGTCACGTTTTTCCCACCCACTGCACACCTGATAGCCCCAGGTAGTCTCAGGTGCCATCAGAAGTACCCTAATTTTTTATTTTTTTTAAACTGACTGCGAATCTCTCCCTTTTTTTTTTATAATTTGTTCTGACAACCACAATCCCCATGCTGTGGACACTAATTAATGCCCCCTTTTCAGGAAGTGTACATTTCTCAGAAGAAATAAGGACATTTAACCACTTCCATACCAGGCAGTTATGCACCTTCCCGCCCAAGCCAATTTTCAGCTTTCAGAGCTGTCGCACTTTGAATGACAATTGCGCGGTCATGCTGCACTGTACCCAAACAAAATTGGCGTCCTTTTTTCCCCACAAATAAAGCTTTCTTTTGGTGGTATTTGATCACCTCTGCGTTTTTTATTTTTTGCGCAACAACTAATAAAAGACAAAAAAAATAGAAAAAAAAATACATTTTTATTTTTTTCTGTTAACTTTTTGTAAATAAGTACGTTTTCTCTTTCAATTGCGGGCACTGATATGGTGGCACTGATGGGCACTGATGAGGTGGCACTGATGGACACCAATGAGGTAGTACTGATGGGCACCGATGAGGTGGCACTGATGGGCACTGATAGGCGGCGCTGGTATGCAGCACTGATGGGGACTCATAGGTGGCACTGATGGGCACTCATAGGGGGCACTGATGGGCACTGATGGGCACTCATAGGCGGCACTGATGGGCACTCATAGACGTCACTGGGCACTCATAGGCGGCACAGATGGGCACTCATGGGTGGCACTTATGGGTGGCACTTATGGGTACTTATGGGTGGCACTGATGGGTACTTATGGGTGGCACTGATAGGTGGGCACTGGGCATGAATTGGCACTGAGGGGTGGCACTGATAGACACTGTGGGGTGGCACTGATGGACACTGAGGGTTGGCTCTGATGAATCTATGTTTTCAGTAAGTGCCCATGTGTGGGCACTGACTGGCACCCTCTTTTTTTTTTTACTTGCATGTTTAAAAAAAAAAAAAAAAATCCTGACTTTTTTTTTTTGCCCCCTTTTTTTTTTTTTTTTTTTACTTTAGCCCTTCCAGTGTGGGCACTCCCTGGTGGTCTAGTGTGGACATCCGAGGGGGGGCTGCGCTGATAAACAATCAGCACGAATCCCCCCTGTCAGGAGAGCCGCCGATCGGCTCTCCTGTACTCGCGTCTGTCAGACGTGAGTGAGGAAGACCTGTCGATGGCTCTTCCTGTTTACATCATGATCAGCCGTGATTGGCCTCCGCCGGAGACTCGTTACCGAGATCGGAGGTGCAGGGTGTCAGACTGACACCCCCGCATCACCGATCGCTGCACTGCGTGCCCCCAGGGACGCGCACGGCATGAAATCGTGTAGGACAACGTCCAGTCACGATTTCATAACCACTTCCTGGCCGTCAATCTCCTATGGACCGGGCGGGAAGTGGTTAAAGCAAAATGGAAGGATGAGGTAGGTGAAGGAGGACTGCACTAAGGTAAAGGAAGCTATTTAGGGAAAACATTTTTTTTTTTCCTTTTACAACCCCTTTAATCTAGAAGACAAGGAAACAAATGGACTAACAATCTTGGTTCATCTGATAATAAGGTCATTTGTAATACAAATACATCCATCTATTCAGGAAGCTCTGTTAAACAAAAGCAGTATATAATTTTTTACTAGTGAATATGATTTATGATTATTGTAAATCATTCTGATTATAGAGCCATTTTTAGAATTGTTATAAGCTCTTGTGGGAAACCTTTGCCTACAGTCACATAAACTCTCAGATTTAAAGTGTAACTGGAGCAATTTATAATCTAAAATAGATACTGTATTTATTGGCGTATAACACTCACTTTTTTACCCTGAAAATAGAGGGTAAACTGTGCCTGCGTGTTATACACAGGGGGCTGTGGCAGGGCCGTCTTTAATATGGTTTGGGCCCTGGGCAAACCTTTTTTTTTAGGCCCCCCTCCAGCCTATTTTGGGCCTGGCTGGTTCACATGTATGGGCCAGATTCAGGTAGTCCAGAGCATCTTTGCTCTGGAGTAACGCTTCTCATTTGCGTTGCGCTGCAGAAATTTTAGGAGCAAGTGCTGTCATTCACGAAGCACTTGCTCCTAAAGTTGCGGCAGCGCATCACAAATGAGCCGGCGGAATTCAAATTGGGCGGGTACGGGGCGTGTAGTATGCTAACTACGCGCGATCCCGCCGCCAACGTACTGCGCATGCGTCGAGTGTCAAAACATCCCCGTGCGCATGCTCCAAAATCTGTGAATGAACGTCAATGACGTCACATTCCCATTCATGACCGTTTTACGCAAGCGACGTTTTTTTTTTTTTTTCCCGACCTGATGACGACGCCTATACCTAACATAGGATATTCCAACCCCATGTAGGTATATCTATGCGCCGCGTATCCCGTCCGGAAACGTCGTATCGTCATTGCGTCGCGCCGGAATTCGATCGTGAATTGCCGATTTCCGCTCATTAACATATTTTTTGAGCGTAAATCGGCGGGAACGCCCCCGGCGCCATTTTTAAGTTGAAGTAACGATGCGATGGCGAAACTCAGTTACGCTGCTCGCATCGGAACTTCAACCCGGCGTTTCTTGTTTTCTGGTTACAGAAAACAGAAACGCCGGCTCAAAGTCACAGTTAGGCTGGCGGATCACTCGATCCGCCAGCCTAACTGTTCGTGAATCTGGCCCTATGTGTTTTGGCGGCCCTCATTTGTGCATGCACAGCAGCCCATTGATTTGAATGGGCTGCCATGTCTTTGTTTCCTGCAGAAAAAAAGGTGCATTTAGCATTTTAAAAATACAGTTGCCTTGAAATCCATTCTGCTTTTGCACCATGCTACTTACCTGCAGTTCTTGCACACACAAACGCACTGTGGGCCAGATTCAGATACACTTAATTTTGCGCTGCGTAATCGAAATACTCTACGCTGCCGTATTTTACCAGGCTCTACATCGAATTCTGGTAGATTTTTGCCCGTACGCTACGGCGGTGTAGTCTATTTCTCGCCGCGTAATCGAAATACGCGATTAGGGGGCGTGAAGCATTTAAATTAATCGCGTCCCCGCGGCGATCGAACTTCGCATGCTCCGTTCAGAAATTTCTCGCCGTGCATTGCGCAAAATCACGTCATTACGTCATTCGTTGTTTGAGTAGCGTCGTTTACGAACATTCCTATTCCCGGACGACTTACGTTAAAAATAATAAAAGACGTCGGAAAACGTAGAAATTCGACGTGGGAACGACGGCCATACTTAACATGGGCTGTCTAATATCAGACCAGCAAAAAGCTGGTGTAGTGTCACGCAAAAAAAAGATGACTAAAGATGCCGTAAGAGATTGCGATTGAAGATCGTAATTTCTGGGATCGCCGGCAAAAGCTCATTTGCATACCCCGACGCGGAAAACGACGGGAAGTCCACCCAGTGGCCGCAATTTTATTGCAGCGTAGATCCGAAGGCGTACAAACACATAATCCAGTCGGATTGAAGCCCGCAGCCGTCTATTGAGGTTTGAGGTTTCCGACTAGCTAGAAAACGCGTGTAATTTGAAATTACTCCAGTCTAACACCAGTTAGACAGGAGTTACGGCTCTCTGAATCTGGCCCTGTGTTTTTAAAAGCGTGACCTAAACGTCTAAAAATTAAGCAAGTTTGACAATGCAGGAACTGCAGATAAGTCACAGCAGAATGGACAGACAGTGCTGTATTTTATTGCTTGATGGGCATAGGTGTGCCGTGTTCTTTGCAGGAAACGCAGCCAAAACACATACATGTGAACCAGTCAGGCCCAAAATAAGCCCATCAAGCAGTTAAATACAATACAGACAGTAATGCCATGTGCTCTGAGGCCTTACTCAGTCTGGACTGCAGGTCTGGTCTGTGATTTAAAGAGTTCCTGTATTTTACACATGGCATGGCATGGGGTCCCATGGTGCTAAAGCAGAATGGACAGACGGTGCTGTGACCCCATGCCATGCCATGTGTAAAATACAGGAACTTTTTAAAACACTGACCAGACCTGCAGTGTATCATCAAATATTATAAAGACTTTGGGCACACTCTACAGAAAAATTATATTTACTATATAGCAAACAGTGACATACCTTGGAGTGCAGGACATAAAATAATAGAAGTCAACCTTGGGAAATGCAAACTGGGGATGCCATAAAATCACATTCTAATTCACTTTTATATACAAGCAGCACCCAGTGGCAGGAAGGGAGAAGTGCACATCTAAAGGGAAGCCAGGGGTGCTGTACATTTTATAACACTGGGAAGGGAAGCAGTACTGTGTGCCGCTGATGATTTTCAGCGTGGATTTGTGGGCAGCACAGGGGCTTAATGGTCAGCTCTGCTTTGGGCCCTTAACAGTGTCAGGGCCCTGGGCAGCTGCCCCTGTTTGCCCTATGGTAAATACGGTCCTGGGCTGTGGTAAGTATTTTTCCTGACACTTCCCTCTTAAAGTTAGGGTGCGTGTTATACGCCTGTGCATGTTATACGCCGATAAATACGGTATGTAAACTCACAAGTGTTTTTTTTTTTTTAACATAAGGGTTTATTTGCCTTTTCAAGGCAGTACAATAACATCATGAGCAAAAAGTAACATAGCATAGAATTTCACAATCTCCTCATGTTCCCCATCTATCATTTATTAGAAACCCACTATTCTACCCAGCCTGCACATTCCCTAATTCATTTAAAAAATGTATTTCCCTTTTTCAACCTTCTATCTAATCTATCTCAATCTTTTCTGTCTCCCTGAGGGTCCTTTACAACTAATATGATCTTGTCATGGGGGTCGTGGGCAGAGTTAGCTGGGGCCTCTCCTAATGGTGTGGGCGCTGGGGGGGCTCCTCCTACTGGACACACAGTATGATCGTAGTGGGGGTGTGTAGGAGTGGGCTCCCCGGGGGTCCACACCTGGGGGAGCGCTTGCATATACATTGACTCTACAACACCGTGGACTCTGCGGGTTGTGGCTGGTTATAAGACCTAGGAACCCAGATTTCCTATTGTTTCTATTGTCTACTGTTTAGAATACTATATATGTGGTCAGGTACCCTTGTCTAATACTTTTATTTACTATTTTGTATATTGACTGTTGGTTAATGTCATTCTGATTATTCTGTTCTGCTTAATCTGAACTTAATAAAAAATATTGGAAATAAAAAATGTATTTCCTCTGACATAACTCAACTCTGTGATATGTCAACATCTACCTCACTTATAACATTTCCTGAACTATGTGATAGACATCAACTCCCCCAATCAGAACTTTTTCAATATCTGCAGATCAAAAATAAATTCATGCCATATATACAAAATATAAGTAAACTCGATGAACTCACACAATTGGAACGTATATGTAAACGTGAACCCCACATGATCGAATTATCTGCTGAAACCGGTCCGACGGATTGTTTCAGCAGACTAATCCGATCGTGTGTACGGGCGAGCAGACAGGTTTGTCCGCTTCAAACCTGTCCGTCGGATCTGTCCGCTGGTTAGTACACTAACCAGCGGACAGAACTGTCCGCGCATGCGTCGAATGGATTCGACACATGCGCGGAAGCATTTTATTTCCGGGTTTGGTGACGTGGCGGCGTCAACGTCACCACCACGTACCCTGGCCGAGGGGATTTTCATCCGATGGTGTGTACACACCCTCGGTCGAAAATCCAGAGGAGACATGTCCGCTGGAAACGGTCCGTCGGACATGTTTCAGCGGACATGTCCCTCCGTGTGTACGCGGCCTAAGGGTCTCATATCAATAATATATAAACACCTTATTACTTTTCCTACTGCAGATCCACCATCATACGTGGAAAAATGGGAGAGAGACCTTGGACATCAGTTGGAATCATCCGATTGGGATAAAATTTGGACCACAACAAAAATCATCTCCACAAAATATAATAGCGCTAGAGACAAATTATACACACAAACCAAGGGTTAATCAAGTGCTCTCCGGATATAGTTGCAAGCAACTAAATTTAAAAAGAATGGGAAAATTGGGAGGGAAAGGAAAAAGGGAAGTGGGAAGGAAAAGACACCGGTCTTAATGCAAAAATCATCAGAGAATCACAGAACTGTGTATATTAGTCCATTATAACAAGTCCATAAGAAAGGTATTATACTATACTAACGCTAGGAAGGCTGCCAGCTTGCAGGTTGAAGAAAAATATGAAATGGTAAAAGAAAGAGAAAAGCAGCGCCCTCTAAGCGTAGTAATCGTGTTTTTTTTTATTAAAAAAGGTAATTCATATAAAAGTGTCAGGCCGCGTACACACGATCAAATTCGTCCGCTGAAAACGGTCCGATGGACCGTTTCAGCAGACAAATCCGATCGTGTGTACGGGCTAGCGGACAGGTTTGTCCATCGGACAAATTTCAAAGCATGCTTTGAAATTTGTCCGCTACAAACCTGTCCGTCGGATATGTCCGCTGGTTAGTACGGGAAACCAGCGGACATATCCTCCCGCACATGCGTTGTATCCTGTGAATGGATCCGACGCATGCGCGCGGAAGTGTTTACTTCCTGGTGCGGTGACGTAGCGGTGACGTGGCGGCGTGAACGTCACCGCCGCGTCACCACGCTGTCTGCCGGAGGGGATTTTGATCCGATGGTGCGTACACGCCATCGGACCGAAATCCGATGAGACATGTCCGCTCTAAACTGTCCGTCGGACAAGTTTGCGCGGACATATCTCATCGTGTGTACGAGGCCTTACTCACAAAGGAGTTAAAAACTAGGGCTTATCTGTAGATGTTTCATCTGCTCTACGTCCAGAGTGTGGGTGCTCTGTTGACCCAGATGGTGATGGACAGGCGTCGCTATTGTCCCTGCATCCTCCCGCGATCTGTACCCAGAAGTGACGCTGTTCCACCACTGTGCCTCACGGAACTCTGTCCCCCTCTCCACAGCACCGGAGAAATACAATCTCTCACCGCCGCTGACAGAGGCAGGGACAATAGCGACGCCTGTCCATCACCATCTGGGCCAACAGAGCACCCACATTCTGAACGTAGAGCGGATGAAACATCTACAGATAAGCCCTAGTTTTTAACTCAATTGTGAGTGAGACTTTTATATGAATTACCTCTATTAATGAAAAAACGAGATTACTACTCTTAGAGGGCGCTGCTTTTCTCTTTCTTCTAGAGACAAATTATAAAGTACTTTTGTGCTGGTACTTGGTTCCTGTCAGATTTGCAAAATATATTCCACAATACTCCCCACTCTGCTTCCGTGGCTGTGGTGAACTAGGATCACATATACACATATTTTGGGAATGTCCAGGTACAAAATATTTTTGGAAAGAGGTTTTTCTAATCCTCTCTACCTTATTCAAAAAAACAATCAAACCTGACCCTTCAATTGCACTACTGAATCTAAAACCAACTTATATTTCCCACACTCAATTTAAACTCCTTCTACAAATCACGACTGCAGCAAAGCAGACAATCGCCAAAGCGTGGAAAACCCCAACATTAATGATCTCTTAATGAGTAATCAATGCATATTTATAGCATTGTTCACTGTATAAATGTAAATGGTCCCAAAAATTTCACAAAAGTGTCCGAAGTGTCCGCCATAACGTCACAGTCCCAATAAAAAAATCGCAGATCACCGCCATTAATAGTAAAAAAATAAAATAATAAAAATGCCATAAACTATCCCCTATTTTGTAAACACTATAAATTTTGCGCAAACCAATCGATAAATGCTTATTGCATTTTTTTTTTACCAAAAATATGTAGAAGAATACGTATCGGCCTAAACTGAGGAAAAAATGTTTTTTTTTATATATTTTTGGGGATATTTATTATAGCAAAAAGTAAAAAATATTGCATTTTTTTTTCAAAATTGACGCTCTATTTTTGTTTATAGCGCAAAAAATAAAAACCGCAGAGGTGATCAAATACCACTAAAAGAAAGCTCTATTTGTGGGGAAAAAAGGACGCAAATTTTGTTTGGGAGCCACGTCGTACGACCGCGCAATTGTCAGTTAAAGCGACGCAGTGTCGGAAGCTTAAATTTCGTCTGGGCAGGAAGGGGGTGTAGGTGCACAGTAGGCAAGTGGTTAAGCTTAAGGCTTCACTTCCATGGACGTTTTTACAGCCACTTTTTTTAGCCTTTTTTACAGCTTAAAAATACCTGTCCATGTTTATTTAAAAAAAAAGAAAAAATTTGAGCTGGAGCTGAAGTTTTTGCGCGTTTTTGAGCGTTTTTGAGCATTTTTGAGCGGTTTTTTAATGTCTGGTGTTTTTACAGCTCTATTGCTGGAACTTCAGAACGCACTGGTCCTGTTTTTTTTTTTTGCAGCTTAAAAACGGCTCAGCCATCTACAGCTCAAAAACGTCATGGTGGGCATGAGGCCATAGACTAACATGGAGAGCTGTTTTTAAGCTGCAAAAAATGCTCAGAAAAGTGGCTGTAAAAACGTCCATGGAAATGAAGCCTTAGAGCTCCATTGAAACAGTACAAACCTAATGTCTATACAATAAATCCCTATTTATCTTTATTTTACTCACAAACCAAATATGGCTAAACCCCTGTAAGACTAAGGCCTGTACACACGATCAGACATGTCCGAGGAAACATGTCCGATGGACCGTTTTCATCGGACAAGGCTGAAGTGGTCTGTTGGTCTGATGTGCATTAGTGTTGCTCACGAATATTCGCATTGCGAATATTCACTACGAATATTGCATATTCGAGTATTCGCGAATAACTCGAATATCCCGGCGAATATTCGCTATTTCGAATATTCGTATTTTTTCAAATTTCGCAATCAATTTCGCATTCGCACTAGCGAAATTTCGCATTAGCGACATTTCGCACTAACGAAATTTCGCATTAGCGACATTTCGCACTAGCGAAATTTCGCATTAGCGACATTTCGCACTAGCGAAATTTAGCATTAGCGACATTTCGCACTAGCGAAATTTCGCATTAGCGACATTTCGCATTAGCGAAATTTCGCAATTTTTTTTTTTATAAAATATCACGAATATTCGATATTAACGAATATTTGCGAAAATTCTTCGAAATATTTGCGAAATATCGCGAAATCGAATATGGCGTATTCCGCTCATCACTAATGTGCATACACACCATCGATGATGAAAGAAATAGTGCAGCGCAAAACAAATTAATAAATAATATCAAACAACATATAAGAAAAATCAAACAGAATGTCCATATGTGTACAGATCATCCAAAGTGAATATGAGGAGCCCTACTAATCAACATTTTTTAGGACAGGGGAGGACCCCTTGGAGGGGACCTCCGCCGGCCCCTTGGGGGGGGCCCCCACCGTACCCCCCACCTTGGACCAACGAATGGAGGGAGAATTGTCCCCTGCCCCCCCAGATGCCGAAAGGGCTGTCCAGTTTAAAAAGAAAAAATCTAGAGGGGTCCGAGGGGGCAGACGAGTCCAAAAGGCAAAGACCCTGATTGGTACAAGTATCTTTAACCTAAGTGGCGTACTTCTGACTGATAATGAGACACGTGTATTAGACAAGGGCCTCAAGTTTGCCCCCATACGTAATCTGAACAAATTTCAGACTTATGTCAGTGTTCAAAAATACATTAGGGGTCTTAATATGAAGAAGTATTTCCTCTCCAACCCTATAGAGAGGAATTCAGCCCCTATCGGTGCTGGGCATTCTAATCTGAGGAACCGATCGGTATCAGTATATCAGTATACCGATACTAGACACCTTGATGTCTTCCGTAATATGGTGTGTAAGGATCTTGATGATCTCCATATTAAAAAGGTCAAAGACTCCCAGTCGATTCAACAGGGGATTAAATCGCTAGAACAGCGGAATGATATTGTAATCCGACCCGCGGACAAAGGGGGTGGCCTTGTGGTATTAAGTAAGGCTTATTACCACGAAGAGATGAATAGATTGCTTAGTGATCATCATACCTACCTGACACTACGGGGTAACCCTATGGTTAAATACAAAAATGAGTTACATAATTTGATTGAGGATGGTAAAACACGAGGTATTTTGACTAGTAAGGAGGCGGCTTATTTGGATCCCCACCATTGCCGCACTCCTATCATATACTTTTTACCTAAACTGCATAAGGATGCTGTACGTCCCCCGGGTCGTCCTATTGTAAATGGGATCGACTCAGAGACCTCCAGGCTTGGCCAATATCTGGATTTTTTCTTGCAACCTTTGGTGCGTGGTATGCCTGCGTATCTGAGGGACACTAAGCAAGCAATACAAATACTTGAGGCCATCCCCTGTACCCGTGATACTATTTTAGTTACGGCTGATATGGGCTCCCTATATACAATTATTGGGCACGAAGCAGCTCTATCTTCAGTACAGTGGGCATTGGAGTCTACTGAACTTAGCCATGATCACATTAATTTTCTGTTGGAAGGTCTCAAATTTTGTCTTTTTAAGAATTACTTTTGGTATAACAAAGAGTTTTATTTGCAACAATGTGGTATTGCTATGGGAGCCCGTTTCGCTCCCAGTGTGGCCAATTTATTTATGGCCCACTGGGAGCGAGACACGGTGTTCCTGAATAGACCTCCCCAACTTGTCTGCTATCAGAGGTACATTGACGATCTGATCTTGATATGGGAGGGTGATATATTCTCATTACAGTCCTTTATGGATAAATTGAATGCTAACACCAAGAATATAGTCCTGACCTGGACAGTGTCTCATTCTAAGATCAATTTCCTTGATTTGGAAATATTTAAGTTAGATAATAGGTTATGTACTAAGAATTATTTTAAATCTGTAGACCGTAATGGTTACATACCTATTACTAGCTGTCACCACCGTTTGTGGCTTTGTAACATCCCACGTGGGCAGTTTGTGCGGCTACGCAGAAATTGCACTAGTCAAGCTGTTTACCTTTTGCAGTCCCAAGAGCTTGCTACTAGATTTGTAGCTAAAGGCTATTCTCGTCCCTCTATATTACAGGAAATAGAGGAAGTTAGTGCTTTAGATAGGGATACCATAGTTGCTGATAAGGTGGTCAATGTTGATAAGGATCAAGCCAACTATAAATTATTGTTGGATTTCAACATACACCGCAAGAAATTTGAGAAAATAGTTACCAGGCACTGGCCGATTCTAAAGGGAGACGTTGTGTTGGGTCCGGTGGTGCCGGACCGTCCCCAGTTTATATATAAAAAGACTCCCTCACTTATGCCGCGTACACACGGTCGTTTTTTGCGATGAAAAAAAAACGACATTTTTTAAAACGTCATTTAAATTGATCGTGTGTGGGCAAAACGTCGTTTTTTGTCTTAAAAAAAACGACCAAAAAAAAAGTCCAACATGCTTGAATTTTTTGTGTCGTTTTTCAAAAAGTCACCGTGTGTAGCAAAAACGTTGTTCAAAACGACGTTTTTCAACCCGCGCATGCCCAGAAGCTAGTTATGAAGCGAGCTTCAATGGAAAAGAGTGGTGAACGTAACCTTGCTTTTTGTGAAAAAACGATGGTGTGTATGCAAAATTGTCTTTGAAAAGTGACGTTTCAAAAACGTCGTTTTTTACTTCACAGAAAACGTCGTTTTTTTTATCACAAAAAACGACCGTGTGTACGCGGCATTAGAGATAGCCTGGCCCCTGGAGTGGTTGATCCCCCTACCAGGGCCCAGCCTAAACTCTTTAATTTTCTCTCTGGCTTTTATGCCTGTGGCCGTTGTGCAACTTGTAAGCATGTCAGGCAGACTATTAAGAAGAGAAAAAGTTTTTGTTCTAATGTCACACACAAAGAGTATCCAATCAAGCAACTAATCACATGTGACACAGAGGGTGTAGTGTATATGCTCGAGTGCGATTGTGGTCTGCAATATGTTGGACGTACCTCTAGAGCTCTGCATGTGCGGATTGGTAAACACATTAGTAACATTAAAAGAGGAATTAGAACTCACAGTGTCTCTAAACATTTTAAACGATGTCACCATAAGGACCCTCGTGCACTTAAATTTTGGGGTATTGAAAAAGTGGACAAACACTGGAGGGGTGGGCATTATATTCGTCGTATAAGTCAACGCGAATCCTTCTGGATATATGAGACCAAGGTTTCCTCACCCTTTGGGCTCAATGTTGAGTTTGATCTCAATTGTTTTATATCCAACAGGTAGCATTAATTTCTAGTATTAATTTTTGGTATCAAATATTAATTTTTATGCTTTGGAGATATGCCGCTATTTATTTATGCATTTGCGTTATGCCAATGGTTCTTGGTATAATTGCTTTATATATCTAGTGTCTAATATCCACATTATTGTATTATTGTATGTTTTATTTTATTTACCTGAGTATCTGTAGCATTACCAATGATGATACTGCTGTATGTATATGTGAATGTGCGATATGTGCAGTCGTGGATGACGTCTTTTATATTTATAATATAGCCTTTGGCTTTCTCTACTGAGACCCTGTACGGATCTCATTAGTTTTAAATATGGTTTTTATGTTTTATTTTTTCTTTGTCCTTATTATGATCATTTCGCCTGCGGTTGCGCTTGTTGTGCTTGTAGCTATGTTAGCTCTGCACTGCACTGATCCAATGGGAGGCGTCTGTGTCTTGACGAAGGCGTGTATTGTTGGTTGCTTTGACAACCGACACCTTTAAAAATGTATTCAGCGGGACGTCCGTGTTGTTTCTGCCTTCCCCACGCTGATGAAGTCCCGCCCAGTGGACGTAACGACGTACGAGGGGGGAGTTACATGCGTGACGTCACCCGCGACTGCACATTGCACACCGTGTGTCCTAACAATCTGTTAGATGGATTCCCGACTGTATGGCTTTTTTACCTAGCACTCAGGAACGAGTGCTTTTAATGTGAGTGTGTTTATTTCTTATGCAATAAATTTTAAAGTACGCTTCAGAGAGCACTAGATCTTTTTCCATTCTTTTTGCATAAACCATTACTGGCGTTTGAATTTACTGATGCCGCATGAGTGATCCTGCTGTTGAATTGATTGGACCACTCGGGACATCCTTGATATTATATGCTGTTTGACCTTTCTGGTCTAGGCAATAAGGTGAGAGGCCATTCTTACCTTTCTTGGTGGAGGTTGTTCTTCTGATTTCACCATTCACGCTTTGGATGTAGCTCTTCATATTCACTATGGAATTTTAGTACACTTATGGACAATTTTCTGGCTCCTCATATTCACTTTGGATGATCTGTACACATATGGACATTCTGTTTGATTTTTCTTATATATGTTGTTTGATATTATTTATTAATTTGTTTTGCGCTGCACTATTTCTTTCATCATTTCTGTTGGGGTGTTTTATTTGAATTTACCTTCAGTGCTGGCTTGCATTAGTTTTTTTTATTGTGTGTTTACCTTCTAGCGCTGAATAATTCATTTATTTGCATACACACCATCGGACCAAAATCCCCTCAGACCAGAACGCGGTGACGTAAAACACAACAACGTGATGAAAAAACAAGTTCAATGCTTCCAAGCATGCGTCGACTTGATTCTGAGCATGCGTGGGATTTTGGTCCGATGATTTTGTGTACTAACCATCGAATATGTCCGATGGACAGGTTTCCAGCAGACAGGTTTCTAAGCATGTTTTGAAACTTTTGTCCACTGGAAAACGGTCCGATAGGCCGTACACACGATCGAACATGTCCGCTGAAACTGGTCTGCGGACCAGTTTCAGTGGACATGTTTGATCGTGTGTACGCGGCCTAAGAATGGGGCCCTGTTTCTGAACATTACACAAGGAACTTTCATGCCTGTTTAACACGAGGACTGATGGTGCCCAAAAATGGACTTGCAAGAAGAAGCCACCATATATGACTATATGAACTGAACCAATCAGTATGCTTATCTGAATGATGTCATTTTGTCTATAAGGCTATGAAAATAAATGACGTTGGTCCCTCTGATGCTGGAACACTGAAAGAAGCAGAGCTCTCTCTCAGGTTTCTGCAGGCTTTCATGATTTGGGTCAATGACAGAAATGGGATTTGCCCTGAAATTGTGTCAGGGGTTAATTAATCATTATGAAACCTTTACGGTTTAGGAGATATTCCCCTTGCAATGAGTCGCTGAATGCAGCGGCGCATGCGCACAGGGGATTCTCGTCTTAAGGCCCAGCAGACACTGGACAATGCTGGAAAGAAGTCTCCCGCACGCATGCGCGGGAGTGACGACATATCGGCTCCAGCCACTCACAGCGCTGGAGCCGCGATACCTGGAAGACACGCCAAAGGCAAATGTCTTCTCCCTCAGCATAGACTGGTACAGGTAGCGACCCCTCGTTCTTAGGTAAGTATTTCATAATGAGCTAATATTCGGTACATACTAGCTCATTATGCTTTTTCCTTTACAGGTGGAACAAAAACAAACCAAAAAAATATTTGACTATACAACCACTTAAATAAATTCAAACCATTAAGAAATTGTTCTTACATTTCCACAATGAAGCCTCAGTTGCAGTTATTCATTTGCATGTTATAGTAGTTTATCTTTACATCTACTTGGAATTTTTTTTTTGTGGTATCTTGATAATTTCCCGTAGTTGTAAGAATTTGCATTTGACTATTGCGTAATAGATCTATATTCTTTATACAATCTAATACTTTATAGGACTGTTTAGCAAGAAATGTTATAGCCCTACTTAGCACAAAGACCTAGATTAAAGCCAAGTACACACGATCGGTTTGTCCGTGGCCCCCGGTTGTAAAAGAGCTTAAAGAACAAGACGGCAATGAAGACCGCCCCCCGGCAGAAGAGAACAAGACGGCAATAAAGATCACCCCCCGGCAGAAGACAGTGAAGAAGTCTGGGTCCCCCCTTGTAAAAGAGCTTAAAGTGGATGTAAACCCAAAAAATTAAAAAATATTTTTTTTTGATGTCGCAATGTAGAGTATAAGATTTCCTATTATCTGTGCCCAGTCCTGCCACACAGAGTTAATCCAGCGCTGATCAATCCTCTTTTATTGTTCAGTGAAAATTAACAGAATTCCAGATAAAAACCTGTCTAAATAAAAAGTCTGTTTCTCTCTTCTTGCTTGGAGTGACAGGTTATTTACATATCTAGCTTGGACATGTTTATCATATGTTATGTTATGTTTATCATATCATAATATGTGGTGATCCAAAGTTCATTGTATACTACCAATATGTGTTATGTGGGGGAGGGGTTGATTTCTCACTTTTTATACTGTGAATCACCTCATGTTATGATAAACATGTCCAAGCTAGATATGTAAATAACCTGTCACTCAAAGCAAGAAGAGAGAAACAGACTTTATAATTTGGCAAGTTTTTATCTGGAATTCTGTTGATTTTCACTGAACAATAAAAGAGGATTGCTCAGAGCTGGATTAACTCTGCGTGGCAAGACTGGGCACAGATGATAGGAAATCTTATACTCTACATTGTGACATCAAAAACAATTTTTTTTTGGGTTTACATCCACTTTAAAGAAGAAAGCAGGGGCCCCCGGCAGAACGCCTCCTGAAAGAGCGGAGAAGTCGGAAGAATCCCGCCCCCCTGAAGCTGACTAATAAATTACTTTATAAAAAGTCGCGATTTCGGCTTTGTTTATGTTAATATCTCTATGTTCCTCATTCGGCGGCAGACAATTCGTTCTCTGGGCCTCCAATGGCATGGGAGAGCCCAGAGAAGCACCGGATTGCTGTGGGAGGGGGGATGTCACCTCCCGCCACCTGTAAGAACGATCAAGCGGCGGAACTGCCGCTATGATTGTTCTTATGGTGCGCACAATCGCCGACTGTAAAAAAGGAGCTGCAGGCATCATTCAGATATCCCCCACTGAATTCAAGGATGTCCTATGACATCCTACGGTACGGAAGTGGTTAAAATTTGCCTTGAAGTCAGGGCCGGTGCTACCATTAGGCATCCGCCTAGGACACACTGGAGAGAGGCGGGGCACTGCCACCCAGGGCGCCCGGCCACCTGTGATCCTACTCCCGCAACCAACTCAAGAGGCAGCCGCTCCACTCTAGAGTCTGGCAGTGAGTGTGACCTGTCTGTGTACCTGTGGTCACATCGTTACCATCCACCACCAGTCTGCCTCTGATGTTCCGTTCCGCCTCCGATACAGCCAGCCAGCTCTGCCTCTGAGCCTGTGCCTTTCTGCCCAGTGCTGCCTGCGCCTATACGCCACATGTCCCCCCCGCTCTCTCCTGTGTTTTTCCTATTGTGGCAGCCAGTGCGGGATGTACAGTACCCTGTCGTCCAGAACCAGCACAATGAGATCTTGGGCCCCCATACCCAAGGCCAATAACTAGAAGATAAGGCAGCCAAGTGGGGACTAGCAAAATTAACAAGTGAATTCCCATAGACTGCAATGCTATTTATGGTATAACTTTTGCCCGTGTTAGGCTATTTGTTTGCCCACCTGGACCAGGGGGTGTTTGTCCCATCTCGAATGCTGTAGCATGTTGGATGATGTGATTTCTTTTGGACTGGGCTTTGCCTTATTTTCTGCTAGCTGCATTTCTGTTGATCTGAGCATGCCCAGGGACTTAGATTTTTTGATGTTGCTTTTTGGATGTTTCTGGGCATGCTCAAACAGCGTGTTTTTTGGTTTAGTAATTTAAGGACATCCTTAACAGGTGTACACACTTTGAAGTTCAGTCTCTACATTGGGTGAACTTGTGTTTTGTGTGTTTCATGGACTGTGCATGTGTTTTCAATTGCCTCATTAGCACACAAGCCTATGTTATATAAATCTTGCAGATACAGTAGCAGTTGTGAGTCAAATTGACAATTTGTGGGAAAAAAAGGACGGCAATTTTGTTTGGGAGCCACATCACACGACCGTGCAATTGTCAGTTAACCACTTGAGGCCCGTGCTATAGCCGAATGACGGCTTCAGCGGGGACTTGAAAATCCAAGAGGATGTCTTTTGACGACCTCCCTTTTGCTTGTTCCCCGCATGCGCTCCCGAGCGTGCAGCAGGGAAATTCTGTGTTGGCCATGTCCCTTGGACACAGTCAATTACAGATCACCGCGAACGGCCAATCAGAGTGGCCGTTTGTGCGGCCAATGAGAGATAATCTCAAACATAAACATATGAGATCATCTCTCATTGCCACCTCTCCCTCCTCACACAGAGACCGCGTGTGAGGAGGGAGATCGGATCGGTGAGTGACAGTGCCCATACAGTGCCATCCCTGTGCCACCTTATCAATGCCATCCTTGTGCCACCAATCAGCGCCACCCCTGTGCCACCAATCAGTGCCATCCCTGTGCCACCAATCAATGCCCACCTGTGCCGCCGATCAGTGCCCACCTGTGCTGCCAATCAGTGCCCACCTGTGCCGCCAATCGGTGCCCACCTGTGCCGCCAATCGGTGCCCACCTGTGCCGCCAATCGGTTTCCACCTGTGCCCCCAATCGGTTTCCACCTGTGCCGCCAATCGGTGCCCATCTGTGCCGCCAATCGGTGCCCACCTGTGCCGCCAATCAGTGCCCACCTGTGCCGCCAATTGGTGCCCACCTGTGCCGCCAATCGGTGCCCACCTGTGCCACCTCATATGTGCCACTTCATCAGTGCCACCTCAGTGCCCACCTGTACCAATCAGTGCCCATCTGTATTTGGGGGGCATTTGTACTTTCCTGGCTTGTTAGGGTCTCAAGAAATGAGATAGGCCTTCAGTACATCAGGTGTGATAATTTTTTATGATTTGCACTATAGCTTGTAGACTCTAAGGCCTCGTACACATGAGCGGACAGATTTGAACAAATCTGTCTGCTGGGATTTTGGTTTGCTCGCGTGTACACACGAGCAAACCAAAATCCCCGCCAGCAGACGGCGCGCTGACGTGTCGGTGACGTAGCGGTGACGTTGACGCCGCCACGTCACCGCACCAAGAAGTAAAACACTTCCGCGCATGTGCCGAATCCATTAGGCGGCGGTACGGCGGCGGTGCGGGACGACATGTCTGCTGGTAAGTGTACTAACCAGCAGACATGTCGGGCGGACAGATTCCCACCCAATAGATTTCAAAGCATGCTTTGAAATCTGTCGGGTGGACAAATCTGTCTGCTCGGCCGTACACACGATCGGAGATATCTGCTGAAACGGTCCATCGGACCGTTTTCAGCTGACAAATTTGATCGTGTGTACGCGGCCTAAAACTTTCACACAGACCAAATAATTTCCAAAAACTTTGGGTTATTTTTATCAAAGACATGTAGCAGTATAAATTGTGGCCAAAATGTATGAAGAAAAATTAATAATTTGCAAAATTGTATCACAGAAACTAAGAAAAAAACTTTTTTTTTCAAAAATGTTGGTCTTTTTTCATTAATAGCGCAAAAAATAAAAAAAACAGAGGTGATCAAATACCACCAAAAGAAAGCTCTATTTGTATGAAAAAAGGACAAAAAAAATCATTTGGGTACAGTGTTGCATGACTGATAGACATGTGCATTTCGTTTCGTTACGAATTCGAATTCGGACAAATTATTCATTATTAATTAATTCATTAATTCATTAAAAAATAAAGGGCTCACATAGTGTAAAATCCTTATTTATTCGATAAAAGCAAGTAGAAATGCACTTACAATCATCCCGTGACCAAGTCCTGTCGTGACGAAACATAGGGAGGCGGCGTTCTGACGTCACCGCGCTTTTTCTCTACCCGGATACGGGCTGTGTGTTCCAAGCGGGCCGGCTATTTTACACGCTCTACAAATCTACAAGATTGTAAGTGCATTTCTACTTGCTTTTATCGAATAAATAAGGATTTTACACTATGTGAGCCCTTTATTTTTTGCATACCATCGGATCGCTATTGGGAGTGATTCTCACCTACCAAGGACACTGAATATCCTGGCTGCCCTCGATCCCAGTCTCTTACCATGTTCTGTATGATCTCCTCTAACCAGGGATCATTTTTATCTGGTAAGAGAATATATATCATTGTGGTGGAGGTTCTTACCTTTCTGGCACTGTTCTAGTGTGAAACCGTCTTGCACATGGTGGAGATTATTCATGAACTTGCCTTCGGTGGACTGTTTATTTGTGATCAACACTCATTTGAATACTACTGTGTCATGCACTTTATTAATTTTTAGCGCAATCTTTTTTCTTTTGCAGATTTTAAAGCATGCTTTAAAATCTGTCTGCTGGCAAAATCTGTCTGTCCGCCCGTACACACGATCGAATCTGTCAGACCGTTAGATTTGATTGTGTGTACGCGGCCTGACTGATCTCTCTCTGTTCAGCGCTGGAACACACTACACAAGGCCGCCCAGTAGGCGGCCTTATATAGTGTGGGGCGTGTGCTAAAGCCCTGAGTCATAATTGGCCAAAGCCACCCTGGCTTTGGTCAATTATGGCTCTTCATTTTTTGCGTGCTGTGATTGGCCAGGCATGCAGCATGCTTGGCCAATCATCAGCGTGCAATGCCGCAGTGAATTATGGGCAATTTTGCGTCACTCAAATTTGGCGCGAATGACCGCTTTTGTTCAAATTTCGTTGAACAAACGAACAGACGGACGATGTTCGAGTCGAACATACGTTCGTATCGAACGCGAAGCTCATCCCTAAAGTAAAGATATCTATATCTTAGGGATAAGCTTTTGATGTTGGTGTGTTGTGCCTCTTTTTCTCCACACATAGTGTTGTGTTTTTCTTCCAAACAACTCAACTTTGGTTTCATCTGTCCACAGAATATTTTGCCAGTACTGCTATGGAACATCCAGGTGCTCTTATGCAACCTGTAAACGTGCAGCAATATTTTATTTGGACAGCAGCGGCTTCCTCTGTGGTATACTCCCATGAAATCCATTCTTGTTTAGTGTTTTACATATCATAGATTCACTAATAGGGATGTTGGCATATGCCAGAGAATTTTGTAAGTCTGTAGCTGACACTCTAGGATTCTTCTTCACCTCATTTACATTTACATTACAGGACGGCCACTCCTAGGGAGAGTATCAGCAGTGCTGAACTTTCTTCATTTATAGACAATTTGTCTTACCGTGGACTGAACAGCAAGGCTTTTGGAGATATTTTTATAACCCTTTCCAGCTTTATACAAGTCAACAATTCTTAATCATAGGTCTTCTGAGAGCTCTTTTTTGCGAGGCATCATTCACATCAGGCAATGCTTCTTGTGAAAAGCAAACCCAGAACTGGCGTGTGTTTTTTTATAGGGCAGAGCAGCTATAACCCACACCTCACATCTCATCTCATTGATTGAAGTGAGGTGTCAGCCAACAGGAGTCCAATTAGCTCTTGGAGATGTCATTAGTCTAGGGGTTCATATATATTTTTCACCTGCACTGTGAATGTTTACATGGTGTGTTCAATAAAAACATGGTAACATTTATTTTTTTGTGTGTTATTAGTTTAAGCAGACTGTGATTGTCTATTGTTGTGACTTAGATGAAGATCAGATCACATTTTATGACCAATTTGTACAGAAATCCATATCATTCCAAAAGGGTTCACATACTTTTTATTGCAACTGTAAATAAAGCAGAGAAAAAAAAGAACGCAACATGTGGACGTTAACTTTCTTTCAGCTCTCATCAAGTGCCCTAGACAGCAAAGAGATAGAGGTAACGTGCCACCCAAAACAAACCAGCAGCTCCTTCGGGGGTAGTGCTACATATCTATCTATCTATCTATCTACCTATCTATCTAGATCTACTGTATATAGATCTAGATCTATCTATATATATGTAGCAGGGTGCCACTTTGATATGGATAAAAGACTGTCGGCTCCCTCCGGTGGCCAATTGTTGTCACAGCCACCTCCTGTTTGGTTTTTACCCTGATACAGCAGTGAATGCTGGGAAATGAAGTACAGGGAGATAAAGACTCCATAGCCATGGTCAATTGACAGACTGAAACTGTGCGATCCAAAAGTGCTTTGCACCCTGCACTGCCTGCTGGGTGAAGGAATTTAAGGAGGAGTACATCCTTGCCCCTCTCTCGCAGGACCGCCTCTCCAAGCGAGAAGGAGGCCTGTGCTGAGACTTGTCTCCTGGAGCCTAGGCCTGAGGAATTTGGGCCTATAGACGCCTGTGCGACGGCCGCGTGGAAGACCGGGAACTGTCTGTGACAGAAAGGACTAAGTGTCTGAGTTTTTGCTGACGGAACAATCCAGGGAGACCAGGTCTACTTGGGTGAGACGGCACCTGCCCAATAATATTTGGATTACAAATTACTTAATGTTCACCACTGCATGCCTAAAATACGCGCAAACTGTTAAGAACAATCGTATTGAAGTCTGGTATGATCAACCAAACCTTCCTAGCTAGTGAGGCTCATGTTTTGAAGACTGCTTGTTTATGAAGAGCCAGTTGATGACATATATATATATTTATACCCTTCCATCTAAAGTGTTTGATTATATTAGGTTGCACAGTGTTGCTGTCAGTGAGAGCTGGGTGAGGCCTGGTAAAGAGGTGCTTCAGTATTAGACATATCTTGCTAAAGGAATCCCTTTGCTGTGTGCTTACACAGGTCTATTCTAAGTGCTATAATAAAACCTGTATTTATTTATTATAACTATTGACTCTTACAGGGCCCTAACTGTTTTACTTTGTTCTGTACTTTAATTGCTTGCCAAGTAAAGTTTTCTTGGTTAAGTTTAAACCGGTGTGCTTGCTGTCTATCTAGTATCCTGTGGGATCAGTACAACACAAGGTAACAGTTTATTTACACGTTTTACTGTGGTGTGATAGAATTGTGTTTTCCCAACAGCCAGTGGGATCCACAATCCTTACCAATACCAGTTGTGCCAAGGGAGGGATCGAACCAGTTTAAGGGGTTGATAGCCAGAGTTCAGATACCAAAACAAACCAGCAGCTTCTTCGGGGGTAGTGCTACATATAAAGAAGGACTCACTATACATACCTTTAAAAATATTTAGAAATTACTTGAAGTAAACTTAGGATACCCAAAAATTTGAATGATTAACAAAAATATAACAGTTTATTAACTGGGATTTTGCAATAATAATATAATTAGAATTTATAACAGAATTTTTTTTACTATAATAAATAATACTTTATAAGCTATTGCATTTTATAAATAAAAATAAAATACTTTATATATAATAATACATGGATACATAGACACAAAATTTTAATAAATAGCTACAGTAAATATCTTAAATCTGAAAGTCCTGTAGAATATAGAAGATCAGCATTTAATATAGTATTGCTTTTAATATAAGCAATCATTAGATGTATTTATGAATACTAATAGTATAAAAACATATAATATAAGCATTTTGTCAAAATAAAAAACAGGAAATCACATTTGAATAAATAAACTTAAAAAGCCTGTACATCAAATAACATATTGTTTTTACTAGGTTATGAGTTATAATTCCTTCTAGATTTTAATTTCTGTTCATGACTCCACTGGCAAAATGTCCCCTCACTTCCTCTCCTAATGCCGTGTACACACGAGAAAAATGCTTTTTTTCAAATTGGTCATTAAAAACTGTCATGTGTGGGTTCCAGAGCATTTTTCTCAACGAGAAAAATGGGCATTAAAAATTTAGAACCTGCTCTATTTTTTCTTGTAGTTTTTCACGTCGTCGTTTTTCTCGTTGTGAAAAATGGTCGTGTGTACGCTTTAACAACGGGGAAAAAAACGCTCATGCTCAGAAACAAGTTATGAGATGGGATATTTGCATAATCAGCCCAAAGGGTGGCGCCATTCGAATGGAACTTCCCCTTTATCGTGTCATCGTACGTGTTGTACATCACCGTGCTCTGCTTTTGATCTTTTATCACGATCGTGTGTATGCAAGGCAGGCTTGAGAGGAATCACGTCGAGAAAAACGTTTATTTTCCCATGACATTAAAAACAGTCGTGTGTACGCGGCATAAGGCTGGATTCACACTTATGACATTTTTTGTGATTTTTGCATTTTGCAAATTTGCACTACAGAATGTGGTCCATAGGAGACCATGGTAAATGCCATAGGTGTGAATCCAGCCTTAGGTAACCAGCACAAGAAATGGGGGAACAGTCTTAACCAGGACAAGTTAGCATAATCAGAAATAGAACATGGTCAGAAGTAACAGCCACTTTTCTTTTTTTTTTCAGATGTCTCCACTGGGGAGACTTTTCATCACTATCAATAACAAGTGTTTTACATTTTTTGTATATTGTATATAGTTAAATAACATCCCTGATTTTCGTTATTATCTGTGTTGATGTCAGAATTAATTAGATCTTTGTCCATGGCTGTGTTTAACCCAGAGACAATTATGGGCCTATGCCCAGGGCAGCAGGGTTCGAGTTTTTTCTTTTTTTTTGTTGTTTTTTTGTTGACATTTGTGGCCGATTTTAGCAAAAGACTTATAGGTGAAGGGGTGTAGAAGAAACTATGAAGAGTCAAATTCTTTATAATTCAGAACACGTGGAACCATCTATTATTTTTGTCAATTGCTGATCTGTAACGCTAAAATGTAACAAATACATACAAATCCATGAGGGCAATACATTTTATTAAAATATTGTCATTGGGTGTCATAGTTCTGGAAGCCATGTTTTCTTTATCCGTCTCATACAGATAAATCCAGTTCTGTAGCTCAGTTGTTCTCCTATGTTTCACTCATACTGTTGGATTAATGTGTCCACTTTAGGCTTCTAAAGGTCTTTTTTTCTTCCAAAAGTTCATTCATAGCCAACATTTTGGCACTTTTACTGGAGATGATTTCTTATTGCACTTGGAGTTCACAATGGTGTGAAAATCTTTAGAAGTTCTCCTCTTCATCTGTTGGACTGATTGTCCTAGGAATGGATCAAGCTAAGGATATCTGGGGCCTTTGTATCCTCACCTAGATAAGAAAGTTGAAGAAAATTTAGATTTTCATACGACAATTTTTTTGAAAAAACACAAAATGTGCCTTAAAGTGGATGTAAACCTCAAAAAAAAAAAATAGCTTTTATGATGTCACAATGTATAGTAGATGATTTCCTATCTTGCCACACAGAGTTAATCCAGCTCTGAACAATCCTCTTTTTCTTTTTTCAGTGAGATAAATAAACAAACAGGAGAAAACTTTTGTCCGTTCTTCCCCCTTGCTGTGGTTGACAGGTTATTTACATATCTCATGCACTAGCCTAAGACAGGCATTATTTTCTAATTCCCACCTCCACTTTTTTTTTTTGTTTTTGTTTACAAACTTTTATTAACTGCTTGCGGACCGCCGCATGTACATTTACATTGGCAGAATGGCACCGACAGGCACATCAACGTATATATACGTTGGTGCCTTGAGGGGGTACATACGGCGGTCCGGTTACCTGGCTGAGCGATCCGTGCAGAGGGGGCGGCGGTTCGTTTTTGTCCGCCCCCTCCGGATCGCTCTCAGCCAATGCGCGCGCTCCCCCTGCAGTGCACTTCCTCCTCCTGTGTAAACACAGGAAGGAGGAAGTGATATGATCGCTCCCTCAGCAGTTTTTTCGACCACCGCTGAGGAGAGATCACATCGCACAGTAAGTCTGCACCAACACTACACTGACACACAGACACATAGGCAAATTTAACCCCCACCCCCTCCCCCCTGTCACAGTGTCACTGAATGCAGTGATTATATGTATGATCACTGCAGTTAGTGTCAGTGTGACAGTCAGTTAGTGTTAGGTCCAGGGTAGCCCCCGTACCCCCCTAATAAAGTTTTAACCCCTTGATCACCGCCCTTGTTAACCCTTTCACTCCCTGTTGCCAGCGTCACTAAGCGATCATTTTTCTGATCGCTGTATTAGTGTCGCTGTTCCCGCTAGGTAGCTATTTTTTTTTATTGCAATTTTTTTTTACTAAAGACATGTGGCTAAATACATTTTGGCCTAAATGTTTGATCAAATTTAGTTTATTTGACTTTTCTTATAACAAAAAGTAAAAAATATAGATTTTTTTTCAAAAATGTCGCTCTATTTTTGTATATAGCGCAAAAAATAAAAATCGCAGAGGCGATCAAATACCACCAAAAGAAATCTCTGTTTGTGGGAAGAAAAGGACGCAAATTTGGTTTGGAAAACACGTTGCACGACCGCGCAATTGTCAGTTAAAGCGAAGCAGTGCCGAATCGCAAAAAGGGGCCTGGTCATTTACCTGCATTTTGGTCCGGGTCTTAAGTGGTTAAAGAAATAAATGATGGTACAAATCCACTTTTCTGGATTTTGACTGGATGTTAGTGATCATAGCAGAATTCAGTGTAAGGAATACACAGGAAAAATGCATGTTGACAAGGGGAGTGTACTAACATCACAACTCCACCCACGAGCTCCAGACAACAGATCCACCCACAGAATCTTCAGTTTTTCAGTTCTTATAACAAACAGAGGGGACACATTTGACAGGTAAGGATACATGCAGGAGGCATCTATATCCTTATAGATCAGCACTATGGCAGGAGTTTAGAAAGGATGAGAGTGGGTTTACATCCACTTTAAGCCTCATACACACGATCGGCTTTCCATCAGACAAATCTGTGGATTTTTTGTCCGAAAGGGCATTGGCCATGTACTTGTTCTGCATACAGATGGCAGAACTTTTTCAGACAACATTCACAAAATGATCGGAACACATTTGTTGTCGGACAATTTTAGAGCATGACCACCCAACATTTGTTGTCGGAAATTCCGACAACAATTGTCCAATGGAGCATAGAGACGGTCAGATTATTCGTCAAAACACGTCCATCACACAATTGTTGTCGGAATATCCAATCGTGTGTACAAGCCTTTAGTCTAATGCCGCGTACACACAATCGGAAATTTCCAACAACAAGACCGTGGATTTTTTGTCCGACGGAATGTCCGCTCAAACTTGTCTTACATACACACGGTCACAAAAATGTTGTCTGAAATTCTGAACGTCAAGAATGCGGTCACATACAACACTACAACGAGCCGAGAAAAATTAAGTTCAATGATTCTGAACATGCTTTAAATTGATTCCGAGCATGCGTAGGATATTTGTGCATTGGAATTGCATACAGACGATCAGAATTTACGACAAGAAGTTTTGTTGTTGGAAAAATTGAGAACCAGGTCTCAAACATTTGTTGTCGGAAATTCTGACAGCAAATGTCGGATGGAGCATACAAACGGTTGGATTTGCCGACAACAAGCTCACATTGAACATTGAAAATTCCGATCGTGTGTACGCGGCATAAAGCTACACTTATGATTTATTACTTTTGCTGCTTCTGATAATGTGATGATGGGCAAGAAGTGGTTAGATCTCTTGAAAGCACAGAATGCTTCACCCTCGTAGCCCTATGACTTACATGCTTCTTTTTCTCACTTCACGTAAAACAACGTACACGTGTGTCGGTATTTTGACACTAAATACCGGGGTTATGGCAGCAGCTAGCTGCCTTAAAGGGGTTGTAAAGGAATGTTTTTTTTTTCCTAAATGGCTTACTTTACCTTAGTGCAGTCCTCCTTCACTTACCGTATTCTTCGATTTTGCTTTTAAATGTCCTTATTTCTTCTGAGAAATCCTCACTTCCTGTTCTTCTGTCTGTAACCTACACACTGTAATGCAAGGCTTTCTCCCTGGTGTGGAGAAAGCCTCTTGAGGGGGGAGAGGGCGAGCAGGAGTGTCAGGACACTCTCTACTTTGCAGATAGAGAAAGGAGCTGTGTGTCAGTGGGCGTCCTGACACTCCTGCTTGCCCCCTCCCCCCTCAAGAAGCTTTCTCCACACCAGGGAGAAAGCCTTGCATTACGGTGTTGAGTTACAGACAGAAGAACAGGAAGTGAGGATTTCTCAGAAGAAATAAGAACATTTAAAAGCAAAATGGAAGGATGAGGTAAGTGAAGGAGGACTGCACTAAGGTAAAGGAAGCTATTTAGGGAAAAAAAAATTCCTTTACAACCCCTTTAACCCCGATATTTTCAGCAAAGCCATACGTTTCTCTTTAAGATAAAAGTGGTCTCTGCGGCGGATTTTTTTTTTCAAGTGACATTTTATTTTTATTGCATTTTAGTGTAAATATACGACACATGTGAGGCATCGCTGTGATCGTTAGAGCGAGACCAATAATTATAGCCCTAGACCTCCTCTGTAACTCAAAACTGGTAACCTGTAGACATTTTTAAACATTGCCTATGGAAACTTTTAAGTCTAAAAGTTTGTCGCCATTCCACGAGCGGACGCAATTTTGAAGCGTGACATGTTGGGTATCAATTTACTTGGCCTAATATTATCTTTCACAATATAAAAAAAATTGGGCTAGCTTTACTGTTTTAGTTTTTAATTTAAAAAAGTGTATTTTTTGCCAAAAAAAGTGCACTTGTTAGACCGCTGCGCAAATACGGTGTGACAGAAAGTATTGCAAAGACCGCCCTTTTATTCTCTAGGATGTTAGAACAAAAATTATATAAGGTTTAGGGGTTCTAAGTAATAAAGATATTTTAACTTGAAAAAAACAAGTGTCAAAAAAGGCTTGGTCCTTAGGTGGTTAAACGGTTAATATGCTTACAGCTACATTTTTATTAGCTTCCAGCTTGACTTAATAAAGTGTATAAACTAATATAATAGGGGACCTTGGATCCTAGGTCTGTGCATTGGACCTAGATTTCTCCCCAAGTAGAGAGTAAGCTCATTCCACTGGTTATTCGTATCATTCAGCTTTCGAATGCTAGTGTCTCAATGGCCAGTAAAGGTTCTGCAATGTACCATATATACTCGAGTATAAGCCAAGTTTTTCAGCAAATTTTTTTGTGCTGAAAATGCCCCCCTCGGCTTATACTTGAGTCACCTTTTTGCGCCTGATCTCCTGGACTTTGGGGACCCGGTACCCATCAGTACCAAACTTGGCACACATGTAGCCCCCTTCTTCCTCTACAAGTGTGCAAAGTTTTTTGACCAGGGGACCTACGGCCGGGGAGCACCAATTTTTCAAAGCCAGGCATCCCTTCCATAGACTCCCATGTTAAACAGTAATTTCTACAGTAAATTTGGGGACCCGGTACTGGCCGGTCGTAGCTTCCCTGGACCCGGAGCTTGGCACACATGTAGCCCCATTTCTCCTCTACAAGTGTGCAAAGTTTGTTGTCTAGGGGAACCTACGGCTTGGGAGCACCGATTTTTCAAATCTAGGCACCCCTTCCATAGCCTCCCATGTTAAACGTCAGTCTAGTCATGGGCACAGTGAGGCATGGGCACAGTGAGGCATGGGCACAGTGAGGCATGGACACAGTGAGGATGGACACAGTGAGGATGGACACAGTGAGGCATGCACATGGACACAGTGAGGCAAAGTGAGGCACAGTGAGGCATGCAGATAGACACCCTAGGCTTATACTCGAGTCAATACGTTTTCCCATTTTTTGTGGTAAAATTAGGTGCTTCCATTTATATTCGGTTCGGCTTATACTCAAGTATATAAGGTAATAGTTGGTGTCTTGGCAGAGTGCAGTGGTATGGCTTACAGGTATGCAAACCCAAATCAAGAACTTTGCTGCCTTTTGGTCTGCCGTTGGGCCAATTCTGTTTAAATTGTTCTGAAGCAATAAAGGTGTTGGAATAAAAAGTGCAAACTCAGTGTTTGTGGGTGAGGATAGGTGGGTGATTTATATCTCTGCCCCCTCCATTCAGAGATACTGTTTCATTTATAGAAGCTATAGTATGACATCTATGAACAGAGCATCGATTTTTTTTAGCGAGTTTTAATTTTTTTGGTGAAAGAACAAACCAAATATTTACAGTATATAGCTTCATTCTTGATAAAAAAAAAAAAAGTTAAGAGTTGTCTCCATACCTGAATTTTTGTGTCGACGTTTTCCAAAGCTGGTCTAAAGTTCCCTTGGGAAGAGCCTGTTTGATAATAAGGTACAACCAAGAAATTAGTAAATCTATATTTGACAGTTGTCCTAGAATTAGTTACTGTACAATCTAACTGTGCTGCCCCTCGGGATTCAAAGTCAAAATTCACAATAGTTTTTTTTAGAAATATATACGTAAATTATTTTAAAGTTTTCCAAACCAATGGTTGTCTCTTCTTTTTCAGAGATGAGTTAAAGGGTCACTAAAGGAAACATTTTTTTTTTTTGCTGAAATGACTGTTTACAGGGTATAGAGACATAAAAGTTAACTGATTCCTTTTAAAAATGATTAAAAATAGATAAAAATCAATCATATAATGTGCCTGCAGGTTAGTTTCACTTTTAAACTGGCTTTATGTTTCTGTGAAGTAGAAAGAGACACACAGAACAAAAACAAACAATTCCAGGTCAGTGTTTTGTTTTTAAAATTAATCTGATTGGTTCTGGGAAGTTTTAGACACACAGTAATGACAGCTTAGACCACAGTGAGAAAGCTCCCAGCACTGTGGTTATAAGGAGCCAGACACGCAGGAAGTGTGGAGAACAGAGCAGGATTACAGCAACTTCAAAGCAAAAATGAAAAATGAGAACATGAATACAGCATGGCAGTAAGGTAAAGGAAGCTATTTAGCTAAAAATAAAAATTCCTTTAGTAATCCTTTAAGTGTATGCAATGCCACAACCTTTATTTTTCGTTTTGGGTAGAATGTGGAAGTTAGAGCTCCTGTCTATTTTTGATTGGTGTTTCTGTCCCCTCTGTCGAAGTTCACACTTCTATATTTTCATGGTGACCTTCGTCACCAGGATGAACAATGAAGGGAAGTCCGATATTGTAGACTTTTACATCAACGGAAGGAGAAGGAAATCTTTTAATAGATAACTGGTGGCAAATGTTTTAAGAGGCAACAATCCTTTATTTTGGAAAAGGGTTCTCTTGCTTTCTGCTATTCTGGGTTAAATGGAAAGCTCCCTGACAAGACACAGTAAGGAGAAACAAATCTGGCAAGAGTACTCTACTCAAGGCAAAATAAAAATGACCCCCTCATTTGCTCTGTTAAGTGTAGCGCCCAACCCAAATCTAGAGGGCACTATTTCAAATTTAAGGGATGCCTGTGCTTAGATCTGTTTGATTGATACAAATTTGCCTCTGCTCTGGCTATGATACTATCTGGCAGTTTCCCTTGTTGCCTTGTTTCCCTTGTTGCCGGCTTATGTTGGAATGTGGATGTACCATGGTGTGTTGGGTATCCCTTCTCGGCAGTGGTGCAGTGGGAGTGGTGACCCCGCTGAGCATGCTGGATAGGGGTACTTAAGGGGCAGATGCCGTTTTATCAGGGTCTTCGCCTTGTGGCCCTCCTGGCTCGAGGTGTGTGTGTGTAAACCTGACCTCGGACCACGTTGGTCTGGGGTCAGTTCGCTGTTAAGTGGGCCCAGCTATGCTAAAAGGGGATCTCAAGCTGTCTGTCCACAAGGGAGGAAGCTGTTTTGATGAAGGAAACCGGGGGAGGACCTGCCCTGGAGGAGCCGGCAAAGTTAGTGTCAAAGCTAGTGTCTCGGGTGAGGCCTGGTGACCTAATTAAGGAGGGATCCACCATATTGAAAGGCCTGCAGTCTGCCGTTTTGGCTTAAAGGCTTCCTTACTGCATGGCTGGAGGTTCGGAACTTTAAAATCCTGTGGCAGAGCATTCCTGGACGCATCCAAGTTCATCCAAAAGGTCCGTGGCAGAGACCAAGTAAATTCAAAAGGTCTATGGCAGAGACCGTCTGGACATTAGTTCATGCATCATCCCAGCTGCTAGGCCATGTGAGAGGGGACGATCCGGGTGAGCACTACCCACTCAATAGTTGTGAGTGGAGACTGATTGACTATTTTTGAACAGTCTGTACCGCGTGCCTGAACCTTCCCCTACTCTTCTCCTCACTTCTACTCTCTCCTGTTCTAGTTACCCTGCAGAAGAAATAAAACCCAACTGTTGAAGGTTTTACATCTGTCTGGACATTGCATTTATTATGGACTTCCACACCCTGACAACGAAGCTTAAAAGGTAATGTGCAAACCCAAAATGTAACCAGCAACTCATACGGGGGTAGTGCTACATAAGGACAACCTGCATACCCCTGCAAATGTATACATATATAACAAATACAAGTGTCCTCCCATCTGTGCTACAAGGATTTATGGAGAAATCCAATACATTTATGGAGAGAATAGAACTGTACTCAGACAAAAAGATTACGCAACCCAAAAAAACGGGCAAACTCGACGGACCTCTTGGTCTTTTTTTCTGCCGTCACTCTTCTATGTTTCGATATTAGAATATATGATTCCCGAATGTGTGTAGAAGAACTAGTTAACTACAATTCCAGCTCTCAAATGGCAGGAAGTAGCAGTATGGGAGCACAATGTGACCAATAGTGATGTCGGGAACATAACATTTTCCGTTCGCGAACGGCGAACGCGAACTTCTGCAAATGTTCGCGAACCTGGCGGACCCCATAGACTTCAATAGGCAGGCAAATTTTAAAACCCACAGGGACTCTTTCTGGCCACAATAGTGATGGAAAAGTTATTTCAGGGGGACTAACACCTGGACTGTGGCATGCCGGAGGGGGATCCATGGCAAAACTCCCATGGAAAATCACGTAGTTGACGCAGAGTCGGCTTTTAATCCATAAAGTGCATAAATCACCTAACATTCCTAAATTGTTTGGAATAACATGCTTTAAAACATCAGGTATGATGTTGTATCGATCAGGTAGTGTATGGGTTACGCCCGCTTCACAGCGACACACCAAACTCCCCATTTAATGCACCGCAAACAACCGCAAACAGTCCATTTGCACAACTGCAAACTCCCCATTTGCACAAGGTTGGATACCAAGCTAGCCATGTCCCGTTCCTTGTCCTCACTGACGTCATTGAATGTCTCTTCCTCCACCCAGCCACGTACAACACCAAGGGTCCCTGAAAGGTGACAACAAGCCCCCTGGGACGCCTGCTGTGGTGGGCCTTTGACCTCCTCAAAGCCACCTTCCTCCTCTGACACCTCTTCTTCAGACTCCTCTCTCTGCATTGCCCCTTTACATTACACAGCCCCCTGCACCTCTGGACCCCTTTATATTACACAGCACCCTAAACCACTGGACCCCTTTACATTACACAGCCCCCTGCACCTCTGGACCCCTTAACATTACACAGCATCCTGCACCACTGGACCCCTTTATATTACACAGCACCCTGCAACACTGGACCCCGTTATATTACACAGCACCCTGCACCTCTGGACCCCTTACATTACACAGCACCCTGCACCTCTGGACCCCTTTATATTACACAGCACCCTGGGCCCCTTTACATTACACAGCACCCTGCACCACTGGACCCCTTTATATTACACAGCACCCTACAACACTGGACCCCTTTATATTACACAGCACCCTACAACACTGGACCCCTTTATATTACACAGCACCCTGCACCTCTGGACCCCTCTACATTACACAGCACCCTGCACCCCTGGACCCCTTTACATTACACAGCCCCCTGCACCACTGGCCCCTTTTTATTACACAGCACCCTGCACCACTAGACCCCTTTACATTACATAGCACCCTGCATCACCGGACCCCTTTACATTACACAGCACCCTGCATCACTGGACCCCTTTACATTACACAGCACCCTGCATCACTGCCCCCCCTTTACATTACACAGTACCCTGCATCTCTGGACCCCTTTACACTACACAGCACCTTGCACCACTGGGCCCCTTACATCACAAAGCACCCCACAGCTCTGGACCCCTTTACATAGCACCCTGCATCACTGGACCCCTTTACATTACACAGCCCCCTGCACCTCTGGACTCCTTTACATTGAACAGTACCCTGCACCCCTTTACATTACACAGCCCCCCATAGCTCTAGACATCTGTATGTTACACAGACACCCCCCTAACAGTTCTGGACCCCCTGCATTTTTTCTTAAATGTAATCTACTGTGACACAAGATACTGTATGAGTTGCACTGGTGACACTGCACTTGCAGGGCCTCAAACACACACGCTTGCAGGCAACTGACTGCTATCCTATTACAGTATTTTTTTTTTTTTTTTAAATGTTATCTACTGTGCCAACAAAATATATTTGAGATGTGGCACTGGACAGGCAACTGAAATTAGATTACAGAAAAAAAGAAAAAAAACAGACTGGTGGACTAGCCCTAAAAAAGGCTGTTTGGGGTGCTGTCAGGACGCCGTCCTTACAGCAGAGATCAGATGAGTCTTTCAGGACTGGAGTGGACACTGAATACACTGGCCTAGCTATCGATTTCCCTATTAAATCAGCAGCAGCTACACTGTCCCTCCTCTCACTAAGACTGCAGCTTCCGAATAAATCTAAAATGGATGCTGTCCAGGAGGTGGGAGGGTCTGGGAGGTAGGGTATGCTGCTGATTGGCTGGAATGTGTCTGCTGACTGTGAGGTACAGGGTCAAAGTTTGCTCAATGATGATGAATAGGGGGCGGATCGAACATCGCGAACGCAAACAAGCGATGTTCGCCGGGAACTGTTCGCCGGCGAACCGTTCTGTACATCTCTAATGACCAATGCCACTCCTGATCCTATGCCACCTTTAGAAGAAGTTGAGGCTATTCCATACCTTGCTCTCCTTGATTTGAATCATTTATGGTAATGCTGTTACTCCATTCATCATCTTTGTCTTCATCGAACCACTGGTCAGTGTCATTCAGAATTTCCTCTCTAATAACAAAAGGATTTACAGATTATTACAAAAGTTTACATTAAAAGAACCAATTATGTAAAATACATTATGTTTTTTTAATATAAATGAATAATAGGAAACCTTTATAATCAGTACATTTAGCTATAATAGTTATGCGACCTTACCTTCAAACAGTCCAATTTTTACTTTAAACTTAAATCAGGTTTAGATAGAACAGGGCGAAGCATCTTATTACCGCTGCTGTTTGTGTGGTTGGGATGTGTACTGTGCCAATCCCGGCTGACCCTCCTCTCCTATTCATCCCATGTGATTGGCGCAGTACACATCCCACACCAGCAGCAGCAGTAATAAAATTCTCCGCCTCTGGGTTCTTTGTTAACCCCTGCAAAGGGCGAGAGTGGTAACAGAATGGCCCATGACACCCAGAGACGTTGGAAGGATGAGAGATACTCCTGTGCCAGCAGCAACAATAACTCTTGGGTCAAAATCCACCCTGTGCCCTTTTGGGTGTAGGGTAGCTAATAGTGAATTATAATTCCTTTACTAACAGATGGGACATTATTAATACTTCATATTTCAGGACTGAGATATCACAAGGAGTTCATGATGACATGACCAGGTCAACCAGACAGTGACTCATACCTTTGTATAATAGGCTATTGAAATATCTTAAGGTGTTGGCTATTTACTGTAAAGACATTCCATTGAAAAGGTGTTGATTGCACCCACTCTCACAAGACTCTGCCATTGTGTGATAAAGCTGTCTAGATAACTTATTCAACTAGATGTCTGTGTTATTATTCAAGGTTAATTGAACTCTATTGATGATGCAGTGCCGTCATGTCTAGCTACCAATTAAAGAATTATCCTCAGTGAGTGAATAGGGGGGTGGGGACTGCATTGTCCTGTGATGAACTGTATTATGCTGTACTGGATATATAAGCAAGCTAAGAAAACCAATAAAGTCATTCATACATTTTAGAAACTTGAGAACGGAGCGCAGTCTCGTTTATTCTGGGAAATGGAATGGATCATGTCTGCCTGGTTGTTGGTGTCTCGGATAAGCTTGTTGTGGTTGGATGGAAGGTCGTAAGCGGTGGTGACCGTTACAGGCCCCATATCTAAATTTTGCCTAAGGCCTTACAAAGCCTAGAGTCGCCTCTGGGCACACAATTTACTTATCTACTCTACACACACAGATGGGCATACCCATATCCTACAACATGCAGATGTATGTGCTGTACATAGCTCATATTGTCACTGGATGTAATAAAGGGATATATCACAATAAAATTACAAAAAAACAAAAAACAAAAAAACAATGAATAAATAAAAGTCCATGCAAATACTGCAGCTGATCTCCTGCCTATAAAGGCATACAATGGAGATACAGCTGCTTTCTATTATTGTCAGCAGTAGATCGGCCTAGCCTACAGACAAGAAGGCCTTCGCTCCCCCATGCCGGAACAACGCTCCAGCCATAACTACTACTTTGGATAACTATCTACAGCTAATCTTACATGGAGCCATTGCTGGGGAACAACTTCACAGACTGTCCTTTTGAACATCTTTCACCACAGCATGCCTAGTACCTATACGGAAGCCTTCAAAACGGATAAGTTTACATTTCTGTTACTTGTAGTGCTATAGCAATACCTGCTACACA
This sequence comes from Rana kukunoris, assembly GCA_029574335.1. NCBI lineage: Eukaryota > Metazoa > Chordata > Amphibia > Anura > Ranidae > Rana > Rana kukunoris. The sequence continues at coordinate 513,748,156 of CM056051.1, read as the reverse complement.
TTTCCAGCTATACATTTTCTATTGCCTATCATATCTTCTGCTGGTTAACTTCTAGGATACTGTTGTGATATAGGACTGTCTGCTAAGGATATGTTAAAGACACGTCTGTACTCAGTACACTAATGGTTATTACTATAGCTCCTAATTACTCTATGTACTCTTAAAATACCTGAGCTATATTTACCCTCTCATATATAACTATAGTTATACTACAGCTCTTACTTACTACATTTACTCTCAAAGTAACTGAGCTATATTGTCTCTCATATGCAATTCATACTTGTTACTACAAATACCATATGTACTCTCAAAGTACTTGACAGGGGCGGACTGACAACTCATGGGGCCCCCGGGCAATAGAAGATTATGGGGCCCCCAGGCTTACAGATGGCCACTAAGCCAGGTGGCAGTACAGAGGCGGGGCAGCTAAAATCTCGGGATTTTCACATCAAAAGCATGTAGGTTTTTGGACATATCAGGGACAGATGTAAAAAAACACTGATTTTTACATACTGTCCCTGGTTTTAAGGAGCCTGGCAACCCTGATGGGGCCCCCTAGTGGCATGGGGCCCTCGGGCAGTGCCCGAGTTCCTCAATGGTCAGTCCTCCCCTGGTACTTGATCTATATTGCCTCTCATATGCAATTCATACTTGTTACTACAAATACCATATGTACTCTTAAAGTACCTGATCCATATTGCCTCTCATATGCAATTAACATTTGTTACTACAAATGCAACTTACTACGTGCTTGACAGAAGTATAAATTACTTATAAGGGCTCGTCCTAATTGCTGAACATGTTTGCTCTAACTTTTCTATGCTAGGGGTTGATGCTACTTCATAGCATCTCCCCTAGTGGCCTTAATACACCTCTACATGTAAAGGTCAATATGATGTAGAGAACCCCCAAACTCCTGTTGCTAGGCGTGATGCCTGGGGTCCCTTACTGATAGTCATCTGCATGTAGTGCTGTATTGGGATATTGTCCTTGAACTATAATTTTAAATGCTAAGCTCTGGTCGCATGTGGTAATGTGTCAATGCTTAGTAGTAGCTCAACGCCTTTCTTTATGTGACACAGAGATGATGTATAGATCCCCTAAACTCCTGTTGCGAGGAGTGACGCTTGGGGCCTAATACTGAGTTGTCGCATTGAGAACCGCATTGATTTCCTTGCTAACTGCAGTTGTGTTTCATTCCGTTCACCAGTGCTGTTACAATCAGATGACAAACAGGAATTGACAACTAGGGACTGTGTCAACCAGCTTTGGACTTGTGTCGATGACATCAAGTTTAAGACACTTCAGAGATCATTCAGAATTAATTGACAGGTGCAGTTGATCTCACTTTGACCTGCATTTGAGCTTTTTCAAGCCTTCTCAACCCCAAAGTTCATACAAACTCCAAACTCATGCCAAAAAGGGAGGAAGGGTAAGAGCATTTGAGTTTTTTTTATTGCCATCCTTGCCTTCTTGTTCTGGTGACACTGGTACTCCTGTTTTTGATGTCCGTAATGGGTTCACAGATAGAAATGGGTACCCTACCCTAGATTAGATTTCACCCTACTCTATCCATATGTAAAACAAATCTGAAGTTAGGCTTGTATGTTATATGGGGACACATGCTGTTTAATATCTTGCTTATGGTCTCACCTGTCCTTCTTTGACGTTTTGGATCTGTACAGGAGGAATAGTACAGTGCAAATGATGATGACCAAGACACCAAAGGCTGCTCCCACGCCACCATATAAAGCATCCTTAAGAATTGAGCCTGTACAGTCTGAATTTGTGTACAAATACTTGTCTGGGCACCTGTAAAAAAACAAAAAAGATGCAGCAAAGTCTGTTAGTCTCATTGGTGGACATATCGGGCCAGACCACAAAGAAGTGCCGCTGGCATAGCTTATCTAAGTTACACTACGCCGCTGTAAGTTACAGCGGCGTATCCTTATCCACAAAGAATTTCCGCTGTAAGTTACGGAGGCGTAGTGTAATTGTGGCGGCGTATGGCCGCGCAATTCAAATCAGAAAGATGTGGGCGTGATTTAATGTAAATCAGCTTGATCCCACGTAATGGACATTTAGGAACAGTTTGTCATTCTTTTCAGCTGCCCCTGAACTCTCCTCTATGTTATCTTATCAGTACAAGTACACAGGGTCGTTTATAGTCGTTTCTAGGCAGTTGAGTTTATAGGCTTTTTTTGGAATGCAAAAAAATGGGTTCAGACGCTGAGTTTAGAAGCATTTTCAAGTGCCAAACGCTGGAAAATGCGGTAACTCACATTTAGCCACGTTTCATTTACAAACGTTTTAACATTTTTATTTTTTTTAAACACAAACGCGGCAAAACACCGCTAAACGCGGCATTTAAACGTGGCAAAACGGATGTTTTAAACGTTGGTTACTATCTGGCAAGTTAAATCGTTCAGGAGAGGTTGTAAAAACGTCCCGTGTACACGAGGACGTGTTCAGGAGAGGTTGTAAAAACGTCCCGTGTACACGCCTAACTGAAATGTTAACCTGTCTTTGGATGGTGCCAAATCAGCAGGCTGCCATACTGTCTGGACAAAATTTGGTGCAGATGTGCATAGAAACCAATCAGATTCCAAGGGCCAAATTCAGAGACATCTGCCTATCTTTAGGCAGGCGTAGCGTATCTCACATACACTACGCCGCCGTAACTAACAGTGCCAGGTTCCTTATTCAGAAGCAACGTGCGCCGTAAGTTACGGCGGCGTAGTGTAACTGTGTGGGCGTAAGCCCGCGCAATTCAAATGTGGAAGATGGGGACGTGATTTATGTAAAATCATCGTGACCCCACGTTAATGACGTTTTTTTTAACATTGGCTGCACCTCATATAGCAGGGGTAACTTATGCCGGAAAATGCCTCAGGCAAATGACGTAAAATACGGCGACCGGGTGCAAGTACGTTTGCATATTCAATGCGTAAATCGACGGAAGCGCCACCTAGCGGCCAGCGTAATAATGCAACTAAGATACTTACGCCGCTCGTATCTTAGCAAAATTCCGGCATATCTTGTTTTCTGAATACAGAAAAAAGATACGCCGGCGCAGATTAGAAGTTACGTGGTGTATCTCTAGATACGTCGACGTAAACTCTATTGGCCAGATTCATGTAGCCCGCCGTATCTTTAGGCAAGCGTAGCTTATCTTGTTTACGCTACACCGCCGTAAATTAGCGAGGCAAACGGTGTATTCACCAAGCTAAGTTACGGCGGCTTGGCATAAATGGGCCGGCGTAAGCCTGGGTAATTTAAATGTGAATGAGGTGGGCGTGTTTTATGGTAATGTGTTGTGACCCCACGTTTTTTACGTTTATTTTTTTTAACTGCGCACCGTGGACGTATCCCAGTGCGCATGCTCCAAATTATGACGATACGACGCATTGTTTTCGACGTGAACGTAATTGACGTAAATCCCCATTCACGGACGAGTTACGCAAACAACGTCAAATCTGAAAAATTTGACGCGGTCCCGACGTCCATACTTAACATAGGATGCGCCATCTTTTCGGTGGTTTATCTTTACGCCGGAAAACGCCTTACGTAAACGGCGTAAATTCACTGCGTCGGCCGGGCGTACGTTCGTGAATAGGCGTATCTCGCTGATTTACATATTTTAGGTGTAAATCAGCAGTAACGCCCCTAGCGGCCATCTTAAAAATGCAGTTAAGATACGACGGCATAACACAATTACGCCGCTCGTATCTTAGCCCAAACGCGGCGTATCTTGTTTTCTGAATACAGAAAAAAGATACGCCGGCGCTGTTTAGAAGTTACGTGGCGTATCTCGAGATACGCCGTCGTAACTAATGCTGAATCTGGACCTATCTGAATCCGGCCCCAGGTTTTTATTGCCAAAGCCTAATTAAACCAGATTTTGCAATCAACCCTACTGGGTCTAAGGGGGTATGTCAGTGTATAAAGTGACATGTGAAACACATTATTTGATCTAATGCCGCGTACACACGATCACTTTTCATCATGAAATAATGAATTCGAATCAAAGAATACTCACGAGCAGCGGGCCCCCGTCCATTTCTCGATCTGACAGGTTCCTTTATGACAGTCCTTAGAGTAAGGAGATGCTTTACCACAGTAAGACATACAGCTAAGATTCCCCTTTTCAAAAACTGGACTATAAAAAGCTTGAAAACCTTCTTCAATCTTTTGCCAGCATCGCTCTGATGGGACAAGAGATAGAACATGTCGTTGTCTTACTATCGTATCTGAAACATCCTAGGACAAGTCACTGAAGAATATCACATAAACATTTCACCTACCTTCAGCAGATATCGGTTCCTTTGCAGGTGTCACGGTGAAATTTTGGTCAATACACATGTCGGCTATAAGACAGGAAAACATAAGATCATTACATAAAGTTTGGTATTAAACGCTATTTCTGGCAGAAGACAGAAAGCTATGTAATGGAGTACATTTCCAGGTTTGCAAGCTGATTGGACAACTATGTGGCAAATGGGGTTTAACCCTTTTTCTGCCTCTGACGTATGGTATATATTGGCAGCAGTGGGGAAAAGGGGGGGGCTGTTTGCTGATCCGTTGCTGATCGGAGCAGAGCGGGGCGGATAACAGGTCTGTGTCAGCTCAGTATATGCAGAGTGGACATGGACACAACCCGCTCTGCTCTATGTGTGGCCAGGTGTGAACTGACTATGCTGTCCGTTTACCATACCTCCCAACTTTTTGAGATGGGAATGAGGGACACCTTTCAGCAAAAGTATGCAGGGGGGTTGCGCAGATCTGAGTAGTGGAGCGGGTGGGTTCAGATCGGAGTTGTTGAGCGGGGGTACGCGGGTCTGAGAATCGTGGGGGGGCCAGCCCTGATCACTGGACCGCGGGACTTACCGATAAATCCGGGACGGTTGGGAGGTATGGTTTACACCCGACTACCTCCGATCCGCCTAGATGGAGAAGGATGGTACCCCTTTCATTTTTTTTTAGTGGACCCGATTGGATAAGAGTTCCACCCAAAAATGAAACCCTCCCCCCCTCTGGTGTCACATTTAGCACCTTTCCGGGGGGTGCAGATAACTGTATAATACAGGTATTTGCACCCACTTCCGGGGAGAGACTCCCACTTGAGTCACTCCACTTCCCGTCCCTCCCCGCTGCCTTCTGGGAAACACACTGGTCCCAGGAGACAGCGGGGACTACTGGGAACGCGCCACGCCACTCGCGCATGCACAGTAGGTAACCTGGCAGTGAAGCCGCAAGATTTCACTTCCTGATTCCCTCACCGAGGATGGCAGCGGGGGCAGCAGAGAGACGAGCGATTGCTTGTCTTCTGCTGCCGGCATCGCAGGCGTGCTGGACAGGTAAGACCCCTTATACACTGAGGCGTATTTCAGGCGTTTTAGCTCTAAAAATAGCGCATAAATTACGCCTGAAATAATCCTGCCCCAGCATTCTCAATGTGAAAGCCCAAGGGCTTTCACACTGAGGCGATGTGCTGGCGGGAGGAAAAAAAATCTCCTGCAAGCAGTAGCCGTGGTTTGCGGGCGGTATTAACCCTTTTTTGGGTGCTAGCAGGGGTTAAAACCGCACCGCTAGCAGCTGAATATTGCGGTAAATAAAATGGTATAGCGGCGCTAAAAATCGCGCCGCTATACCGCCACAGCACCTCCCAGCACCTGGCCTCTTTCACACTGAGGCGTATTTCAGATGTTTTAGCGCAAAAATAAGGCCTGAAATAATCCTGCCCCAGCATTCTCAATGTAAAAGCCTGAGCGCTTTCACACGGAGGAAACAAAAATCTCCTACAAGCAGCATCTTTGGAGCGGTAAAGGAGTGGTGTGTACACCGCTCCTTTACCACTCCTTCCCATTGAAATCAATGGGACACTGCTGTTAAACCGCACCGCTAGTGGCCGAAAATCACGGTAAATATAACGGTATATTGGCGCAAAAAATTGCGCCACTATACCGCCACTGCACCTCCCACAAACAGTATGAAAGGGGCCTAAGTGTCCATTTATTAAAAGTCAGCAGTTGCCTGCAGTATTTGTAGCTGCTGGCTTTTAATATTTTCTTTTTCGTGGAACCTCCGCTTTAAGTGTTTGCAAATAAACACAAGTCCACAGGGGTGAATAGACCATCCGATCAGGTCTGCCTGAAAAACTGACAGGTGGAGCTCATCAGACCCTTCGCGTGAAAGGGGCCTTACACTTCTGACTGTTACAGCAGCTAGGAATGTGTGTAAATTGGATGACTGTCAGATGGAATTGATCAAAGTAATTGTCAAATGAAAAATCCTTAGGAGTCTGAGATCTTTATTGTTCAAGTTGTTTGAATTATTGTTCAAATTAATCTAAGAAGAAGTACTGTATGTGAATCCTGTTTTTTTTTTAGATTAATACTTACCTAGGAGAATGCTGCATCTGTTTCCTGCCGCTTCTTCACCGAGAACGGAGCAATCAAAACACCTACAGTATGTGTGTATGGGGTTAATTTACTAAAGGCAAATAAACTGGGCACTTTGCAAAATGCACATTCTATTTTCCTTTAGTAAATCAACCCCACAGCGATGTCTAGAGACAGACCCTCCTCCCCCTGCCAGATTCCCCTAAGACAGGGGTGTCCAAACTTTTTTCAAAGAGGGCCACATTTGATGAAGTGAACATGCTCGAGGGCCGACCATTTTGCCTGACATTCTTTGAACCATTAAAATTTGATCCAAGTGTGTTCATCTGAGCACTAATACACGGCCCAACAAGAATTCTCTTGCCTTTGTAGCTGTGTGTGGTGAAGAGATGAGCTCAGGCATGTTATTTGGATATATCCTATATATCTCTTTTGTTGCCCCAACGAATCCCTGAACCCTGCTCAGGACTAAGGATGAGCTTGGGCGCGTTATTTGGATATACCGTATTTATTAGCGTTTAACACACACAGGCTTACCATTGTCATGATTGCAGCCTCACAATTGCCATGAATTTAGCCTCACCATTACCATGAATGCAGCCTCACCATTGCAATGAATGCAGCCTCACCATTGCAATCAATACAGCCTGATCGATGCCCATCTGCAGCCTCTGAGGGGACAGGGAGGGACAAGTGCCGTCAGATTACAAACATGAGAATTACTTGTTTACTTGTGGCCTCTTTAATACAAAGTCCCGCCTCCTATGATAAACAGAACAGTCATCCAATGGCATCCCAGGAAACGGGACTTCCTATTACAGACACCGCCGAGTATACAGGAGATTCTCTTCATGTAATCTGACGGCGCACGTCCTGTCCCCTCTGAGGCAGCTCCGATAAATACGGTATATATCTTTTGTGGCCCACAGGGCACATGTGAGGCTGCAATGGCTATATATATCCAAATCCCAGGGGGGCCATATTAAATCACCAGGGGGCTGCAATTGGCCCCTGGGCCAGACTTTGGACATGCCTGCCCTAAGAGCAGTGGAGGCTGGTGCTCAATTTTTTTGGTGGGGGCGCCAAACAAACCTCCCCCTCACTCGCACCGCCGCCACCCCTAAGTCCTAACACTTCCTGGCCAATCGGGTCTCAGGACCTGCTTTCTGATTGGCCGGGAGGAGAATCGGGAAGACAATAGCGAATATTAATTTGCCATTGTCACACAGCTGGGTGGGCTCAGGGCGCAGTGCTCTGCGCCCCGAGCCCACCCTTATTTAAAGCCTAATAAAGCCTCATGCTCTAATCATTTTCTTAAAAAAAAGGCCATTGAAATCAATGCGTCCGGTGCCGTGCATGGAGATTAGGGGCCGGGCGCATGGATGGGGGTGGATGACGCCCCTGCATGAACAGGCCGCCACTGCCTAAGAGCAACGTCAAATACGTCCAGTGTGCACATGCTCACAGATGTAGGGTTCTGAGCATGCACTAGCTGTGTCTGGGACAATACACTCATTTACATGCACTAGTACCATACCTTCCAACCGACCCGGATTTCGCGGGACTGTCCCGCGGTTCGCGATAAATCCCGCTCAACAACTCCGATCCGCAAAAAACCCCCCCCCGCTCAACAACCTTGATCTGCGGAACCGCCCCCGCTCAACAACTGTGATCTGCGGAACCCCCCCACTCAACAACTGTGATCTGCGGAACCCCCCTGCTCAACAACTTTGATCTGCGGAACCCCTCCGCTCCTCAACAAAAAAATGTTGGGTGGTATGCCTACATGCATTTGATAGTAGCTGTCCCTCATTCCAATCTCAAAATGTTGGGAGGTATGTGCACTACGTTATGCAAGGAGCAGTGCATAGATGCGTATAGCCACCCATTCATATCTATGGGCAGCTCCGGGACATCCCAGGAAGCAGAATTATGCCTCGTTATTACGTTGCCTGGGCAAATGCCCCCCATGTCCATGAAACCCAAAAAAGTCCAGCAGTAGCAGTTGCATTGTACTTACTGTTTGCTGTGCAGTTTTCACTCAGTTCTTTGAGGTTTTCTTCCACGTCTTTAAGGGCTACTTTTAACTGGTCAGCTATATTCTCATTTTCCTTATATAGCAATCTCACAAAGATCTCATGAATCACAATAACACTTCCGTTACTGCCGGAGACACAAACAGTTTGTTGATCAGGATTTTAAATTTTTTATTCATTCCATACATGTATTGGTGGAATCATCATTTATTCATCATAAAATGTCTTAAAAATGTCTTCATACCTTATAGACAGTATTTCTACCCTTTCAAACCCATCAACATTCTTATAGACGTTGGCCATCTGTCAAAAAAACAAACAAACAAACGTAAGATTACAATCTACAATATAGACAACAAAGTCTGGCATCTGGGAAGGGAATATGCCCCATTGGGGAGGTACCAACGGCCCTTCTACGTTTCAATACATAGAAAATAATGAGCCTAAATGGGACCTTTAACCACTTCCTTACTGGGCACTTATAGCCCTTCCTGACCAGGTGAAATTTCAGCTTCTGGCACTGCGTCGCTTTAACTGACAATTGCGCGGTCGTGCGACGTGGCTCCCAAACAAAATTGGCGTCCTTTTTTCCCCACAAATAGAGCTTTCTTTTGGTGGTATTTAATCATCTCTGCGGTTTTAATTTTTTGCGCTATAAACAATTTTGAAAAAAAAATATATTTTTTACTTGTTACTATAATAAATAGCCCATTAAAAAAAAAAAAAAAAAATCATTTTTTTTCTCAGTTTAGGCCGATACGTATTATTCTACATATTTTTGGTAAAAAAAATAAAAATCGCAATAAGCGACTGGTTTGCGCAAAAGTTATAGCGCTTACAAAATAGGGGACAGAATTATTATAAATTTTTATTATTAATTTTTTTATTTTTTATTTTTTTATTTTTAAAGTGTATTTTGTGCGTGAACTCGAGAGAGAGGAGCCGGACTGCAGGAGTTGGGAGTAGGCAGACCCTCCCCCCGGAGGCAATCGCCATCCTTCTCCATGCCACCAGTGGCAATGGCGGGTGTGAGGGGGGGCCTCCCACTCACCCCACCCTACCTGCTCCACTTGGGAGCCTGACTGGGGCCCAACGGGACCCCAACGGGGCAGAGGGACTCCCCGTAGGTCCTTCGCCTCTCTTGATTTTAGGAGACCGCATGGCCAAATTGCGTGTGTGTGTTAAACCAATTTCGTGTGCGTGCAAGTGTGGTGGTTTTTGGGGGGGGGGTGGGTGGGCGTACTAAGCACAGGCGTACCAAACTCAATTCACATGTACCTGAGACCGGGATCCGAACCCTTGGCTGCAGAGGTGAACAGCTTGTCAGCGCAGTGCCAATCACGTTGAGCCACCACAGCTCCCACTTTATTCATTTTTTTACTAGTAATGGCGGCGATCTGCGATTTTTATTGGGACTGCGACATTACAGCAGACACATCGGACACTTTTGACACATTTTTGAGACCATTCACATTAATACAGCGATCAGTGCTATAAAAATGCACCGATTACTGTATAAATGTGACTGGCAGTGAAGGGGTTAACACTAGGGGGTGAGGAAGGGGTTAAATGTGTGTCCTGGGTGTGTTCTAACTGTGGGGGGAGGGGGGTGACTGGGGGCCACTAGAGGGCGCGCGCCCTCTAGTGGCCAGGAAGAGCGCTGGACGCATATATGCGTCCAATCAGAGATTGGACACTTTTGACACATTTTCGGCGCCATTCACATTTATACTGCGATCAGTGCTATACTAATTACTGTATAAATTTGACTGGCATTGAAGGGGATAACACTAGGGGGTGAGGAAGGGGTTAAATGTATTACCTACATAGTGTTCTAACTGTGGGGGGAGGGGGGGTGACTGGGGAGGTGACCGATCTGTGTCCCTATGTACAAGGGACACAGATCGGTCTCCTCTCCAGAGACAGGACGCTGTCTCTGTGTAAAACGGCATTGAGAGATGATCTTATATGTTTACATATGAGATCATCTCTCATTCGCCGCACAGATCGCATAGCAAACAGCCACTCTGATTGGCCGTTCGCTGCGATCTGTGATTGGCTGTGTCCAAGGGACACGGCCAACACAGAGCTTCCCCGCTGCGCGCTCTGGAGCGCGCGCTGGGAACGCCAAAGGGGCGGCCGTCAAAAGACGGCGGGTTGGATATTCAGACCTGCGCTGTAGCCGTCATTCGGCTATAGCGCGGGTCTGAAGTGGTTAAATTACTTTTTATCCTTCAGAAATGACCGTTTGTGCAGAGACAGTTCTAAGCACGGGAAACATGCGCTGCTTCACAGGCATACTATACACACCCCCTAGGTACGAAACTTAAAGGAATATTTCACTTTTATTGTTTCACTTAAGCATTATTAAAATCACTGCTCCCGAAAAAACTGCAGTTTTTAAAACTTTTGTTTTGCATTGATACATGTCCCCAGGAGCAGGACCCGGGTTCTCAACACTTTTTAGGACAATAACTTGCATATTAGCCTTTAAAATGAGCACTTTAGATTTCAAACGTTTGAGTCCCATAGACTTTAATGGGGTTCTAAAGTTCACACAAGCTTTTGGTGTGTTCGCAGGTTCTGGTGCGAACCCAACGGGGGGGGGGGGGGGTGTTTGGCTCATTCCTAGTAACCGGCAGGATTATCAGGTATATAAAAAAAGAAAAATACCCTGAAAAAATAATGTGGCCACCACATCTAATGACTGGTACTCTGTAATATATTATATTTAGTAGTACCTAATATGTTTTGGGACTTAGATACACTTTAAGTGATGCCTTGTCATGCATAGGAGCTCCCTACCTATTCAGGTAAAAAGTTTATTTGTAATGACAGGTACTCTTTAAATACAGGTTGTAAACCACTTACCATGGGCGTCCGCTCCATAGGGCAAGGGGGGGCAATTGACCCCCCCATGAAAATCGAGAAGATGTTGAAGAGTTTTGCGGCCACGGGCTGTCTGAGTGGTCCCGGGTTGGATGTCACACAGGCACAGCGAGCAGAGTGAAGCTGCCTCCCCTCCAGTGTTTGTGTACACAGAGGGAGGGAACCTGCTGTGCCTGTGCTGAGCTGATGGCTGATCTGAGGTACTGAATGGGATGGGGGAGGGGGGTTTGTGCTGAATAGGGGGTATGTGCTGTAGGGGGGTCTGTGCTTAAAGGGGGTCCATCTGTGCTGAAAGGGAGTCTGTGCTGAATGTAGGGGTCTGTGCGGAATGGGGGGGTCCAGTGCTGAATGAAGGGGTCTGTTCAGAATGGGGGGTCCATCTGTGCAGAATGGAGGGGTCTGTGCTGAAGGGGGGGGGGTCTGTGCTGAATGAAGGGGTCTGTTCAGAATGGGGGGGTCCATCTGTGCTGAATGGAGGGGTCTGTGCTGAAGGGGAGGTCTGTGCTGAAGGTGGGGTACATCTGAAGGGGGTTCTGTCCATTCTCTAGGCTATATTCATATGGGCATGGCGTGAAGCTGAATTATCTCAAGAGCTACATATTTCACACTGCCAGCTGGCCGCGTTATCGGTAAAGTGGCGCTTTACCATCGTTTTAGCTGTGCTTTTCACCCCCGCTATCGTTTGAAGAAGGGGTTAAATGTGACTGTATCGCCGCTGCCGAAGCGCCCCTCCCTGAAAAAATTTCAGCAGACGCCCATGCCACTTACATTACGTTTGAAGTTCATTTCGAATGTTCTATATTCATCAGATGTGTTATCTTTCAGATTTTCAGTAAATTCCATTTCGGTGAATCTCAGGTCTACATTTAAAGACGCGGTGGTGCCGTTCTCTACAATGATATAAATGGTGGTTTTGTTAACGATAAAGAACTCCAGGCTAAAAACTTTTGAAGCACAAGTACAATGACTACTGCCAATAAGTAAGAACTGCCTTTCCTAGCTCTTGTTTTTGCCACTCTCGTTGAACTACCTGCCTATTCGGCACTTAAACTCCCTTCCCAGACCAATTTTCAGCTTTCAGCGCTCTCACTCTTTGAATGACAATTGCGCGGTGATACAACGCTGTACCCAAATGAAAATGTTATATTTTTTTTTCACACAAATAAATCTTTCATTTGATAATATTTAATCAAAAAATTAGTTAACTAATGCATTACAATTTAATTACACCCATTCGATTTTAGATGACTAAAATGTACTGGAGATTTAGGGCCAGATTCACGTAGCCCGCCGTAACTTTATGCTGGCGTAGCGTATCTTGTTTACGCTACACCGCCGTAAATTAGCGAGGCAAATGCTGTATTCACCAAGCTAAGTTATGGCGGCGTAGCGTAAATGGGTCGGCGTAAGCCCGAGTAATTCAAATGTGGATGAGGTGGGCGTGTTTTATGGAAATGTGTTGTGACCCCACGCTTTTGATGCTTTTTTTGAACGGCGCATGCGCCATCCGTGGACGTATCCCAGTGCGCATGCTCCAAATTACGACGCTAAGACGCATTGGTTTTGACGTGAATGTAATTGACGTAAAGCCCCATTCGTGGACGAGTTACGCAAACGACGTAAAATCTGAAAATTTTTACGCCGCCCCGACGTCCATACTTAACATTGGCTGCGCCATCTTTTTGGTGGTTTATCTTTACGCCGGAAAACGCCTTACGTAAACGCTGTAACTTTACTGCGTCGGCCGGACGTACGTTCGTGAATAGGCGTATCTCGCTGATTTACATATTCTAGGCGTAAATCAGTGGAAACGCCCCTAGCGGCCAGCGTAGTAAGATAAGATATGCCGGCGTAGGAGACTTACGTCGGTCGTATCTTAACAATATTTAAGCGTATCTCACTTTGATAATACGCTTAAATATACGCCGGCGCAGATTCTGAGTTACGACGGCGGATCTACTGATACGCCAGCGTAACTCGTCGTGAATCTGGCCCTTAGTCTAATAAATACGACTAAAACGAAAACAATTGTAAGAAGACTAAGGCCCCTTTCAGACGTGCCGACCGTATGTCCGCTTTTTTATCCATCCTTCTGCGTATGAAAAAGGGACATACATTGGTCCCAATATGATTGCGGGTGTCAGCAGATAAACATCCGCTGACACCCGTAATCACCCGCCTCCGCGAACATCCGATTCTGCAGACGGAAGAATGTCCTATTTTTTCTTTCCATCTGCAGAGCGGATCGGATTAACATAGACACACAATCCGTGTTCATCCGCTCCCCCACAGGGGAGAGAGGAGAAAAGACAGGGCGGTCCCTGCACAGTGTGCGAAGACCGCCCTGTCATCCGACGGCTCAGCTGGGATTTACGGAGCGATTCCCGCTGAGCTGACGGCCACGTGGAGGCGGATCATTACTGATCTGCCTCATATGAAAGGGCCCTAAAATGGGACTAAAACTAAAATGCCAAGACTAAAACTAAATGATGGGCACTGAGAGGCTGCACTGATAGGCTGCGCTGATAAGGTGGCACTAATGGGCACGGCTAGGCACTGATGGGCACTGAAAGGTGGAACTGAGAGGTGCCACTGATGGGTGGCACTGATGGGCACTGAAAGGTGGAACTGAAAGGTGGCACTTATGGACACTGATGGGTTGGCAATGATGGGCGGCACTAAAGAGCCCGGTTGGCAATGATGGGCGGCACTAAAGGGCCCTGATAGGTGGCACTGATAGGCGGCACTTATGGACACTGATGAGTGGCACTGATGGGCCCTGGTAGGTGACACTGATGAGGTACTGATGGGCATTGATTGGCAGCACTGGTGGGCATTGATAGGTAACAATGGTGGGCACTGGTAGGTGTCACAAACAGCTATTTATTCAGAATAAAAAAAGTTAGGAATCTGCTAGAAAGTTTGGTAAAATCCCTGCAATGTACATAAATCACCCAGGGGGGAATGTGGAGCTACTTGTTAAGCTACATGGCTGTCTTATAGAGTCCATACATGGAACAATTGTATATACAATTAAACTGTTCATCTATTTACTGTAGAAGAGAAAAATATGATCATAAAATCAAAAAGAATGTTCAAAGGGACACACAATTAATGTTCATATAGACCTGTCTACTTTCCAATGATTTTCCACCAAGACCGATCAGAATAATTTTGATAAAATCAATTGATTTTGCTCAAAATTAATCGATGACACAGTATGAACTCTACAAAAAAAATCACTGTTTTAATGTCTCAAACATTTGCACAGCCATCACAAATAGTCCTTGTATTTTGTCTAATATGTTTATTGCCTATGATCTCCAGCTCCATCTAGTGGCAATAATGTGGTATTATCCTGACTGAAGAATTTCAGAAAAGTACAATAATATGATCGCTTGTTGGAGCTGATGATCATAGATAATAAACATGTTTAGGCTGGGTTTACATCTCTGCGTGGAGCGGCTCACAGCAGGGGTCCGGTGCATCCCTGTTCACTGTTTCAGGTTCAATTTTGGTCCTAATTTTTGGCTGAATTCAGACTTAAAACAGACCAGAAGCCGAACAGGACTCCTGTACAATTCGCTCCGCAGCATCTGGGAGATGTGTGAACCGGCTCTATTGAGAGCTGGCGACAGGCTTCTGACATGCGAATTGGAAGTGGAGAAAACCACATTTAATTCGCAGTAGTGTGAACCCAGACTCAAGATGCGCAGCTAATTGTGTTTACAAATACAGTAGATCCGTAATTATCCGAGCCTGCCCGAATATACACGAGTGTACTGCGCTCGGTATATGCCGGCGCAGTAATTCAAACTTGGCGCGGGTATCGGCGTATATCGCGCACCCACGATTTTGCCCTGAATTTCAGGGCAAAAAAGTGCGCGGTATACGCCGATAAATACAGTAAATACATTTATTTTTTGGACAAAAACGAAATTCCGAAATGAAGTATTTCAGTGTGCACGTGTCTAGTCTTTGATATCCTGGACTCACAAGAGACAGCTGAAGAGAGCAGCTCCATCTAGTGGTTAATAGAACTTTCTGCAAGAGACAGCGAGACAGCAAAGACACACTGCACGGACCGCCCTATCAGATCTCCGCTCTGCCCTATGGGGGGGATCGGATGAACACAGACTGTCTGTCCGTGTTCATCCAATCTGATCCGCAGACGGATGGAAAAATAGGATTTTTCTCCGTCTGCAGAAAAGGAGCATAGTGGACACTGATGAGATCGGGTGTCAGCAGATGTTCATCCGCTGACACCCGCTATCCCATAGGGATACATGTATGTCCCTTTTTCACCCGTAAACGGATGGATGAAAAAATGGACATACAGTCGGCTAGTGTGAAAGGGCCCTTAAAAGTTAGACATACTGTATGTTAAATAATAAACTATTTATTTCCACACTTACCAACAGTTATAATTTCTTTTATGGTTTCACACAATTTTCCTTCAAAATTGCTTGTACAGTTACAGAGGCCATTTGCATAGGTTCCTTCATTCTGGCATGCTAGAGGGATAGGAGAAACAATACAGGCTTATTAAAGAGCAACCAAACAGATGTATTTGCCTTTATTTTTAAATGCTGCCTATAATGAGAAAAAGTGTATAGTGCAGGGCATATAGTGCAGTTTACAATATAATATAGTGTATTGAAGTGGTTAAGTTGAACCCCATGACAGAATTAAGAAAAAAACAACATGAGCCCCCCTCCCCCGGTCCATATCAGGCCCTTTGGGCATGCAGGGCAAACACCTGCCGAATGCCCTGCAAATTTGGGTGTTGGCCGAATGAGCAAATAGCATATCTCCCAACTGTCCCTGTTTTCGAGGGACTGTCCCTGATTTGGAGCAATGTCCCTCTGTCCCTCTTTTCTCCTCATTTGTCCCTCACCTGATCCTGTCTGATTTGTCCTGGTCTAATCCATATAGTTGTATATAAAATGCAATTCTTATCTATCAAAAAGTGTTTCCCAGTGCTAAACCTTTCATCTGATTTCTAAATTGGTGCATTTGTAAATTCCGAAAGCCAAAATAAAGGAATAGTAGTGGTGGGTTAAACCAATCTTGTTTTTTATTGTACAATTGTCCTTTAACCACTTAAGACCCGAACCATTATGCAGGTTAAGGACCTTGCCCCTTTTTGCGATTCGGCACAGCTTTAACTGAAAATTGCACGGTTGTGGGACATGGCTCCCAAACAGAATTGGCGTCCTTTTTTCCCCACAAATAGAGCTTCCTTTTGGTGGTATTTAATCACATCTGCGGTTTTTATTTTTTGTGCTATTAACAAAAATAGAGCGACAATTTTGAAAAAAAAAAACAATATTTTTTACTTTTTGCTATAATAAATATCCCCAAAAATATATAAAAAACATGTTTTTCCCTCAGTTTAGGCCGATACGTATTCGTCTACCTATTTTTGATAATAAAAATCGCAATAACCGTTTATCGATTGGTTTGCGCAAAATGTATAGCGTTTACAAAATAGGGGATAGTTTTATTGCATTTTTATTAATATTTTTTTTTACTACGAATGGCGGTGATCAGCGATTTTTTTCGTGACTGAGACATTATGGCGGACACATCAGACAATTTTGACACATTTTTGGGACCAAAAAGTGCTATAAAAATGCACTGATTATTATGAAAATGACAATTGCAGTTTAGGAGTTAACCACTAGGGGGCGCTGTAGGGGTTAAGTGTGACCTCATATGTGTTTCTAACTGTAGGGGGGCGGGGCTGGACGTGTGAGTTAAGTGATCATCATTCCCTATATCAGGGAACAGACGATCACTGACACTGCCACAATGAAGAATGGGGAAGGTCTCCCTGTTCTTCAGCTCCGGTGACCGAATGCAGGACACTGGCAAAGATTGGGTCCGCAGGTACAGGTACGTGCTTGTGCCCAGCCGTGCCATTCTGCCAACGTATATCGGCATGAAGGGGTCCTTAAGTGGTTAAGGGGACGTGGTAAGGGGTGTGTCCTATGCCTGTATACGTTTTCTGATAGGTGTCCCTCATTCCTATCTTAAAAAGTTGGGAGGCATGAAATAGGTGATTTTCGGGACAAACGTTTGCTCAGCCTGAACAGTTCACCCCAACTCTAGCGACTACTTTTTGTAGAATTCAAGGAAGGAAGTGTGTGGGGAATTCTTTATATGGTTACTGTATCATTGCAAAAAAACGTTTTAATCCAAGGTCTCTAAAGAATAGAAGTGGCCACACAATGAAGTTAGATGAGAAGTAGTTCAATCTCAAACTGCACAAAGGTTCTTTACTGTTACTCCCGTCTACAGTTAGTGCTGTCAGCAGGGAGTGTACAAATTTTAGATGTGTTTTGCCGTGAACAGGGATATAAAAATTGGTAATTACACATATACACACACACACACATTGAACTGGATGGGAAGGTGTCCTTATAACTATGTAACTGTGTAAGTCCTTCCCTACTTTATCTAAAAATAAAAAAATAAAAATGTTGTCTACAGATAAACATTTTGGCCCAGATCCACAAAAAGGCTTTACGCCGGTGTATCTCCAGATACGCCGCCGTAATTTCAAATGTGCGCCTTCGCATCTTTACGCCTATCCACAAAGCAAGATACGCCGAAAAACATGGCTTCAGCCGTCTGACGTAACTTGCCTACGCCGGCGTATCGTGGGCGCATAGTTACGCTGGACGCATTCGGCGTTCCCATAAAAAATATGCAAATGAGCAAGATACGCCGATTCACGAACGTAGATGCGCCCGTCACTGTAAGCTATGCCATTTATGTAGGAAATGACACACATTTCCCAGGAGCATTAGAGGGAGATGATGTCAGAATCCAAGTGATTCCAAAGGCAGTTTCGTGGGACCGCATAGCAACAGGCATTTCCAGATGAGTAAAAAAAAAAAATTCTATTTTTTTTTTCTTTTTTAGGTCTAATGAGCACAATAATGAAAAAAAAAATTGGGAATGGAAACTCCACTTTAGGCATAACTCACCTGGTGTTGTTTCAGTGCTACTTGTGGGGGTTGCCGGGAGAGGTGTTCTGCTTGTAGATGCTGTATTAGAGGACGCTGATGTTGTGGTTGTACTTGTAGGTGCTGTACTAGAGGACACTGATGTTGTGGTTGTACTTGTAGGTGCTATACTAGAGGACACTGATGTTGTGGTTGTACTTGTAGGTGCTGTACTAGAGGACAGTGATGTTGTGGTTGTACTTGTAGGTGCTGTACTAGAGGACAGTGATGTTGTGGTTGTACTTGTAGGTGCTGTACTAGAGGACAGTGATGTTGTGGTTGTACTTGTAGGTGCTGTACTAGAGGAAGCTGATGTTGTGGTTGTACTTGTAGGTGCTGTACTAGAGGACACTGATGTTGTGGTTGTACTTGTAGGTGCTGTACTAGAGGAAGCTGATGTTGTGGTTGTACTTGTAGGCACTGTGATAGAGACAGATGATGCTGTGATTGTACTTGTAGGCACTGTGTTAGAGACAGATGATGCTGTGGTTGTACTTGTAGGTACTGTATTAGAGACAGATGATGCTGTGGTTGTACTTGTAGGTACTGTATTAGAGACAGATGATGCTGTGATTGTACTTGTAGGTACTGTATTAGAGACAGATGATGCTGTGGTTGTACTTGTAGGTACTGTATTAGAGACAGATGATGCTGTGGTTGTACTTGTAGGTACTGTATTAGAGACAGATGATGCTGTGGTTGTACTTGTAGGTACTGTATTAGAGACAGATGATGCTGTTGTGGTTGTACTTGTAGGTATTGTGTTAGAGACAGATGATGCTGTGGTTGTACTTGTAGGTACTGTATTAGAGACAGATGATGATGCTGTGGTTGTACTTGTAGGTACTGTGTTAGAGACAGATGATGCTGTGATTGTACTTGTAGGTACTGTGTTAGAGACAGATGATGCTGTGGTTGTACTTGTAGGTACTGTATTAGAGACAGATGATGCTGTTGTGGTTGTACTTGAAGATGCTGTATTAGAGACAGCTGCTGTTGTAGTTGTACTTGTAGGTACTGTGTTAGAGACAGATGATGTTGTGGTTGTACTTGTAGGTACTGTGTTAGAGACAGATGATGTTGTGGTTGTACTTGTAGGTACTGTGTTAGAGACAGATGATGCTGTGGTTGTACTTGTAGGTACTGTATTAGAGACAGATGATGTTGTGGTTGTACTTGTAGGTACTGTGTTAGAGACAGATGATGCTGTGGTTGTACTTGTAGGTACTGTGTTAGAGACAGATGATGTTGTGGTTGTACTTGTAGGTACTGTGTTAGAGACAGATGATGCTGTGGTTGTACTTGTACTTGTAGGTACTGTATTAGAGACAGATGATGCTGTTGTGGTTGTACTTGAAGATGCTGTATTAGAGACAGCTGCTGTTGTAGTTGTACTTGTAGGTACTGTGTTAGAGACAGATGATGTTGTGGTTGTACTTGTAGGCACTGTGTTAGAGACAGATGATGTTGTGGTTGTACTTGTAGGTACTGTGTTAGAGACAGATGACGCTGTGGTTGTACTTGTAGGTACCGTGTTAGAGACAGATGATGCTGCTGTGGTTGTACTTGTAGGTACTGTATTAGAGACAGATGATGCTGTGGTTGTACTTGTAGGTACTGTGTTAGAGACAGATGATGCTGTGGTTGTACTTGTAGGTACTGTGTTAGAGACAGATGATGCTGTGGTTGTACTTGTAGGTACTGTGTTAGAGACAGATGATGTTGTGGTTGTACTTGTAGGTACTGTGTTAGAGACAGATGATGCTGTGGTTGTACTTGTAGGTACTGTGTTAGAGACAGATGATGCTGTGGTTGTACTTGTAGGTACTGTGTTAGAGACAGATGATGCTGTTGTGGTTGTACTTGTAGGTACTGTGTTAGAGACAGATGATGCTGTGGTTGTACTTGTATGTACTGTATTAGAGACAGATGATGCTGTGGTTGTACTTGTAGGTACTGTGTTAGAGACAGATGATGCTGTGGTTGTACTTGTAAGTACTGTATTAGAGACAGATGATGCTGTGATTGTACTTGTAGGTACTGTGTTAGAGACAGATGATGCTGTGGTTGTACTTGTAGGTACTGTGATAGAGACAGATGATGCTGTTGTGGTTGTACTTGTAGGTATTGTGTTAGAGACAGATGATGATGTGGTTGTACTTGTAGGTACTGTGTTAGAGACAGATGATGCTGTGGTTGTACTTGTAGGCACTGTGATAGAGACAGATGATGTTGTGATTGTACTTGTAGGTACTGTGTTAGAGACAGATGATGCTGTGGTTGTACTTGTAGGTACTGTGTTAGAGACAGATGATGTTGTGGTTGTACTTGTAGGTACTGTGTTAGAGACAGGTGACGCTGTGGCTGTACTTGTAGGTACTGTGTTAGAGACAGATGATGTTGTGGTTGTACTTGTAGGTACTGTGTTAGAGACAGATGATGCTGTTGTGGTTATACTTGTAGGTACTGTGTTAGAGACAGATGATGCTGTTGTGGTTGTACTTGTAGGTACTGTGTTAGAGACAGATGATGCTGTTGTGGTTATACTTGTAGGTACTGTGTTAGAGACAGATGATGCTGTTGTGGTTGTATTTGTAGGTACTGTGTTAGAGACAGATGATGATGTGATTGTACTTGTAGGTACTGTGTTAGAGACAGATGATGCTGTGATTGTACTTGTAGGTACTGTATTAGAGACAGATGATGCTGTGATTGTACTTGTAGGTACTGTATTAGAGACAGATGATGCTGTGGTTGTACTTGCAGGTACTGTGTTAGAGACAGATGATGCTGTGGTTGTACTTGTAAGTAGTGTGTTAGAGACAGATGATGCTGTGATTGTACTTGTAGGTACTGTGTTAGAGATAGATGATGTTGTGGTTGTACTTGTAGGCACTGTGTTAGAGACAGATGATGCTGTGGTTGTACTTTTAGGTACTGTGTTAGAGACAGATGATGTTGTGGTTGTACTTGTATGTACTGTGTTAGAGACAGGTGATGCTGTGGCTGTACTTGTAGGTACTGTATTAGAGACAGATGATGTTGTGGTTGTACTTGTAGGTACTGTGTTAGAGACAGATGATGCTGTTGTGGTTGTACTTGTAGGCACTGTGTTCGAGACAGATGATGCTGTGATTGTACTTGTAGGTACCGTGTTAGAGACAGATGATGCTGTGGTTGTACTTGTAGGTACTGTGTTAGAGACAGGTGATGCTGTGATTGTACTTGTAGGTACTGTGTTAGAGACAGATGATGCTGTGGCTGTAGTTGTAGGTACTGTGTTAGAGACAGATGATGCTGTTGTGGTTGTACTTGTAGGCACTGTGTTCGAGATAGAGGATGCTGTGGTTGTACTTGTAGGTACTGTATTAGAGACAGATGCTGTTGTGGTTGTACTTGTAGGCACTGTGTTAGAGAGAGATGATGCTGTGGCTGTAGTTGTAGGTACTGTGTTAGAGACAGATGATGCTGTTGTGGTTGTACTTGTAGATATTGTGTTAGAGACAGATGATGTCGTGGTTGTACTTGTAGGTACTGTGTTAGAGACAGATGATGTTGTTGAGGTTGTACTTGTAGGTATTGTGTTAGAGACAGATGATGCTGTTGTGGTTGTGCTTGTAGGCACTGTGTTAGAGACAGATGATGCTGTGGTTGTACTTGTAGGTTCTGTGTTAGAGACAGAAGATGCTGTTGTGGTTGTACTTGTAGGTATTGTGTTAGAGACAGATGATGCTGTGGTTGTACTTGTAGGCACTGTGTTGGAGACAGATGATGCTGTTGTTGTTGTACTTGTAGGCACTGTGTTAGAGACAGATGATGTCGTGGTTGTACTTGTAGGTACGGTGTTAGAGACAGATGATTCTGTGGTTGTACTTGTAGGTACTGTATTAGAGACAGATGATGCTGTGGTTGTACTTGTAAGTACTGTGTTAGAGACAGATGATGCTGTGATTGTACTTGTAGGCACTGTGTTAGAGACAGATGATGCTGTGGTTGTACTTGTAGGCACTGTGTTGGAGACAGATGATTCTGTGGTTGTACTTGTAGGCACTGTGTTAGAGACAGATGATGCTGCTGTGGTTGTATTAGTAGGTACTGTATTAGAGACAGATGATGCTGTCGTTGTACTTGTAGGTACTGTGTTAGAGACAGATGATTCTGTGGTTGTACTTGTAGGCACTGTGTTAGAGACAGATGATGCTGCTGTGGTTGTATTAGTAGGTACTGTATTAGAGACAGATGATGCTGTTGTGGTTGTACTTGTAGGTACTGTGTTAGAGACAGATGATGTTGTGGTTGTACTTGTAGGTACTGTGTTAGAGGCAGCTGATGTTGTGGTTGGGCTTGTAGGTGCTGTACTTGAGACAGAAGCTGCTGTGGTTGGGCTTGTAGGTGCTGTACTTGAGACAGATTCTGCTGTGGTTGGGCTTGTAGGTGCTGTACTAGAGACAGATGGTGCTGTGATTGGGCTTGTAGGTGCTGTACTAGAGACAGATGATGCTGTGGTTGGGCTTGTAGGTGCTGTACTTGAGACATCTGGTGCTGTGGTTGGGCTTGTAGGTGCTGTACTAGAGACAGATGCTGCTGTGGTTGGGCTTGTAGGTGCTGTACTAGAGACAGATGCTGCTGTGGTTGGGCTTGTAGGTGCTGTACTAGAGACAGATGCTGCTGTGATTGGGCTTGTAGGTGCTGTACTTGAGACATCTGGTGCTGTGGTTGGGCTTGTAGGTGCTGTACTAGAGACAGATGCTGCTGTGGTTGGGCTTGTAGGTGCTGTACTAGAGACAGATGCTGCTGTGGTTGGGCTTGTAGGTGCTGTACTAGAGACAGATGCTGCTGTGATTGGGCTTGTAGGTGCTGTACTTGAGACATCTGGTGCTGTGGTTGGGCTTGTAGGTGCTGTACTAGAGACAGATGCTGCTGTGGTTGGGCTTGTAGGTGCTGTACTAGAGACAGATGCTGCTGTGGTTGGGCTTGTAGGTGCTGTACTAGAGACAGATGCTGCTGTGGTTGGGCTTGTAGGTGCTGTACTAGAGACAGATGCTGCTGTGATTGGGCTTGTAGGTGCTGTACTAGAGACAGATGCTGCTGTGGTTGGGCTTGTAGGTGCTGTACTAGAGACAGATGCTGCTGTGATTGGGCTTGTAGGTGCTGTACTTGAGACATCTGGTGCTGTGGTTGGGCTTGTAGGTGCTGTACTAGAGACAGATGCTGCTGTGGTTGGGCTTGTAGGTGCTGTACTAGAGACAGATGCTGCTGTGATTGGGCTTGTAGGTGCTGCACTTGAGACATCTGGTGCTGTGGTTGGGCTTGTAGGTGCTGTACTAGAGACAGATGCTGCTGTGGTTGGGCTTGTAGGTGCTGTACTAGAGACAGATGCTGCTGTGGTTGGGCTTGTAGGTGCTGTACTAGAGACAGATGCTGCTGTGGTTGGGCTTGTAGGTGCTGTACTAGAGACAGATGCTGCTGTGATTGGGCTTGTAGGTGCTGTACTAGAGACAGATGCTGCTGTGGTTGGGCTTGTAGGTGCTGTACTAGAGACAGATGCTGCTGTGATTGGGCTTGTAGGTGCTGTACTTGAGACATCTGGTGCTGTGGTTGGGCTTGTAGGTGCTGTACTAGAGACAGATGCTGCTGTGGTTGGGCTTGTAGGTGCTGTACTAGAGACAGATGCTGCTGTGATTGGGCTTGTAGGTGCTGTACTTGAGACATCTGGTGCTGTGGTTGGGCTTGTAGGTGCTGTACTAGAGACATCTGGTGCTGTGGTTGGGCTTGTAGGTGCTGTAGTAGAGACAGATGCTGCTGTGATTGGGCTTGTAGGTGCTGTACTAGAGACAGATGATGCTGTGGTTGGGCTTGTAGGTGCTGTACTTGAGACATCTGGTGCTGTGGTTGGGCTTGTAGGTGCTGTACTAGAGACAGATGCTGCTGTGGTTGGGCTTGTAGGTGCTGTACTAGAGACAGATGCTGCTGTGATTGGGCTTGTAGGTTCTGTACTTGAGACATCTGGTGCTGTGGTTGGGCTTGTAGGTGCTGTACTAGAGACAGATGCTGATGTGGTTGGGCTTGTAGTTGCTGTACTTGAGACATCTGGTGCTGTGGTTGTGCTTGCATGTTCTGTACTAGAGGCAGGTGTTGTAGTGCTTGAACTCGTCGCTCCTGCAGTAGAGGCAGTTGTTGTAGAGCTGGTGGTACTTGTAGGTGCTGTAATTGAAAATTAAGTTAGAGCAGTGATTGTAAAGGCAGGTGTGTTATTTTCTAGAACAACTAAATCAAGATCAATGAAGGTCTTTGACATGGCTGGGACTCTGCCCTGAGACAGAAGGGTGCACGGACCTGGAGCATTACCAACATAAATTTTATTCCAAATAAGTCGGTATTGCCGGAACACCAGATGGTGTTAGGAGTGGCTAACGCGTTTCGAGAGAGAACCCTCATTTTGGCTGTGCAGAAGAGGATTCTCCCTCAAAATGCGTTAGAGGGTTCTAAGACCACCTGTTCTTACGATAATACCGGCTCCCCACACCTGACTTGAGAGTCACTGCTTGCATCAGCCTGCACCGTGTTATGCCTTTATACTACATTTCTATGTGAGTACAACCATTGTTTTTTTTTAACCACTAAGGACCAAGCCTGTTTTTCAGATTTGGCATTTACAAGATTAAAACCCCCAAACATTATATATATATTTTTCTAACACCCTAGGGAATAAAATGGCAGTCATTGCAATACTTTTTGTCACACTGTATTTGCACTGCGGTCTTACAAACACACTTAAAAAAAAAAAAAAAAAACTTTTGTGTATTAAAAAATAAGAAAACAGTAAAGTTAGGAGGTCTAAGGCCTCGTACACACGATAGGATAGCCAGAGAACAATGGTCTGATGGACCATTTTGATCGGTCAAAACCGATCGTGTGTGGGCCCCATAGGTTATTTATCCTTCGGTTAAAAAAAGGACAACTTGCTTTAAAATGTAACCGATGGATACCTACCGATAGGTCAAAACCAATCGTTAGTAGACACGACCATCGGTGAAAAATCCACGCATGCTCAGAATCAAGTCGACGCATGCTTGGAAGCATTGAACTTAATTTTTTTCAGTGCGTCATTGTGTTTTACGTCACTGCGTTCTGACACGATCATTTTTTTAACTGATGGTGTGTAGGCACATCAGACCATCAGTCAGCTTCATCGGTAAACTGATGACAACGGTCCTTCAGACCGTTCTCATCGGATGAACTGATCGTGTGTACAAGGCTTAAGAGAGAGGAAGGAGTCATTGCTCCAGGTAGGCGCTGCAAACAATCAAAGAATCTACGGAACACTAGGGTGCCGGCAATGCACGTAGCAGTAGAAAAAAACAAAAGAAAAGATTGGAAGGCCGCACTCCAGGGAACTTCCAAAAAAGTTGTCTTTATTCAGTAAAAATCAACACGCCACATCAAAAACAGCAATGAGCCATGACTAAGCACTAATGTAGCGTGAAAGGCGTCGGCTGTCTTATCCTGTACTGTGGCGGTTTTTGATTTAGCATGTTAATTTTTACTGAATAAAGACAACTTTTTTGGAAGTTCCCTGAAGTGCGCCATCCAATCTTTTATTTTGTTTCTTCTACTGTACAAGGCTTCAGGCTAGAATTATTGCTCTCGCTCTAACGATCGCGGTGATACCTCACTTGTGTGGTTTGAACACCGTTTTCATATGCGGGCACTACTCATGTATGCGTTCACTTCTGCGCGCGAGCTCGTCGTGACGGGAGCGCTTTAAAAAATATGTTTTTGTTTTCTTATTTTTTTTATTTATTAATTTTCACACACAAAAAATATCACTTTTATTCCTATTACAAGGAATGTAAACCCTTGTAATATATAAAAGCATGACAGGTCCTCTTAAATATGAGATCTGGGGTCAAAAAGACCTCAGATCTCATATTTACACTAAAATGCAAAAAAAAAAGTCTCATTTGAAAAAATGACAACAAGAAAATCTTGCTTTAAGAAGCATGGGCGGAAGTGACGGGCGGAAGTGATGTTTTGACATTGTTTCGGCCCTGCTATGCTATGGGGACAGGTGGGGGCCATCTTTCCCTCACTCGCATCCCAGCTGAGCAGGGAAAAGGACCCGATCGCCTCTGAAGCTGCTGAAGTCTCTGGTAAGCGGCGGAGGGCATGGAAGAGCGGCAGAGGGGCCCTCTCCCGCTGCCGACGATGGTGATCTTGTGGCGAATACGCAGCAGAGACCACGGTTATAGTTGACAGGACCGCTCACTAAAAAGATGGATATCTCGGTTGTGACGTATATATACAGTGAGCGATCCTTAAGTGGTTAAATAAAATATATGTTGGTAATGGGCTAGGTCAGTGCGCCCTTCTTTTGCTATTGTCTTACAGTCCTAAAGGATCCCTGTTGTCCCAAGGAGGTCAGCAAGGCCATTTGCACAGAAAGAAGCTATCTATACTATGCATCCTCAGGCCCTATACTTGAGCGCAGGAGAATTGCTTTGAAATGTTTAAAAAAAACATGGATACAATAGGAAAGGAATGCTTAAAGGGAGGTTCCCCTAAAAAGAAACTTTTAACATTGCCTGTCTCTTCTTAACAACATGTAGAATCGGCTGGTAGTTTAAAAAAAAAACATCCGTACATACCATTTTCGGCATGTAGTCTCACCGCCACTTCCGGGTCTGGCGGCCGGGGATGGGCGTGCCTACTTCATTGACAGGCATACAATCGACACATACAGCACGTCACGAGATGCCGAAAGAAGCCGAACGTTGGTGCGCATGCGCCGTATAGAGCCGCACCAACGTTCGGCTTCTTTCGGCATCTCGTGACGCGCTGTATGCATCGATCGAATGCCTGTCCCCGGCTGCCAGACCCGGAAGCGACGGTGAGACTACATGCCGAAAATGGTATGTATGGGTGTTTTTTTTTTAAACTACCAGCCGATTCTACATGTTGTTAAGAAGAGACAGGCAATGTTAAAAGTTTCTTTTTAGGGGAACCACCCCTTTAAACATTACTGGCAGACTGGTCAGCCTGTATATGCTTTTTTGGTAAATGAAGCACATTTGATTTTTTTCATGTAGGCTAAGGTTTTCTGGACAGCCTGCCCCGCTGCTTTGGATGCTTACCCTTCCCAGTAACCCTGTTTACCCTCTGAAGCTCCATGAAATACCTGCCATTTCCAAATATAGGGGATGTGACTTCCTCCCCTTCCTCGCATAGATGCAACCCTGGGTTCATAAGCAGACCAATCCTTAAGTTCATGTGCTATCATATGGTGGCAACATAATGCCCAACCATCCTAGGTCCTATGGCACTGTCCCAGGATTTGAACAAAGCTGATCTGTGTCCCGGCACTGAGTGATAGAAAGCTCGTTGGAGCATCCAGAACTCTTGTCTTAACAGTATGTGTGCCAAATACACAACTTTTCCAGGGCTTCCCCATTTGCAAAACAACAATGTAAATATTCCAGTGGAGACCCCTGCTCCAGAGACCTTCATGCCCGATCGGAAATTTCGACAGCAAGAGTCTGATGTGAGCTTTTAAATGGAAATTCTGACCGTGTGTATGCTCCATCGGACTTTTGCTATAGGAATTTCCGCCAGCAAAAGATTGAAAGCAGGTTCTCAATTTTTCCGACGTCTGTAGCAATTCTGACGCGCAAAGTTCCGACGCATGCTCGGAAAAAATTCTACGCATGCTCGCTTCCGAGCATGCGCCAAATTGTTTTTTTCCGAGCATGCGTTGGAATTTTGCACGTCGGAATTGCCACAGACGTCGGAAAAATTGAGAACCATTGAACTCCATTTTCTCGGCTCGTTGTAGTGTTGGATGTCACCGCGTTCTTGGCGGTTGAAAGTTCCGAGAACTTTTGTGTGACCGTGTGTATGCAAGCCAAGCTTGAGCGGAATTCCGTTGGAAAAATCATCCAAAGTTTTTCTGATGGAAAATCTGATCATGTGTACGGGGCATAAGTCTTCTCTGGAGAGATTTCCTTTTTGCTCTATACATTTCTTAGCAAATGTGATTTTTAATCCTTATCATTCAAAGCAAACTCCCCAATATAGCCTACCCTAACCCCTGACCCATAAGGTAACCTAATGCCAAAAATGTACAACTAAAGCTGGTCATACATGGATAGAAATTTGACCGGTTCTGCAGAGACCAATCAAATTTTGACCAAATAATGTCCAATTTGGCCATACCGAACAACTTTTATTCAATTGCCCTGTTGGAAAAACGTTGTTTTTTTGAGGGGGTAAATAAGGTTCAAGAGGGCAGTATTTTTAATAAGAAACCATGATCAAGAACACAGGGATATGACCTCAAACTAACTGGAGGAAAGTTCAAAACTAATCATAGAAAGTATTATTTTACTGAAACAGGAATAGGCTGTTTCATGGCAACGTCACAGCAACGTCACGGCGCATGAGCAGTTCGTGATACGCCGGGCGTAAAACACTGCACCATGCTCAGACCATCATTTGCATGGACTCCCACTTACACCTACGCCGGCCCGCGCCTTCGAAACTTACGCCACGCCGACGTAGCGTTGGGAGCAATAGCTTGCTGAATGCAGTGCTTGCCTCTCCGCGCTGCGTTGGCGCAGCGTACAACGTTTGTGCTACGGCGGCGTAATGTGCGCCCAACTCTCTGTGAATCTGAGCCAAACTGTGCAGTTCTGACTAAAGATGAATTATACCCTTGCTATAGGTGTAGCCAGGCCATTTACATATCTTAACTTGAATACGCGCAGGACGCTGCTAAGTACTCCCAGGACGCAGGACGTCACGGGCGTAGGAACCGGGGGGGAAGGAAATAATGCGGGGGGGACAGGTATGGCAAAATCCCCCCCAGATGTGACAGCGCAGTCACTAAACTGTGTGCCCGCTGGCGCCGACTCACTGGCTGCCACTTGCGCTCCTGGCTGGCTCCCTTTACTCCTGTGCATCTCCTTGCCCCCCATGGAGGATGGATTTAGTTCAGTCCACCGTCGTGTGCCGCGTGACGTCACGCCGGCGGCCGGAGTTGAGAGGTGAGGGAGGAGGGAGCGAGAGTGACTGTCGGCGCCAGAGAACAAGACAAGTCACGAGGAGCCTGCTGCTGCGCCTGGCCTGCCTAGTGCCTACAGTAAAAACTGTCTGCAAGAAGACAGAGAAAAGTCAGAGAAAAAGTAAGAAAGTATTGTGTATTGGGGGAGGGGGTGTTGGACTGAGCTGAGGACCTCAATGTTTTTTTTTTTTTTTTTCCTTTATTCAGAGAAGGCAAGCTCAAAATAACAAACACTTTTTTTTAACTGCTATTTTTTATTAAAAAAATTATGGTCACCTCAGCCTGAGGTGACCATAATTTTTTAAATAAAAAATAGCAGTTTAAAAAAATGCAGTTTAATAAAATGCGGCCGTCATAATACAATGGCTCGAATAGCAAGTGTTTAAAGGGGTGTTCCACCCAAAAAAACTACCTTTGCTTACTCCACTCCTCACCCCCATACATGCCACATTTGGCATGTAATTTTTTTGGGGGGGGAGTGGGGGCTTCAGTAGGAGTGGGACTTCCTGTCCCACTTCCTGCTTCCGCCGAGGGGCTGGTTAGGCGATTAAGCCTTAATCGCCTACACCAGCCCCTCCCTGTAGGCGATCACATGGGACACTGACAGGTCCCATGCGATCGCCTCTCCAATCAGCGGCGAGCCGCGCCGCGCACGCATGCGCAGTACGGCTCGCGCATGCGCAGTGGGTGCCCGGCCGTGAAGCCGAAGGCTGTCACGGCTGGGTGCCCACAGTCAGGATGGAGACGCCGGCCGGGGAGGGGGGAGAGGAGCGGAGCCCCGGTCGGCGCGTCGCTGGAACGCAGGAGCAGGTAAGTGAGTGTTTATTAAAAGCCAGCAGCTACACTTTTTGTAGCTGCTGACTTTTAATAAACACAACTTAGGGCTGGAACACCCCTTTAAGCGTTATGTAGAAGACATTTTTCTTGTTGTCATGTTTATTAGGTTTTGAACTTTTTATGGAGATCAATAGACCCTCATTTTGATTGGTACACAAAAGAACTAATGTAAATACAGTCAGTAATATTGTTAGAAGGTATTTGCAAACAAAACCTACCAACACTGCTGGATTATTTTTCACACTGCAAACACCAGGATTCAGCTGCCAAACCAACAGACAGCAAAGTAAAAATGGCGACAGGTCAGATTCATTAACACCTAGCAAATTAGGCTGAAGGACCAGAACAACACAATACAAATAACTCTCTAGAACACCTACCAACTTGTCATCACAAAAACAAAATCAAACTTTTATCCCTTCTGTAGTAAGATTGAGCTCTGTAAATGGGAAGCGAACTTTAGGCGTACACACGATCGGATTTTCTGTCGGAAAAACCTTGGATGGTTTTTCCGACTAAATTTTGCTCAAGCTTGACTTACATACACACGGTCACACAAAAGTTCTTACAACACTACGACGAGACAAGAAAATAAATTTTATTGCTTACGAGCATGCGTCAAATTGTTTCCGAGTATACGTCGGAATTTTGATCGTCGGAATTGCTATAGACGATCAAGTTTTTTCATCTGAAAATATGTTGGAATTTCTGATCGTGTGTATGGGACATTACAGGTGTTCCTGGGCACACTACCATGCTAACCAGACCAGCGATCCCTGTTTTACTGTTTTACTGAACAGTTATTTATAGAGAAAACTCTGCTCCCTTAGACCGCCTACACACAATCGGTTAAACCGATGAGAACGGTCTGATGGACCGTTTTCATCGGATCAAACCGATTGTGTGTGGGCGCCATCGGTTAGTTATCCATCGGTTAAAAAAAAGGGAACTTGTTTTAAATTTAACCAATGGATTCCTAACTGATAGGTCAAAACTGATCATTAGCACGGACGAACCATCGGTTAAAAATCCACGCATGCTCAGAATCAAGTTGACGCATGCTTGGAAGCATTGAACTTCATTTTTCTCAGCACATCGTTGTGTTTTACGTCACCGCGTTCTGACACGATCGGGTGTTTAACCGATGGTGTGTAGGCGCAACGGACCATCAGTCAGCTTCATCGGTTAACCGATGGAACCGGTCCATCAGACCGTTCTCATCGGATGGACTGATCGTGTGTACGCAGCTTTACAGTTTGCACTCAAACTGCAGCAAACTATTATAGTTTTTTGAGATTTTTAGGCTTTGAGTTGGTGATAAAACCAACGGTGTTAGACGTATTCTCTGAATGCTGGAGCTTGTGGACATGGCAGCAGGGTACATTTTTTTAATTTACATGTTTTTTTTTTGTATTTTAAATATAAGTCGGTACAACCATACTTTCTCAGGGTCAAAACTAATATTGCAAATACACATGGCATTGCAAATTAATATACATATCAATGCATGGTAGTTAGTCTAATTTACATTTCCTACGTACTGTCGTACTGTACAGTAAATTATGTTAAAGTTGTATGCCAAGAAAACACTCTACAAATCTTGGCAATGTCCAACCCACTATATAACCTTTGAGAAATGCAATTGTTACCAAAATGATAATGTAGTAACACAGAAAAGCAAAAATAAAGTGAGTTGATATCACTCAAAAAGAAGAAGGAATACAAGAAGAGGACAAGTCATGTAATTTATCTCTCATCTATTATCTGTCCTTTTGGATCAAGATCTTTAGTTCTTTCTGTTCCACCTGAGATATATTGTATCCTTGGGTCCCAGATATTTTCAAAGGCTTTCGTATTATCATTTAAGATAGCAGTTAGAAATCTATGGGCCAGATTCAGGTAGAGTTAGGCCGGAGTATCAGTGATACTCCAGTCTAACTGTCACTTTAAGCCAGCGTTTTTGTTTTCTGTAACCAGAAAACAAGAAACGCCGGGTTGGAGTTCCGATGCGAGCGGCGTAATTGAATTTCGCCATCGCATCGCAACTTTAATTTAAAAATGGCGCTGGGGGCGTTCCCGCTGATTTACGCTGAAAAAATATGTTAATCAGCGGGAACCGGCAATTCACGATCGTATTCGGGCGCAACGCAGTGACTTTCCGACGTTTCCGTAAGAGATACGCGGCGTAAAGATAAAGCAGCCCCCTAGTGGAGTATCCTATGTTAAGTATCGCCGTCGTCATCACGTCGAAAAAAGAAAAAAAATTTGCGTCGCTTGCGTAAAACATCCATGAATGGTGATTTGACGTCATTGACGTTCACTGACAGAATTTGGAGCATGCGCACTGGGATGCATTGACAGTCGACGCATGCGCAGTACGTTCGCCGCAGGATCGTGCTTAGTTTAAATAATACACGCCCCGTCCCCGCCCAATTTGAATTCCGCCGGCTCATTTTCGATACGCTGCCGCAACTTTAGGAGCAAGTGCTTCATGAATAACAGCACTTGCTCCTAAAATTTCGCCAAAATAACGTAAATGAAAAACGTTACTTCAGAGCAAAGATGCTCCCATCTACCTGAATCTGGCCCTATGTCTTTATGGAAGGTCCATAAAATCATAAAGTGCACAGTCATGTTGGAACAGAAAGGACCATCTCCAAACTGTTCACACAAAGTTGGGAGCATGAAATTGTCCACAATATCGTGGTATGCTGAAACCTTGAGGCCCTGTACACACGATCAGACAGGTCTGATGAAACTTGTCCGACGGACCGTTTTCATCAGACAACTCTGAACTTGTCTGATGGTCTGATGTGCGTACACACCATCGGACCAAAATCCGATCAGACCAGACTGTGGTGACGTAGAACACAACGACGTGATGAAAAAACGAAGTTCAATGCTTCCAAGCATGCGTTGACTTGATTCTGAGCATGTGGGGGTTTTTGGTCCGATGCTTTTGTGTACTAACCATCAAACCTGTCCGATAGACAGGTGTCCGTCAGACAGGTTTTAAAGCATGTTTTAAAACTTTGATCCGTCGGAAAACGGTATGATGGGCCGTACACACCATCAAACTGGTCCGATGAAACTGGTCTGCAGACCAGTTTCATCGGACCTGTCTGATCGAGTGTACGCAGCCTGAGAGTTCCCTTCACTCAAACAAAGGAGGTAAGCCCAGCCCCTGAAAGAAAACCCCACACCATAACCCCCCCCCCTCCACCAAATGATTTGGACCAGTGCATAAATCAATGTCCATAAAGATTTTGATGAGCTAGTTTGGGGTGGAGGAACTTGACTAGCCATCACAGAGTCCTGGCCCTAACCCAATAGAGCACCCTTGGGAGGAATTAGAGCAGTGACTGTGAGCCTGGCCTTCTTATCCACATCAGTGCCTGACCTCACAAATGCTCTTCTAGAAGAATGGTCAAACATTCCCATAGACACACTGCTAAACCTTGTGGACGGCCTTCCCAGAAGAGTTGAGCCTGTTTAGTTGCAAAAGGTGGGCCAATTTCACCATATGGACTAAGACTGGGATGCCATTAAAGTTAATGTGTGTGTAAAGGCAGGGGTCCCAATACATTTGGCATTATAGTATACGAACACAATCGTGTATGCTGGGTAAACACAAGTACAAAAAGACTCATTGCACCACATACAGTATATTAGGTATCGACATGAGAGCAATAATTCTAGGGTCCTTATTAATGATTAAGTCTAAATCGTTGACATTCAAAGGCTTTTAAAGTGTTGTCTATAGACACTTTTAGGTATTGTTGTTTGTCTCCATTTGACAGGCCTGCAGATTTTTAAATCTTAACATGTTTGGTATCTATTTACTCGACACAACATTATCTTTGAGAGTACAGAATATATATATATATATTACAGTATATTTTACCAAAATGTTGTGTATACTAAAATTCTTTTAATTGTATTTTTCCCCTAAAATTTAAAATTGATGTATGGCTAAACAAATATTGTATGACAAAAAATTGAAACAGCCACTAATTTATTCTCCATGGCCTCTACTTTCAGCAAATATGTAACATTTTGGGGTTCTAAGTAATTTTCTAGCAGAATTTTTTATTTTTTTCATGTATGTGAACAACATTTTAAAAGTTTGCCCAGGTAGCTAGTGCTTAAAGAGCATAAGAAAGACTAAATTCTATACTGTCAAAGTATTCTGTATCTTATTGGAATTAAGAAGAAAAAAGACATACCTGCAGCTACAAAAAAGAATTTAAAGACAGTAATTAGAAGAGCTTTACTTACCTATCATTGCAACAAGTAGCATCACAGTCATCGCTAAAAGCTTCATGGTTGTGTCCTCTCAGTATTCAAATCCAATGATAAGATTACTTCTCATAGATGAGATTGTAGAAGGTTCTTCCTTAACAGAAATTTGGAGACAGACTAGAAATCCCTCCTTATATACCTTTCTCCTACGTCACCATTGCATGCATTGCACAGACACATACGTTTATTGCAGGATGAATTGGGGTGTAAAATAATATAATAGAAAATACATTTGAATAACAGTTCATAAGTCAGGGAAGAAAAAAAACTTCCTGATTGTCATATAGTAAAGGAATGCCTGGCACATTAAACCTAAAGGTACAAAGGTGTTCAGAAGAGTCTAGAGTCCCTGTTATGTGCTTCATATAGACAAAGGTGTACAATGAAAGAGCATTTAAGTGGTTCTATGGGCAGAAGGTCTTTTACGCTAAATCATTCTTTGCATTAACCACTTAAGGACTGGAAGGTTTTTCTCCATTAATGACCAGAGCACTTTTTGCAATTTGGCACTGAGCTGCTTTAACCACTTAAGACCCGGACCATTACGCAGGTTAAGGACCTTGCCCCTTTTTGCGATTCGGCACTGCGTTTCTTTAACTGAGAATTGTGCGGTCGTGCGACATGGCTCCCAAACAAAATTGGCGTCCTTTTTTCCCACAAAGATAGAGCGACAATTTTGGAAAACAAATGCAATATTTTTTACTTTTTGTTATAATAAATATCCCCCAAAAAATTATAAAAAAATAAAAAATAAATTCCTCAGTTTAGGCCGATATTTATTCTTCTACTTATTTTGGTAAAAAAATCACAATAAGTGCTTATTGATTGGTTTGCGCAAAAGTTATATTGTTTACAAAATAGGGGATAGTTTTATGGCATTTTTATCTTTTTTTTTTTTTTACTAGTAATGGTGGCGATCAGTGATTTTTTTCATGACTGCGACATTATGGCGGACACATCAGACACTTTTGACACATTTTTTTGACCATTGTCATTTTCACAGCAAAAAGTGCTATAAAAATGCACTGTTTACTGTGAAATGGCCATGGAAGTGAAGGGGTTAACCACTAGGGGGCGCTAAGGTGTTAAGTGTGCCCTAAGGGAGTGATTTTTACTGTAGGAGGGCGTGGCCGTAAGTGTGAGGTCACTGATCTTCGTTCCCTATATCAGGGAAAAGACGATCAGTGTCACTACCACAGAGAAGAACGGAGAAGGTGTGTCTACACACACCTCGCCCCGTTCTTCAGCTCCTGTGACCTGATCGCGGGACACCAGCGGTGGGTTCCGTGGGCGTTGTCACAGAGCATCGGACAGGGTCCTGTGCGACCCACGGCTAGGCTCTTAAAGGCGACGTATCCTGTGCCCAGCCGTGCCATTCTGCCAACGTATATTGGCATTAGGCGGTCCTTAAGTGGTTAAAGGGGTTGTAAAGGTTCATGCTTTTTCACCTTAATGCATCCTATGCATTAAGGTGAAAAAACATCTGACAATAACCCCCCCCCCCCCGTTTTACTTACCTGAGCTCTGGAAAGTCCTGCGTCGCGAACTCGCTCGATCTTTGCCTGGGTTTCTCAGCTCTTCATTGGATAGATTGATAGCAGCGCAGCCATTGGCTCGCACTGCTGTCAATGAAATCCAATGACGCGGACTCCGGGGGGGGGGGACCGAGTCATACACTTGGCGACTATGGATGCCTATCTCATTTCTTGAGGTGCTAAAATAGCAGGGCAGTACAAAACCCCTTCAAATTACACACTTTTTGGAAAGTAGACATCACAAGGAATTTGTATGTTGAGCTCATTGAATATTCATTTTTTTTGTCACAAGTGATTGAAAAAAATAAAATAAAAAGTTGTCACTAAATGATATATTACTCACACATGCCATGGTTATATGTGGAATTACACCCCAAAATACATTCTGCTGCTTCTCCTGAGTACGGGGATACCACAAGTGGTAGACTTTTAGGGAGCCTAGCTGCGTACGGGACCCCAAAAAACAATCACCGCCATCAGAATTTCTAAGGGCTTAAATTTTTTATTTCACCTCTCACTATCTATGACAGTTTCAGAAGCCTGAAATGCCAAGATGGCACAACCCCTCCCCCTCAAATGGACACATTTTGGAAAGTAGACACCCCAAGCTATTTGCTGAGAGGCATGTTGAGTATTTTGCAGATCTTGCTTTTTGTCAAAGAAATTTGAAAATTGAAAAAATAAAAATTCTTTCTTAATTTTCCAAAACAAATGAGAGCTGCAAAATACTCACCATGCCTCTTGGGTACCTACTTTCAAAATTGGGTAATTTGAAGGGGGGTGAGGTAGCGCAAAATTATAGGTAATGAGGAGTAAAATTCAATATTTTTTACATTTTGCTATAATAAATATCCCCAAAAAAGATATAAAAAAACATTTTTTTTCCTCAGTATAGGCCGATACGTAATCTTCTACATATTTTTAGTTAAAAAAAATCGCAATTAGCGTTTATTGATTGGTTTGCACAAAATTTATAGCGTTTACAAAAAAGGGGGTCGTTCTATGGCATTTTTATTATTATTTTTTTTTACTAGTAATGGCAGAGATCAGCGTTTTTTTTCGGTACTGCGATATTATGGCGGACACATCTGACACTTTTGACACATTTTTGGGACCATTGGCATTTTTATAGCGATCATTGCTATAAAAATGCATTGTATTACTATAAAAATGCCATTGGCAGTGAAGGGGTTAACACTAGGGGGCAGGGAAGGGGTTAAATGTGTTCCTGGGTGTGTTCTAACTGTAGGGGGGGTGGCCCCACTAGGGGAAATCACTGATCTTCTGTTCATACATTGTATGAACAGAAAATCAGCGTTTCCCCCCACTGACAGGAACGAGAGCTGTGTGTTTACACACACAGCTCCCGTTCCCCGCTCTGTAACGAGCGATCGCGTGTGCACGGGACTCGGGGGACGCGCGGGGGCGCGCGCGCTCACGCCCTACAAGCTGCTAAAGGGACGACGTAGAGCTACGTGCTCCTGCGTAGCAGTGCCACCGTCCCGCAGTAATATGACTGCGGATGGTCGGCAAGTAGTTAAGTGCAGCTAACCTGAAGGAATGTCACAGGTGAACTGTGCTACACCCGTGAGTCTGGTAAACAACCGTGCATCACTTTAGTGACAACCGTGCAAAACTTTAGCCCAAACCCTCCCAAATGGGGCAGAACACGCTGACCGCTTCAGCCTGATTACATGTGGTGATGGGGAGACCCTTTAGCCATCACCCAACAAACCTGGAATGCAGTCCTAGTAATCTGGCAATACTCGTGTCTCCTGATCTGGTAGCATAAACAGGACATGTGGCTGAGACCTTCTCTTTTTCTCTCTCTCTCTCTCTCAACTTTCTTCTTCCAGAAACTTTTCCCAGCAACCGAGGTAGGAAGTGACATACATAATTATACAATACAGTATGATACTAGCAGCTGACAGTAAAGGGCAGTGAATCCCTACATAATATTAGTGCCCAGCAAATGCAATACAGGTACAAGAATGAAATATGTTTTGCTTTTTTGTCTTTTACCTGCCCTGATTCCTCCAGCTTGTAGGCAAGTGTTCCCCTTAAAGGGGTTGTAAAGGAATTTTTTTTTTTCATAATAAGCATCCTTTACCTGCAGACATTCCTCTTTTCACTTCCTCTTTGTTAGTTTTTGCTCAGAAGTTGCTCTATTTATTTTCTGTTCTGTTCACTTCCTGTTTGTCTGATTTTACTGACCACTGTGAAGGGAGACTTTACTGCGGTGGTCAGTAACGTGTTCGGCCCCTCCTGGGAACTACATCTGTGCGGCAGGACACTCTCTACGTGTTAGAGACTTCAAGGAGGTGTGAATTACTGGGTGTGCTGCAATTCATACTGGGAAATGTAGTTCTTACATGAACAAATGAGGCAAACCAGGAAGTGAATGAGAGAACAGAAACTGGAATGCCAGAGGTGATATAAATGAAGAAATTTAATAGGTTTTTACTCGTTTGTTAACAGAATCATTACACTATTCTGTCTGTCTACCTTGCAGACATTTATTTTAGGCAAAACATTTTTTTTTCCTTTACATCTCCTTTAAGGATTGCTCCTCCTATTTTTTAAAGCATTGTAGGTGTCCCTATTTACTGTAAGGTGGGTGGAGTCTAAGG
Organism: Rana kukunoris; assembly: GCA_029574335.1. Lineage (NCBI taxonomy): Eukaryota > Metazoa > Chordata > Amphibia > Anura > Ranidae > Rana > Rana kukunoris. Next base: position 513,709,454 of record CM056051.1, on the reverse strand, counting down.
CTGCAGGCTTCTGGCTGAGTGTTGGAGAGAGAGTAGAGGTCCTCTTCCAAGGTTTTTAGTCTCCCCATTGGGAGAGGGTCTGCAGTCGGTTCTCTATCTTTGGAGTTCACAAAAAGAGAAATGGGCAACAAGGACTTACCAACAGCAGGACTGGAGGAGTGGCCTGGGAAAGAGTGAGAGGTTGATGTGTCCTTTTGTTCTTCCCTCCAGAAGAACTAAACGCCGGTTGGGAGAATTACAACAAGGGACTGAGAGAACAAGTATTGATCTTAGCTAAAATCCACAAACTCTCTATGTTCCTATCAATTGATATAAAATACAGCATTTGGAGTATATTGCTGTCATCATCAGGGTTATCATAGGTGTGCGCACAGGGTGTTCCGGGGTCATATTTAAATTAGGGGGTGCACGAGTTTAGTCAGGCCTAGGGCAGCACAAAACCTAAATACACCCCTGCTCCTATGTGGTCCCTCTATGTGTACTATCGTTATTATCTGTATAATATCCCCTACAATGAATACTTGTAAATGAATGCCTAATAGACAAAGCTCATTGATAGAAAATCTAGAGGAGACAAGGAAACAATTGAACTTTATCTTTATTAGTCTGATAATAAGAGGCACTGTTTCAATATACAGTATATGAATCCTTCTATTCAAGCAAGGTCAAAACAAAGGCAGAATATATTTTCATATTACTGTATATGATTTATGAATATTGTAAATCAGCCTGCTTATGGAGCTGTTTTTAGATTTTTTATTAGCTCTTGTGGGAAACTTTCATCCACAGTCGCATGAGCTAAATGCGGCTCTTCGATATAAACCACTTGCTGACGAGGACTTTTTCTGACACTCTTTGTTTACAAGTAATAATCAGTATTTTTGTGCTAGAAATTTACTTAATGTTTTACCCCAAACATTATACATATTTTTTTTTAGCAGGGGCCAAAGAGAATAAAATGACGGCCCTTGCAATTATGTCAGATGGTTTTTGCGCAGCAGTTTTTAAAACATAATTTTTTTGAAAAAATTACACTTTAACGAATTAATATAAAACAGAACACAATATATTCCCCATTTTTTGGTAAAATATGAAAGATAATGTTACACCAAATAAATAGATTGAAAGAAAGGAGTCACCGCTCCAGGTGGGATCACTAAATGGTTACAGGTGGTGCAGAATAAAATAAATAAATAAATAGATACCTAACATGTCATGCTCACAATCGTGGAATGGCGTCAAACTAGACATGTGCAATTTGTTTAGTTTCAAATTAGTTTTTTAACGAATTATAAGAAAGTCGTTAATTCCGAATTTGCGTATATCCAAATTTTTAAGTTTTCGAAATTTCTGAAACTTTGAATTTCCGATTTTTCAGATTTCCTAATTTTTCAATTCCCGAATTTCCACATTTCTGAAATCTCAGATTTCGAAATTTCCGAATTTTGGAATTTCCGAATTTTAGTATTTCCGAATCTCGGAAACTGATTTTTGGGAAATTCAGATTTTTGAAAATTTCTGAATTTCCAAAATTTTAGATTTTCGAATTTTAGATTTTCAAATTTAGCAATTTCTAATTTTCAAATCTCGAATTTTCGAAATTTCACATTTTTGAATTTCCGAAAAAAAACATAAAATTTCGAAAACTCGAGATTCGAAAATTCAAAATTACAAAATCTAAAATTCGAAAATGGGAATTTTTAGAATTTCCAAATTTCCTAAAAAAAATTTTTTTCGCTTTTTTATTTTATTCTTTTTTTTTTTCGTTTTATTAATTGTTTGCTTTTTCAGAAGCGGAAGCGGAACCGGAAGTGCCATCATGACATTGCTCTGGTCCTTCTAGGTCATATAGATAAGTGGAGGCCATTTTTTCTTTGTTTATATCTGTGAACAGCCATTGCCAAAACCGGATTGGTTGGTGGAGCTACCGATTGTTCAAGTAAGCCCGGAAACCACCAGAAAGTGGGGGATTGGGGGGGGCTTGACCCCCTTTTGCCGCTCCTAAAAGTGATCCAGCAGCATTTAGTAACACTCAAAAGGTCTATTTAAGAGATCCCGTTAAGAATGGGCCTTTGTAAGAATCTGCATCTCAACTCTTAGGTCGTGTACACACGATCAGACCGGTCCGATGAAACTTGTCTGAAGACCAGTTTAATCAGACAAGTTCGATGGTGTGTACGGCCCATCAGACCGTTGTCCGGCGGACCAAAGTTTTAAAACCTGCTTTAAAATCTGTCCGACGGACACCTGTCCGTCGGACAGATTCGATGGTTAGTACACAAAAGCATCGGACCAAAAACCCGCGCATGCTCAGAATCAAGTCAACGCATGCTTGGAAGCATTGAACTTCGTTTTTTCATCATGTTGTTGTGTTCTACGTCACCGCGTTCTGACCCGATCGGATTTTTCGTCCGATGGTGTGTACACACATCAGATCATCAGACCACTTCAGCGTGGTCCGATGAAAACAGTCCGTCGGACAAGTTTCATCGAACCGGTCTGATCGTGTGTACGTGGCCTTACGTTCCAGGTTTTCAGTTTTAAAGTAAATGTTAAACCACTAAGATCTCATATAAGGGGCGGGATAATAATTAATCTTGGTCTTTGTGCTGATTGTGTTGAACTGCGTAAGAAATTGCAATCTATTACGTAAAAGTCATAATCAAATTATCTTGTTTATTCCTTAAGTCATGAAAACACAATAAAATATCCAAGTAGATGTAAAGATAAACGAGCAGAAACTGCAAATGAATAACTGCAACTGAGGCTTCATTTTGGAAGTGTAAGAAAAATTCCTTAATGGTTTTAATTTACTTAAATACTTAAAGGTCTATTAAGCACTTAAGACCCGGACCAATATGCTGCTAAATGCCCAGAGGCGTTTTTACAATTCGGCACTGCGTTGCTTTAACAGACAATTGCGCGGTCATGCGACGTGGCTCCCAAACTAAATTTGCGTCCTTTTCTTCCCACAAATAGAGCTTTTTTTTGGTGGTATTTGATCACCTCTGCGATTTTTTTTTTGCGCTGTATACAAAAATAGAGCGACATTTTTGAAAAAAAAAATATTTTTTACTTTTTGTTATAAGAAAAATCAAATAAACAAAATTTTAGTCAAACATTTAGGCCAAAATGTATTCAGCCACATGCCTTTAGTAAAAAAAAATCGCAATAAAAAAAAATAGCTACCTAGCGGGAACAGTGACACTAATACAGCGATCAGAAAAATTATCGCTTAGTGACACTGGCAATAGGGAGTGAAAGGGTTAACTAGGGCGGTGATGAAGGGGTTAAAAAAATTTAGGGGGAGTACGGGGGCTACCCTGAACCTAATACTAACTGCCTGTCACACTGCCTGTCACACTGACACTAAATGCAGTGATCAGTACATATATGATCACTGCATTCAGTGACACTGTGACAGGAGGGTGGGGGTTAAATGTGCCTATGTGTCTGTGTGTCAGTGTGCTGTTGTGCAGACTCACTTGTGATGTGATCTCTCCTCAGCGGCAGTTGAAAATACCACTGAGAGGAGAGATTACATCACTTCCCCCTTCCTGTGTTTACACAGGAAGAGGGCGGGTGGCGGACTCCCATTGGCTGGAGCCACCAGGACCGTCGCATGTACCGGGAGGGGGTCCGATCGGACCCCCGACCCTCGTCAAGGCAGGGACATACAGGCACGCCATTACGTGCCATTCTGCCGACGTGAATTGTACATGCGGCGGTCCACAAGTGGTTAAAGAGAGCCAGTTAAGAATGGGCATTTGTAAGAATCTGGCATCTCAGCTCCTAAATTATTCCAGGTTTTCAGTCTTAAAGTAAATGAAAACCCAATCACTAAAATCTCATACAAGGGCCGGTCCACACTGGTGTGCTTCAAAGTTGTGAGACTTTGAAGCCTTGCTGCACTGTGTGACATCATTGCGGCTTGCATGCAACTTCTTTAAAATAAGTCAGTGCAAGCTGCTCTCAAGTCACCCTCAAGTAGGCCTTTTTCTAATTCGGATCTGATTAGAATGGTTCCATTGCACCTAATGGAGCGCAACTTGTCAAACGAATAAGTTGCATGACAAGTCACGGCAGTGTGGACCGAGGCTAAGCTTTAATGTAACTTCAAAAGTCATTTTTAATCTTTATAAATAGGCAGCTTTCATTAAAAGTATCCTTATAATCCTTTTCAAGGGCTTCCTGTTGTGGGGGGACAGCTCCCAGCTCCGAGACCGAGGTACTAACCCGTGGCGGCTGGTGAAGTTTTAGGATGCGGGGCGCCAGACCCCGCCCTTCCTTTTTGACCAGTCCCCTAAGCCCCACACCTTATAGAATCCATCCCCTATATTCCACCCATAGTGTCAGGAGTATACAGCTCAGCATCACAGGACAGGAGTATACAGCCCTAGCATCACAGGACAGAGTATACAGCTCAGCTTCACAAATTAGCCTCACAGATCAGGGTATACAGCTTAGCCTCACAGATCAAGGTATATAGCGCAGCCTCACAGATCAGGGTACATAGCTCAGCCTCACAGATCAGGGTATATAGCTCAGCCTCACAGATCAGGGTATATAGCTCAGCCTCACAGATCAGGGTATACAGCTCAGCCTTACAGATCAAGGTATACAGCTCAGCCTCAAAAATCAGGGTATATTGCTTAGCCTCACATATCAGGGTATATAGCTCAGAATTACATATTAGGGTATATAGCTCAGCCTCCCAGATCAGCGTATGCAGGTATACATCATCTGTCCTGTATACAGCTAGCTATATACACCGACCTTCCTTCCTGTATATAGAGACCTTCCTCCATGATCTCTGACCACAGATATACATCATCTGTCCTGTATACAGCTATGTATACATTAACAGGACATGCTGGTAGGTTAATTGAATCCTGTCTAAATTGGCCCTAGTATGTGTATGAATGTGTGTTAGGGGCCTTAGTTTGTAAGCTCCTTGAGGGTAGGGACTAATGTGACTGTGCAATGTATATGTAAAGCGCTGCGTAAATTGACGGCGCTATATAAGTACCTAAAATAAAATAAATACAATAATAATGATGTATATCTGCAGTCAGTGTTGGTGGAGGATGATCTCTATATGCAGGAAGGAAGAAGGTTGGTGTATATAGCTGTATACATTACAGTACAGATGTACTCACAATTTGTGACTATTATGTAGTGTAACGTAGTCAGTAGATGTCATGGTAGAAATCCCAAAAATCATGTATTGCAAACAGGGGCATAACTAGAAATCACGGGGCCCCATAGCAAAATGTTGTATGGCCCCCCTACAAACAACCCCCCCCCCCAATTGCTGCTACTGTGACCCATCAGATGCTGCCAGTGTGCCCATCAATTGCCGGTACTGTGACCCATCAGATGCTGCCCGGCATTTGCCTGTCTCACAGCGGGTCAGCAGTGGTCTCCTGCACGTCCTTCATACCGTCCTCTCTTAGGTGTCCAATGACAGCGTCGGACGTTTCAGCTAATCAGGGGAACGGTAACAGACCCAGCAACCTGATTGGCTGAGAGGCGGATTCAGTGTTAGCAAAGCGAATTCCTTCGCTTTGCTAACACACAGCTGAGTGAACAGCAAACGCCAAGCATGGCGCCCGCTGTTCACATTTTTCTCATCCTTACCGGACCCCACTTGGCTGTGGGGCCCATATCGCCCGCGTGTGTTGCTATGGCGGTAGTTCCTCCCCTGATTGCAAAGCAGCCAGCGAGACATGTTGTGGCACACTCACTGACACTGTTTGACACCCTGTTTTTATAATACACTCATCATTGTCATCCCTATATTATACACCCATCATCACTATCCTTATCCCCATTAGGGATGAGCTTCGAGTACGAGCCGAACTCATGTTCGACTCGAACATTGCCTGTTTGCCGAACAGGGAACAATTTGGGGTGTTCGCGGCAAGTTCGAAAAGCCGCAGAACACCCTTGAAAGTCTATGGGAGAAATCTAAAGTGCTCTTTTTAAAGGTTAATGTGCAAGTTATTGTCATAAAAAGTGTTTGTCTTGTCCCAGGGGACATGTATCAATGCAAAAAAACAGCCGTTTTTTCAGGAGCAGTGATTTTAAAAATGCTTAATGTGAAACAATAAAAGTGCTTAGAAGTGTCCCTGCACAAAGTGTGATGCCGCGTACACACAATCATTTTTCGGCATGAAAAAAAAAAATGTTTTTCAGCATGCAGAAAAAACTACCTTTTTCCAACTTCATCATTAAAACGACGTTGCCCACACACCATCGTTTTTTAAAAATGATCTAGCAAAGCGCGGTGACATACAACACGTATGACAGCACTATAAAGGGGAAGTTCCATTCGCCTTTGGGCTGCTTTAGCTGATTTTGTGTTAGTAAAAGATGATTCACGCACGTGGGAGATTTCTGTCCGCTGGTTAGGCGTACTAACCAGCGGACATGTCGGACGGACAGGTTTGTAGCGGACAAATTTCAAAGCATGCTTTGAAATTTGTCCACTGGACAAACCTATTTGCTAGGTCGTACACACGATCGGAGATGTCTGCTGAAACTGGTCGGTGGACCAGTTTCAGCAGATAAATTCGATCGTGTGTACGCGGCCTAACTGGAGACAAGTTCAACAAACAGTGAGATAGCTGAAGATAGCAGCACTCAGATGGACAACGTGTCACAGGGGAAGATTGGTATCTCTCCTGCAAAAACTAAGACTTTGCCTGAGTTTGCAGTGAGCCGTTATTACCTGTGAGTGAACGATTTACCTCCCTGAGAGGACAAGCTGCTCCAACTCCAAGTTTGTCCCTCAGTCTCTGCATCTATACAGAGCCACTTCTCCTCCTATTTACTGCCCTGCAGAGGGGTTTACCTCTGCTGTTATGGAGCCGCGCTGGCAGTCTAACTCCATCATGGGTGTCCACTTCACACTGCACTGAGCCGGGAAACCGGAAGTGACGCAAGTGTGCTAAAAAAAAGCACCGTCCTCTGATCACCACCAATTAAAATCCAGGAAGGGAGGACGGAAAAAAATTAGTGTAGAGTGGGAGTGTTTGCGGGCGCATCGTTTGCGCCCTGCACACGCCCTAAACATGGGCAAATCAGCCTGCCAACTTGCAATCAGCTGATTGCAAGCTGGGAAGCTTCCCATAGACAGCTGTGTGTCCAGCGCCTGGACTCTCTTAAAGGGAATGTTTTTATTTATTTCATTTTTATATATTTTTTTGCAGCTTGGGGGGGCGGCACCCGTGGGCCCCTATGTACTAACGATTGGAACCAAGAACTTCCACCGGATCGCTTTATAGGCTATGATTGGCTATCACAGTGATCAGTCACTGCAAAGCCTGCTCCCACATCTTCTATCTCTGTAAATGGAGTGATACTTAGTATCCTTTTCGTTCTCTCTCCTTGCCGAGGAAAAAATTGTGTGTAATAAAACACATAAATAATAATCATACAAATAAATTATAAAAATAAATACCTAAAAAATATATTTTAACAGGATTTTTTTTTAGTATTAACGTCAGTGTCAATGTATTTTAGGTGGGATAAAAAAAGCAAAATGGGCACTGTAACGACACTTCGCTTGAGTGCTTTCGTCATACACCCCTTCCTTCAGTCCGGACCTTCAGATATCAGATGTTACAACCCATGCATTGTATCAAACAAGACTAGCTCAGTTACACAGCTTTAATTTGAACTCTTCTATTTGAGATCTCACACAAATATATGCACCAGGATGACTATACAAACTGTAACCAGAAACCTAATTAACATGAGCTAATTAACTAATCATTCAACCAGACAAGGTGACTCGGAGATATGACCTTTCAAGTCAGCCTTGTCGTCTCCTAGCTTCCTGATTATACAATACACATTATCATAAATACAAACAATAACTGGAGCTTCAAGTAGCAGATTATTTGTCCCCTACATTGTACAGAGACCAATGTGATCAGCTCTTTCAATTAACATGTCAAGTTCAGAATCAAACAAACCAGTAATAGTCTTTATATATATCCTGGGAGATATTGTGGATAAATATTATTGTTCCATTTTAAGTAATCCAAGACACATTTTCTCAGTTACCCCGTGCCCCTGACTAGACACAGAGTGACTTAGGAGGTGCATGGGCAGCTGAAACAAGGGTTTCCCAAACTTTCTAGTGTAATGTTAATCAGTGTAGTGTAGTGTTAATCAGGGTAGTGCTAATCAGTGTAGTGTTAATAAGTGTAGTGTGACACCCCTTTCACACTGAGCCCATAGCATCGGCGGTAAAATGCCACTATTTTTGGGCAGATTTGCAGCGCATTTCGGCCGCTAGTGACCGAAGCATAACTGACCGATGGGGCCCACACACGATCGGTTTGGACCGATGAAACGGACCTTTAGTCTGTTTTCATCGGTTTTGACCGAGCGTGTATACGCAGCCTAACTTGTCCTTTGACCAATAAAAACAATCCCAGTGTGAGATAAATTCCTTTTACGGATGCTGTAATCACAATGTCGGATGTCAAAAGTCGGATGGTAAGGACAAGGATCCTACTTCAGTGATATTCAATGGGCTGAAGGACCAAAGTCGGACCAAAGTAGTACAGGAAACATTTTCAAAGTCGGACCGACTTGTGTCCAGGGGCGGACTGACCATTGGGACTCTCGGACACTGCCGGAGTACCCCATGCCACTAGGGGGCCCCATCAGGATTGCCAGGCTCAAAAAAAACAAGGGACAGTAATCAAAAATCTGTGTTTTTTTTGCATCTGTCCCTGATATGTCCGAAACCGACATCTTTTTGATGTGAAAATCCAGAGATTTTAGCTGCCCTGCCTCCTGGCGTGGTGGCCATCTGTAGGCCCGGGGGGCCCCATAATCTTCTATTGCCCGGGGGCCCCATGAGTTGTCAACCTGCCCCTGCTTGTGCCGGATCAGTTAAGACGGCTCTCATAGGGAAACATTGATTTTCACACATCATGCAACATGCGCTCCCAATGTCGGAGCGTTTGTCGGACCAGTGTAGACCCAGCCTTAATCACTGTAGTGTTAATCAGTGTAGTGTAGTGCTAATCAGTATAGTGTAGGGAACAGTGTGTAGTGGACAGGTAGGTCAATGTACTGGCCAGTATAGGAATCGGGTAGGTAAGTGTAATGGTCAGTCTAGTAATCATGTAGGTCAGTGTAGTGGAATCAGGTAGGTCAGTACTATTGTAGGAAGGGAAGGGACTCAGGAAGTGCTAAAAGTCTGTAGGGGGCGCTGACAACCTACGCTACGCTACTGCTGCTGGGGGCACCTGATGCAAGGACGGACTCTGCTGGGGAGGCACCCGATGCAAGGACAGACTCTACTGGGGAGGCACCTGATGGCATCTGGTGGCAGGTGACACGCTCAGGGCTTCCACTTATTCGGCATTATGGTAAGTTGAATGATTTCATTTTATATCACAATGTAATAATATAAATAATGTGCTTCAATCACCCTGACACCATAACAACCAAGGTGCGTGCCACAATTTTTCTATTTTTAGATGACGCGCCTACAAACGAATGCCCCGCCCGCTAATTATAGCAAGGCTCTGCCTATGTGCACAAAGGTGTCCCACATTTTTTTTTTGACAATGCTTAAAGCAGAAATCTGCACTGATAATCAGTGCAGCTCCATCAGTGATGCCCACCAGTGCCCTCCAGTGATGCCCACTAGTGCCCACCAGTGATGCCAATCAGTGCAAATCAGTGATGTCTTTCAGTGCCCATCAGTGATGCCTGTTAGTGCCTCCTCATCAGTGCCACTTATCAGTAGTGATGAGCGGAATACGCCATATTCGATTTCGCGATATTTCGCGAATATTTCGAAGAATATTCGCGAATATTCGTTAATATCGAATATTCGTGATATTTTATAAAAAAAAAAAAAAAATTGCGAATTTTCGCCAATGCGAATTTTCGCTAATGCGAATTTTCGCTAATGTGAAATTTCGCGATTTTTTTTTTTATTTTTTTTTATAAAATATCACGAATATTCGATATTTACGAATATTCGGTATATTTTATATAAAAAAAAAGCGAAATTTCACATATGCGGTTGCGAATATTCGTTAATATCGAATATTCGTGATATTTGATAAAAAAAAAAAAAAATGCGAATTTTCGCTATTGCGAATTTTATTGCGAATTTTTTTGCGAAATTTGAAAAATATCGAATATTCGAAATAGCGAATATTCGCCGCGATATTCGAGATATTCGCGAATACTCGAATATGCAATATTCGTAGCGAATATTCGCAATGCGAATATTCGTGAGCAACACTACTTATCAGTGCCGTTTATTAGTGCTTATTAGTGCCACCTATCATTGCCCATTAGTGCCGCCTATCATTGCCACCTATCAGTGCCCATAAAGGCTGCTCATCAGTGCCCATCAGTGCCAGCTACCAGTGCCCATCACCACTGCATATCAGTGCTGCCTATCAGTACTGACTATCAGTGCCCACCAGTGCTACATATTAGTGCCTCCTCATCAGTGTTGTCTCATTAGTGCAGCCTCATCAGTGTCCGTCAGTGTAGCCTCATCAGTGCACATCGGTGAAGGAGAAAACATACTTATTTACAACATTTTATAACAGAAGTAAAGAAAAAACATTTTTTTCTTCTAAGAAGGTGGGAGAACCGGTCCACAGGACAACTGTTAGTTGTGCACTCCACAAATCTGGCCTTTATGGAAGAGCAGTGGTGGTGCGTCCATAAAGGGCGCAGGAGCGCCACCCCCCTCTCCTGTACCGCTCTAATCTAAGCGGCAATTGATGGGCACACTGGCAGCATCTGATGGGGCACAGTAGTGGCAATTGATGGGCACACTGACAGAATCTGATGGGACACAGTGGCGGCAATTGATGGGCACACTGGCAGCATCTGATGGGGCAAATTAGCAGTAATTGATGGGCACAATGGCAGCATCTGATGGGGCACAGTAGCATTAATTGATTGGCACACTGGCAGCATTTGATGGGGCACACTGTTAGCATTTGATGGGGACAACTGGAGGCAATTGATGGGCTCAGCTGGTATGTGTGGCGTCATTGCGGGGCGGGGCTCCGTACCGCCCGGCTGCGGCTCCACCTACCACTGTGTCCAGCTTTTAAACGTGACGCTGGCGGCAAACACAGACACATGCGGGACACTACATAGGTGTCTCCCCTAGTATCCAGCTTATTGCCTGGTACATACACACGCCACCCTTGGTTAATGATCCTTCCAGGACACCCACAAGGTAACCCCTGTCACCTACCAGCCATCCCTTTTTGTTCCACCATTTACTATGCAACAATCCTGATGGATTTACTTATTCCTTACAGATTCTCAAATGGCAGCATTAGTGTCCACATTTATTGTTTGAATTGTACAAACCATTGTCATATGTTAAACACTGTATTTTAAGATGTAAAAAACATTGGGTTTGCTATGTGTCATTGTACACGCTGCCTGTTTTTACTGTGTAGATATTTTATCTATTTAATACATATATACTACTTTCAGTGGCTTGTTTCATTTTCTTTCTTTAATTCCCATTAATTTACTGTTTCATTTAAAGTCCCAATCTCCTCTTATTTTTCATATTGAACCCGGGGTGAAGATACATTTTATATGTTATCTCATTCAAAGTCCCAAAACGCTACTAGCGTCCCCCTTTCTTCCTACAATTTATGGGTACAGTGGCTGCCTTTGATGGCACAGTAGCTGTGTTTGGCACAGTAGCTGAGTTTGACACAGCAGCTGGGTTTGATGGGCACAGTGGCTGCAATTGATGTTTTTAATTGTTTTCAGTTTGTTTGCGCCCACCCAAAATTTTTGAGCACCAGCCGCTACTGCGGAAGAGTGGCAAAAAGAAAGCCATTGTTGAAAGAAAGCCATAAGAAGTCCCATTTGCAGTTTGTGAGCAGTTTGGGGACACAGCAAACATGTGGAAGAAGGTGCTCTGGTTAGATGAGACCAAAATTGAACTTTTTGGCCTAAAAGCAAAATGCTATATGTGGTGGAAAACTAACACTGCACATCACCCTGAACACACCATCCCCACTGTGAAACATGGAGGTGACAGCATCATGTTGTGGGGATGCTTTTCTTTCACAGGGACAGGGAAGCTGGTCAGAGTTGATGGGAAGATGGAAGGAGCCAAATGCAGGGTAATCTTAGAAGCAAATCTGTTAGAATCTGAAAAAGACTTAAGACTGGGGTGGAGCCGGTTCACCTTCCAACAGGACAACGACCCTAAACATACAGCCAGAGCTACAATGGAATGGTTTAGATCAAAACATATTCATGTGTTGGAATGGCCCAGTCACAGTCCAGACCTAAATACAATTGAGCATCTATGGCAAGACTTGAAAATTGCTGTTAACTGATGCTCTCCATCCAATCTGACATAACTTGAGCTATTTTGCAAAGAAGAATGGCAAAAATTTCACTCTCTAGATGTGCCAAGCTGGTAGAGACATCCCCTAAAAGACTTGCACCTTTAATTGCAGTGAAAGGGGTGCTGAATACAAATGTACGTCACACTTTTTTTTACATATTTATTTGTCAAAAATGTTAAAAAAACATTTATCATTTTCCTTCCACTTCACAATTATGTGCCACTTTGTGTTGGTCTATCACATAAAATCTAAGTTTTTGGTTGGTGCATGAAAAAATTTGGAAAATTTCAAGGGGTATGAATACTTTTTCAAGGCACTCTACATTAAAGGAACACTAAAGTCAAATTTTTTAAATAACAAACATGTTATACTTACCTCCACTGTGCAGCTCGTTTTGCACAGAGTGTCCCCAAACGCTGTCTTCTGGGGTCCCTCGGTGGCTGTCTTGGCTCCTCCTCGCAAAAGCTTTCTACCTTTATGCGCTGCTATCAGTCAGATGTTTTTTTACCTTAATGCATAGGATGCATAAGGATTTTACCTTTACAAATACAACCCCTTTAAGGCCAATTTAAACAGGAGAAAATTAACCTACCAGCATGTCTTTGGGGTGTTGTAGTAAACCATTACCTGTTCACCCATTCGGCAAACTCTCAAATTTGTAGGGTGTTTGCTGCGTCCTTAACAATGGATGAGTCATCAGCTGTCAATAGGCTTCGCCACTGACAGCTGAATGAAAAATAAAACATTGCTGGCAATAGGAAAATGTGAAAAAAAAAACAGCATTGGGGTCCATACCGGGCCCTCTGGGCTAAAATAAAAAGGCCAAAGTCCATATCAGGCCCTTATTCAAGCATGCAGCAGAGATGATTATTGCCAGATTACTAGGACTGCATTCCAGTCTGGTTGGGTGATGGCTAAAAGGTCTCCTTATCACTGCATGTAAGCAGGCTGAAGCAGTCAGTGGGCGCTGTCCTGGTTGGGAGGGTTGGGGTTAAAGTTTTGCCCAATCTACTGATTGTTTTGGCAGGTGTTTCCTGTCTGGATCTGGCCCACTTGCCCTGTACAATATAAATTGGGACAGTGGTTGGGTTCAGAGATTTACACCCAAGGTTGCACAGGGGAGTGGTCCTTGGTTCTGCAGGTGAAACCGAGTGAGCATGGTTCAGCTTTGAATGTGATACCTGCAGGGGATAAAGACGGAATAAGAGATCCGCAGGAGTAGGAGAATGTCAATAACTTTGGGTTCGCCCTAAGGATGCCAACCCTGGATTATGCCTCGAAATGACTTACACTTGCGTGTGAGAGAATGTAAAGGACTATGGACACTTTACCAGGTATGCACACTTTAAATGCACTTTACCAGGTATGCCGAGGCAGCACATCAGCCTGTAGTTGTAGTTAGGGAACTAGGGAAGTATCATGTCTTGCCTGTTGGACTGTGAATGTTTTATTTTTGCACCTTTATTAAGTAAAGTGTTTGAAACTTTGTCCTTGCCTGGTCTGTAGTTATTAAATAGTTCTATCATAGTAGCCAGCACACACACAGTTAACCTGTGAGTTTTAACACATTGGGGTATGAAGACATTAACATAGAATAAAGTAACGCAAAGTCATATGTACTTGCCAAGAGTAATGGAAGAGTAAGGTAAAGCCTGTCGATAGCGTGTACCTGTTATAGGTGGCAAGGCTTCTAGCTGCGAAGGAGATGTTGTTGGCACTCCTTGCACCAGCGGTTTGTCTCCAATCCCAATTTATATTGCACAGGGCAAGTGGGCCAGATCCAAACAGAAAAAACTCACCGAAACAATCAGTAGATCGGGCAAAACTTTAACCCCAACCCTCCCAACTGGGGCAGCACTCACTGACTGCTTTAGTCTGCTTACATGCAGTGATAAGGAGACCTTTTAGCCATCGCCCAACCAGACTGGAATGCAGTCCTAGTAATCCTAGAGTCAGAAAAGTGATATACATATTTATACATTACAGTCTGATACTAGTAGCTAGAGGACAGCAAATCTCCACATTTTATTAGTGTCCAGTACATGCAATACAGGTACAGGAATGAAATATGTTTTTCATTATTTGTCTTTTACCTGCCCCGATTCCACCAGCTTGTAGACAAGTGGTGTTTCCCTTAAGGGTTGCTCCTCCTATTTTTTAGAACATTGAAGGTGTCCCTATTTAAGGTAGGTGGAGTCTGAGGCCCTGTACACACGATCAGACCAGTCCGATGAGAATGGTCCGACGGACCATTTTCATCGGGCCACCGCTGAAGTGGTCTGATGTGCGTACACACCATCAGCCCAAAATCCGATTGGGTCAGAACGCGGTGACGTAGAACACAACGACGTGCTGAAAAAACGAAGTTCAATGCTTCCAAGCATGCGTCGACTTGATTCTGAGCATGCGCGGGTTTTTGGTCCGATGCTTTTGTGTACTAACCATCGTTTTGGTCCGACAGTCAGGTGTCCATCGGACAGATTTTAAAGCAAGTTTTAAAACTTTGATTCGATGGACAACGGTCCGATGGGCCGTACACACGATCAATTTAAGGCCAGTTTTATCGGACCGGTTTGATTGTGTGTACGCGGCCTGAGGCTACAGGCTTCCGACTGACTGTTGGAGACACAGTAGAGGTCCTCTTCCAGGGTTTGTGCCCTACCCATCGGGAGAGGGGCTGGGGTTGGTTCTCCATCTTTGAAGTTCACAAGAAGGAGAAATGGGCAACAAGGATTTAAGAACAGCAGGGCTGGAGCAGAGGCCCAGGAAAGAGTGAGAGGTTGGCGTGTCCTCTTGTTTGTCCCTCCAGAAGAAATAGAAGGCCTGTTGGAAGAATTACAACAAGGGACTGAGAGGACAAAAAGAGTTTAGAAGAAGTCTCTGTGTGATAATCTAATGGGTGAAGTGTTAATGGGCAAAATTCATTGATAGATTAATCTAGAAGTCAATGAAACAATCAGTCTTAATTCATCTAATAATAAGAGGCCATGTTTCAATATGTATATACATCCTTCTATTTATTTAGTTCTGTTAAGATAAAAACAAACGCAGGACATATATTTAGCATATGATTTATGATTATTGTAAATCAGCCTGCTTATAGATCTTTTTTTAGAGTTTTTATTAGCTCTTGTGGGAAACTTTCGCCTACAGTCACATGAGCTAAATCCGGTTTAGGATTTGAAGAGGAACTCTTTGGAGTAAGTTATTTCTATAATCTTCCGCCTCCTTCAGTTTTAACAAAAATGTTATGAAGTACCATTCACTTGGCTTTAATGACCTTGAATGCATTTTAAAAATCCTTGTTGACCTTATGTCAGGACTTGGGTCTGAACATGCTACCAGTGTCTAGCTGTGGCTTTTCTCACTGTGCCACCAAGGGTGCTGGACAGTTGATTGTCTTAGTCCTTGGACAACATTACCCTTTGTCTTGTTTCTCTTGAACCTTGAACAGGGCTGTCGTAATAGCACCATGGGCCCCTGGGCAAAGTAATGCTCTGGGGCCCCTACAAAGGAGACAGCACAGGTAAACAGACATCAAGTAGGTAGAAAGCAGACAAGCGGAGCTTCCTCTTTTGGGTCAGAGCATCACTGTCGCTCCGGCTCCACCCCTCCCTGCTAGCTGTAAAATAGATATCGTTCTGCACAGCATGGCGCACCACTGCCAGCCTGCCTCCCCTGTGTATCTATCACTCTTAGTGCCATCATGGGGCCCCCAATTTCCGGGCAATGTGGGCTCAAGGAGCAGCTTCTTTGG
Source organism: Rana kukunoris (assembly GCA_029574335.1). Taxonomy (NCBI): domain Eukaryota; kingdom Metazoa; phylum Chordata; class Amphibia; order Anura; family Ranidae; genus Rana; species Rana kukunoris. The sequence continues at coordinate 513,693,308 of CM056051.1, read as the reverse complement.
GGAAAGTGCAGGCGCCCCCCATGCACCTGGGGCCCTTGGGCAGTGCCCAGGTGTGCCCTCTCATTAAGATGGCCCTGACCTTGAACCCTTTGCTCCTCCCATGAACATTCTGATGCAACCCATGTCTTTGCATTACCTGTTTTTCAGATTATTGTGCTCTCTCCAGCCAATTTCTTGTTCATTGCAGACCTGCTGCTTTCCTTATCTACCAGTCCTTACTGAACCTTGGTTTGTTCATTGACTATGCTTTTGTCATATCCCACCCAGCTCCTAGTTGTTACTGACCTTTGGCTTGTTTACTGACTATGGCCCGGATTCACAAAGCACTTACGCCGACATATCTCGAGATACATGTAAATATGCGCTGTCTTATCTGTGCGCCGTGCCCACAGAACTAAAATAGACCTAAAAAATGACTTCATCCGACCAACGTAACTTGCCTACGCTGGCGTATAGCGGGTGCATAGTTACGCTGGACGCATTTGGCACTCCCATTGATTTTCGATGCAAATATGCAAACGATTCACGAACGTACTTGCGCCCATCGCATGTTTTAAGCGATTTGCGTAAGGTTTACGTCCGGCGTAAAGTTATTCCCCATATTGGAGGCGCAACTCATGCAACGGTATGGACCAGCGAACGAACGCCTTTGAATTTTTTACGTAGTTTACGTTGTACGTGAATAGGGCTGGGCGTAGGTTACATTCACGTCGCAGGCAGTGATTCGACGTATCTTAGCCAGTTGTTTCGACGTGATTGTGAGCATCCGCACTGGGATGCGTCCAAGGTATGATGCATGCGCAGTTCATTTTAAGTACTTGTCTGAAGCTCAGCCCATCATTTGCATGGGGTCACGCTTCATTTAAATGTATCACGCCCACTTCCACCTACTTTGACTTACGCTGACTTACGCCTACAACTATACACTACGCCGGCGCAACGTTGGGAGCATTTGCTATGTGAATTCCATGCTCCCCTCTCTGCGTTGCGCCGGCATAGCGTAAAGAAGATACGCTACGGCGGCATAAATATGCGCCGATGTATGTGAATCTCTACTTAATCCCTGCTTGCTGAATCTACTATTAAGTATTTAAGTTGAAACCATGAATGGATTTTTCTTTCAATATGAAGCCTCAGTTGCAGTTAATCATTTGCATTTTATGCAAATTTATCTTTACATCTACTTGGATATATCATCGTGTTATCTTTCCATTCTTTTAGTCAGGACAATTTGCATACCACTTACGTAATAGATTGATATTCCTTACGCAAGTCAACAATTTATCAGACCGTCTACCAAGAATTTTTATAGCGCTACTTAGCACTTAGACCTAGATTTATTATCTGTTGGTGAGTAATTTGTGATACATTTCAAGCCAGATGTAGAACAGATTATAAGAGTTTTGTTTCTATTACTGTAGACTTTTGTAGTGAAGTAAAGACTGGAAAACTTTCTCAAACTGACTGATATTTGAAAAACAACAACCGGCTTCAATACAGCTTGATGTGTTAGAAAGAAGAAGGGTTAAGATAAAGTTTTGGAAATAAAGTTTGTCAATGTATATCCCTATTGGAAGGGAAAATGTTTTACTTCTTTGTATATGATACATTTAGATAAAATTAGGAAAGAACTTTTCTCCCGATCTCACAGGATTGTGCTTTGAAGAACTGAAGTAATGGGATAGTTGGAGACATCATGCTAGGCAGTGATATAACTATATATCGTGGGGCACCATAGCAAAGTGGTTCTGCTGTCACTGATCTTAAAGCAGAACTGGTTTTGAAAGGGACCCACTCCTACGTCAGGTTGGATCACTGCGCTGGATCTACCACAAGTTATCCTGCTTTCCTCCCTGCCTTTAAGCTTCTGGGACATGTCACAGGTCCCAGAAAGACTTTGAGACCATTGTGCAGTGGGCAGCTGCCTGTAGTTAAAAGAGGATCTGCAGTCTGCTCACATAATTTGTAATAAAAATCTTTGTCATTCTGAAGCTTCCCTCCAACCACTTTGCATATTATTTTATATATGCCGGTGTATAAGACGACCCCCTCATTTTCCAGCTATTTTGGTTTTGGGATATAACGTCTACAAAATAGGGGCATATATTTATAGCATTTGTTGTTATTATTATTATTTTTTACTATTACAGTAAAAATAGCCACTGATTACTGTATAAATGTCACTGGCAGGGATGGGGTTAACACTAGGGGCCGATCAAGGGATTACGTGTTCCCTGGGAGGTGTTTCTAACTGTGTTGTGCTATGGTTAGTATTGCTTCTGAGCATGTGGGTTTGTACTTTGCATTTTTTTCCCAAGGAACTTGTGTACACATGATCGGATAATCCGACATCACACATTTGTTGTCGGAAAATTTTAAAGCGTGCTATCCAACATTTGTTGTAGGAAAATCCGAAAACAGTTGTCCGATGGAGCGTACAAGCGGTCGGATTTTCCGACAAAACCCTTCCATTACACAATTCCCGATGGAAAATCCAATCGTGTGTACGAGACTTAAGTCATTGTTCTGTATTGTTCATAAAGCACTTAAAGGGGTTGTAAAAAAATAAATAAATGTTTTTGCTGAAATGACTGTTTACAGGGTATAGAGATCTAATAGTTAACTGATTCCTTTTAAAAATGTATAAAATAGATAAAAATCAATCATATAATGTGCCTACGGTTTCAGTTTTGTTTTTGCATGTTTCCTGCCTATCTGCCTTACAGAGCATACAGAGCCAATAGAGGGCAGTGATGGTTTGAAAAATGAAAGTGATTGGTGCTGAGGGGTTTTAGACACACAGTAATCACACCTCCTTGATTAGTGACCACAGAGAGAAAGCTCCCAGTACTGTTGTCATCAGGAAACAGACAACCAGGAAGTGTGGAGATCAGAGAAGAATTACAGCAACTTGAGAGCAAAAATCAACAATGAGGACATGAAAACAGTACTGCATTAACTAGATGCCGACCGCCCGCCGTCATATTACTGCGGGACGGTGGCACTGCTGGGCGAGAGCCCATAGCTATACCTCCCCGCTCGCCCCCGAGTCCCACGTGCATGCCCGGCGGGCGCGATCGCCGACGGGCACGCGCGCTCGTTCGTTACAGAGCGGGGACCGGGAGCTTTGTGTGTAAACACAAAGCTCTCGGTCCTGTCAGCGAGGGAAACGCTGATCTCCTGTTCATACAATGTATGAACAGAAGATCAGTGATTTCCCCTAGTGAGGCCACCCCCCCATACAGTTAGAACACACCCAGGAACACACTTAACCCCTTCCCCGCCCCCTAGTGTTAACCCCTTCACTGCCAGTGGCATTTTTATAGTAATACAATGCATTTTTATAGCATTGATCGCTATAAAAATGCCAATGGTCTCAAAAATGTGTCAAAAGTGTCCGAAGTGCCCGCCATAATGTCGCAGTACTGAAAAAAAAATGCTGATCGCCACCATTACTAGTAAAAAAAAAATATTAATAAAAATGCCATAAAACTACCCCCTATTTTGTAAACGCTATAACTTTTGCGCAAACCAATAAATAAACGCTTATTGCGATTTTTTTAACGAAAAAATATGTAGAAGAATACGTATCGGCCTAAACTGAGGAAAAAAAAAAATTTTTATATATATTTTTGGGGGATATTTTTTATAGCAAAATGTAAAAAATATTGCATTTTTTTCAAAATTGTTGCTCTATTTTTGTTTATAGCGCAAAAAATAAAATACCAAAATGATCAAATACCACCAAAAGAAAGCTCTATTTGTGGGAAAAAAAGGACGCCAATTTTGTTTGGGAGCCAAGTCGCACGACTGCGCAATTGTCAGTTAAAGCGACGCAGTGCCGAATCGCAAAAAGTGCTCTGGTCATTGGACAGCAATATGGTCCGGGGCTAAAGTGGTTAAGGTAAAGGAAGCTATTAAGATAAAAAAAAAAAATCCTTTAGAAATCCTTGAAATTAGCAATCTGAGTAACAAGGGAGATAAGAAAATAAAGGTTCTTATCATTGTGTCTCCTTGTTGTTCAAGCACTTCAGCAACAGCATCATAGATTGCGAAAATAATATTAACAAGGAAGAAGAAAAAATAATAAATCCCTATATTTTTAGATTTTTTATTTTACCTTGTATCTAGTACTACTGCCATATTACCGCAATGAAGATGCACAGGAAGGATAAGAGTAATGGATATCTACAGCAGTGTTATGATGTAATGGCTGATAATGGTGATGACAAAATTTATTATTATAATTTGTTAACCACTTAAGGACCGCCGCACGCCGATATACGTCGACAGAATGGCACGGCTGGGCATAAGGGAGTACATGTACGTCCCCTTTAAGAACCCAGCCGTGATTTGGTCCGAAGATTTGTGACGGCGCCCGCAGGATGCGCAGACCTGATCGCCACCGATGTCGCGCGCTCGGGTCACTGGAGCTGAAGAACGGGGAGAGGTGAGTGTAAACAAACCTTCCCTATTCTTCTCTGTGTCTTGTCACTGATTGTCTGTTTCCTGTCATAGGGAACGACGATCAGTGACGTCACATGTCCAGCCACACCCCCCTACAGAAAGAAACACACAATAGGACACACTTAACCCCTTTAGCGCTCCCTAGTGGTTAACTCCTTCACTGTCATTTTTATTTTCACAGTAATCAGTGCATTTTTATAGCATTGGTCGCTGTGAAAATGACAATGGTCCTAAAAATGTGTCAAAAGTGTCCGATGTGTCTGCCATAATGTCGCAGTCAAAAAATATCGCTGATCGCCGCCATTACTAGTAAAAAAAAACATATTATTAAAAATGTCATAAAACTATCCCCTATTTTGTAAATGCTATGGGCCAGATTCACGTACAGCCACCTATCTTTGTGCGGGCGTAGCGTATCTCATTTACACTACGCCTCCGTAGCTTTGAGAGGCAGGTGTCGTATTCACAAAGAAGTTGCGCCCAAAGTTACGGCGGCATATTGTAAATGGGCCGGCGCAACCACGCCTAATTCAAAATAGGCAGGTAGGGGGCGTGATCCATGTAAATGAATCATGACCCCACGTCATTGACGCTCTTTACTAACGGCGTATGCGCCGTCCGTGGACGTATCCCAGTGCGCATGCTCAAAATTACGCCGCAAATACTCATTGGTTTCGACATGAACGTAACTTACGCAAAGCCCTATTTGCGAATGTTTTACACAAGCAACGTAAACAACGGAAAATTTGACGCTGTCCCGACGTCCATACTTAACATTACGTACACCTTATATAGCAGGGGTAACTTTACGCCGGACATACGCTTACGCAAACGACGTAAGTACGTTTGTGAAACGGCGTATCTAGCTCATTTGCATATTCGATGTGTAAAATGACGAAAGCGCCACCTAGCGGCCAGCCTAAATATGCAACTAAGGTACGACGGTGTAGGAGACTTGCGCCGCTCGTATTTTGGCCAAATCTATGTGTAACTGATTCTAAGAATCAGGCGCATAGATACAACGGCTCACATTCGGACTTACAATGGCGTACGTGGAGATATGCCGTCGTAAGTCCTTTGAGAATCTGGCCCTATAACTTTTGTGCAAACCAATAAACGCTTATTGTGATTTTTTTACCAAAACTATGTAGAAGAATAAACTAAGAAATTTTTTTTTTATATTTTTGGGGGATATTTATTATAGCAAAAAGTAAACAATATTGCATTTTTCTACATGCTGAAAAACAAAGTTTTTTTTTATGCCGAAAAATGATCGTGTGTACGCGACATCAGTCTCCACTCTAATTCATCCCAAAGGTGTTCTATCAGGTTGAAGGGACGGCCAGTCAAGTTCCTCCACCCCAAACTCGCTCATCCTTGTCTTTATGGACCTTGCTTTGTGCACTGGTCTAAATCATTTGGTGGAGGGGGAATAATGGTGTGGGGTTGTTTTTTATCAGAGGTTGAGATTAGCCCCTTAGTTCCAGTGAAGGGAACTCTTAATGCGTCGGCATACCAAGACATTTTGGACAATTTCATGTTCCTAAAACAGTTTGGGGACGGCCCCTTCCTGTTCCAACATGACTGTGCACCGGTCCACAAAGCAAGGTCCATAAAGACATGGTTGAGTGAGTTTGGGGTGGAAGAACTTGACTGGCCTGCAGAGAGTCCTGACCTCAACCTGATAGAACACCTTTGGGATGAATTAGAGAAAAGACTGTGAAGGGTGGGCCAACTTAATATGGAACCCTACGGACTAAGACGCCATTAAAGTTCATGTGCGTGTAAAGTAGAGCAGTGCAATCTGCGCTAATCCCGCCCCTGTCACGTGTGTGTGATGAAGTGAAAAATATAATTATATGAGTGGACAAACAAATAGATGAGAAAACAAATGATAGTGCTGCACCTAAAAGGAAGAAACCAATATATGGGTTCCTGAAACAAGTGTATAACAGAAAGAAAGGTGCGCTACATATGAATAGCAAAAAATTGCAATAATAAATTGAACATGTAATTAATTAAGTCCCAATTAAGGAAAAAAATATATATTTCTGATGATGGTTCGGATCTCATCCACATTGCTTGGGTATTAAACTTGACTGGAGATAAAGCTGATCATAATAATCTACAGACAGATGGCCGCTTACCAGACAGTTGGATCCCAAGGGGTCTATGCGGGCACTGTAAGCACTCTGATGTCTCTCCAGGTGGGATGATCCAAGTTGATTCCATCTAGATGACACAAGGGGATGGCTGGCACTTCAGGCGGTGTCTCTCAGGCAAAGACAAAAGACATCCAAACGCTCCAATATAGGATAATATTCCAAACAGGTGGACAAACCATGTGGATTAAGAAAAGAAGGATTCCATAGTGCAGTAGTTTGTTTAAAAACAGGGGTTTATTTTTCGAATCATACCGACATCATGAAAAAAACATATATACTGCTGGCCATAACAGGGCGCCAGTATTACAAAAACAAACTCAGCACTGCTAGAAAGTACAAAGACTTATCGAAAAACAGGTGCTAGGTGTTTCCGCTGTCGGATCGAATCATGAGACTCCTGATCCGATCAGCTGATAGCGTGGTGACGTTGAAACGATACTCGCTCCGCCCGACGCTGCGTTTCATCCTAACGAGCTTCTGCTACGCCTCCTTTCCCAGCAGAAGCCCGTTAGGACGAAACGCAGCGTCTCATATAGCAGGGGTAACTTTACGCCGGACTTACACTTCCGCAAACAATGTAAAATACGACAACTGGGCGCAAGTAAGTTCATGAAACAATATGATTAAATAATATCACCATTAACACATTTTGTACGAAAATTTTTGTTTTTTATTATAAATATGCTAAAAAGAATAGGTTACTAATTTATACATTTGTTAAAACAGCAATTACATTTGAAATCCATGTATAAAGATAATATTCTCTTTTTGTATGACTTGAAAATTTTATAAATAAACAATAAAAATAAAAATAATAATATTATTGAGAGTTTCAATGTTCAAGCCAAGCCATCATTGTAAGTTGAAACTTTGTATGTACATCTTACATATATACAGTATAGACTTTTTTTTTTAACAGTAAAATAGTGTTTAACCTATACATATCAAATACAGAACATTTCTAGTTGATCCTGCCAGAATTTCCAGTGTCCTTGTAACTTCCTGTCCACTAAAATTAAATTTGAAATAATATCATCAGCCAGGTGTTTATAATACATTTTGTACTTAGGTTTAGCTCCAGTAAAATAACTGTGCCCAGTCTGAGAGGAGCAATATGGGAGACAAGAGGAAGCTCCCTGTCGCCAAGTACTTACATTGTAATTTACTAAGAGTAAACATACAGTTAGGGTGATACTAAACACACAGGGCCAGATTCAGATACATCTTTGTGCGGGAGTAGCATATCTCATTTACGCTACGTCGCCGTAACTTTGAGAGGCAGGTGCCGTATTCATGCGTAATTTGCGCCCAAAGTTACGGCGGCGTAGCGTAAATGGGCCGGCGTAACCGCGCCTAATTCAAAATAGGCAGGTAGGGGGCGTGATCCATGTAAATGAATCGTGACCCCACGTAATTGACGCATTTTCCGAATGGCGCATGTGCCGTCCGTTGACGTATCCCAGTGCGCATGCTCAAAATTTCACCGCAACTACTCATTGGTCTCGACGTGAACGTAATTTACGCAAAGCCCTATTCGCGAACGTTTTACTCAAACGACGTAAACGTTGGAAAATTCTACGCCGGCCCAACGTCCATACTTTACGTACGCCTCATATAGCAGGGGTAACTTTACGCCGGACTTACATTTCCGCAAACAATGTAAAATACGACAACCGGGCGCAAGTAAGTTCGTGAATCGGCGGATCTAGCTCATTTGCATATTTAACGCGTAAATCGACACCTAGCGCCCAGCATAAATATGTAACTAAGATACAACGGCGTAAGAGACTTACGCCGCTCGTATCTTAGCTAAATTCCGGCGTTTCTTGCTTTCTGAATACAGAAAATAGATACGCCGGTGCATCTTAAAAGTTACGCGGCGTATCTCGAGATACGCCAACGTATCTTCTTTCTGAATCTGGCCCACACTGTGTAATGTACATAGTCCATTCCAGGGGAATGCTTGTAATTCAAAGCACTCGCATATCAAAGCGAGTTTCCTCAAAGATAATTTGTTCCACATTGACTTCTATTGCATGCAATACCACATGTGGCCAGAGGTAATGGGGGGCACTGGAGAGACTCAGAAATACTCGGAGACAGCTTGGCTAAACTCAGAAACACCTGGGAACGGAGGGCCAGATTCTCAAAAAATGGCGTATCTGGCGGCGTAGCGTATCGTATCGCATTTACACTACGACTACGCAAATTACTGGAGCAAGTGCCGTATTCTCAAAGCACTTGCTCCGTAATTTTCGGCGGTGTATCGTAAATGCGGCGTCGTAAGGCCGCGTAATTCAAATAGTGAAGGAGGGGGCGTGCTGTATTTAAATTAAGAGCGCCCCCACGTCAAACGAAGTGCGCATGCGCCGGCCGGGAAAAAAGCCCAGTGCGCATGCTCCAGCTCACATCGGAAAGCGTCGTTGAAACCGACGTCAAAACGACATGATCGTCACTTACGCAATTCCCTATTCGCGAACGACTTAGTAAAACTACGTAACCGACAGAAAAAGACGACGCTGACCCAGCGCCATACTTAACATGGCAACGACGGCACTTCGGAAACATACCCCTCATATAGCAGGGGTAACCTTACGCATACGCAACCTACGTAAACTACGTCGCCGCGTTTAGCAAAAACGTTCGGGAATCGGCGTATTAGGCTCATTTGCATAGGCAAATGAGAAAACAACGTAAAGGTCACCTAGCGGCCGGTGTTGTTATTACATCTAAGATCCGACAGTGTAATTGCTTTACACCTGTCAGATCTTTAGTGTATCTATGCGTAAGTGATTCTAAGAATCACTCGCATAGATACCCATTCAAAAAAACTGCAATACGACGGTGTATCTGAGATACACCGTCGTATCTCAGCTGAGAATCTGGCCCGGAGTATTTCCAAGTGTTTCTGAGTATATTCGAGTGTTTCCAAATGGCTCTGAACCGTTCCGAGTGTCAGCGGTGCCCCGCACCTCTGGCCAAATGCAGTACTGCACACCACAGAGGCTTGAATCCTGCTTGTTTTGCGAGACAACACTCGCAAACCAAGTCAACATTTAAAAAAATAAAAAAGTTGCCTGTCTTTCAAAACGCTTGTTAACCGCATTACTCATAAACTAAGGTGCCACTGTATATGGATGATGCCACTTTAATTATTTTAATGTAAAAAATATCTAAGTAACTTTTCCTAATCGATATACAGCTGTCACATGACCCAGCTTTCTCCCAGCCTGTCTGCAGGGAAACAATAGCAGGAGGAGCTTCTAGTCCTCTGCTGCTGGTCATATGTAAAAAAAAAAAGCCTCTGGGATGCAGAGTAAAAATTAATTATTAATATCAATATTTTTTTTTTATTTGTCCTATAAATACCTATTTGAAATCAAATCTTTATTATTTTTGGCCATAACACAGTGTGGGCAGATTTCTGCCAGTCACTGTCTGTGCCACGCCCCTCCAGTCTGTGTCTTGTAATAAGAGGGAGGTGAAACCTCCATCAATCTAGATGTAATATCACACCCCTTTGTGTTTAGCTGGTAAGTGGGCATGGAGGAGGAGAGAGGCTGTTATATACCACTGTGTGTAGGCCCACATGTGTGAAAAATATAGTGACATGGGCTTCTCAGATGTGATAGGGCGGAAATGCTAATGGGAGAAAATACACTAAAAACTGAGCCTGTGCAGAGCTCTCAACACTGCTCTGCGAAATCCCCAACTGCAGTGGGGACAGGGACAGAAGGGGGAGAAAGAGAACAGCAGGATCAACCAGGTTTTTTGCAGAATACATAAAAGGAATACCACCTTGGCTGGTATACACAATTTATTGTTAGTTTTTACTATTATGGGTTTAAGACACTTTAAGGCTGCTTTCACATTGGGCAGTGGAGCCGCGGTGGCGGTATAGCAGCGCGATTTTTAGCGCTGCTATACCGTCGTATTTACCGCGGTATTCGGCCGCTAGCGGTGCGGTTTTAACCCCCGCTAGCAGCCGAAAAAGGGTTAATACCGCCAGCAATGCGCCTCTGTAGAGGCGCAATGCAGGCGATATTACCGCGGTTTACCATTGATTTCAATGGGAAGGAGCGGTATAGGTGCGGTAAACACACGGTATAGGAGCGGTAAAGATGCGGCTAGCAGGACTTTTGGAGCGGTCCTGCTAGTGCACCGCTTCAGTGTGAAAGCCTTCGGGCTTTCACATTGAAGACTACAGGGCAGTTTTTTTTCAGGCGGTATAGCAGCACTATTTTTAGCGCTGTACCGCGTGAAAAACGCCTCAATGTGAAAGGGGCCTAACTACTTAAGGCCCGGACCATTATGCAGGTTAAGGACCTTGCCCCTTTTTTGCGTTTCGGCACTGCATAGCTTTAACTAACAATTGCGCGGTCGTGCGACGTGGCTCCCAAACAAAATTGGTGTCCTTTTTTTTTCCACAAAAAAATTGTTGGTATTTGATCTTTGATCACCTCTGCGTTTTTTTTTTTTGCGCTATAGACAAAAATAGAGCGACAATTTAAAAAAAAATGCAATATTTTTTACTTTTTGCTATAATAAATATCCCCCAAAAATATATATAAAAAACATTTTATTTTTTTTCCTCAGTTTAGGCCGATACGTATTCTTCTACATATTTTTGGTGAAAAAAAATCGCAATAAGCGTTTATCGATTGGTTGGCGCAAAATGTATAGTGTTTACAAAATAGGTGATAGTTTTATTGCATTTTTATTAATATATTTTTTTTCTACTAATTGCGGCGATCAGCAATATTTTTCATGACTGCGACATTATGGCGGACACATCGGACAATTTTGACACATTTTTGGGACAGTTGTCATTTTCACAGCAAAAAGTGCTATAAAAATGCACTGATTACTGTGAAAGTGACAATTGCAGTTTAGGAGTTAACCACTAGGGGGAGCTGAAGGGGTTAAGTGTGACCGCATATGTGTTTCTAACTGTAGGGGGGGGGGCTGGACATGTGATGTCAGTGATCGTCTTTCCCTATATCTGAGAACAGACAATCAGTGACACTGCCACAATGAAGAACGGGGAAGGTGTGTTTACACCTCTCCCCGTTCTTCAGCTCCGTTGACCGATCGTGGGACACCGGTGGCGATCGGGTCTGCGGGTCCCGCAAGCGCGGTCACAGAGATTCGCACCCTACCCTGCGGCTGGGCTTAAAGAGACACGTCCAGGTACGTGATTGTGCCCAGCCGTGGCATTCTGCTGACGTAAATGGTTTGAAGGGGTCCTTAAGTGGTTAAGGACAGAAAGGCTGCTACACAGGCACGGTCCTCGAAAAATTAAACACTGAAGTCCATACATGATGCGCATAGATTATTGATCTAAAATCAAGTGGTCCAGTATACAGCAGAAAGTTTACAAAGCTTTACTCATAACTTGTGAGTGAATGAGTGATGAATAAGGGTTTGTAAGCTGAAACGCGTTAGTGTTCTGCTCTATTATGGACCCTTTGGATTTTAATAAATAAACATGGCAAATTATGTATGGACTCCAGCATTGACATTTTTGAGTACAAAGTGAATGGGGATGATAGGAGCACAGCTGGGAGACCAACACCTATCACATGATGATAATAGATAGGAGGTCGAGACCAGGGATTATTGACTTTGTCCTCACTGGGCCAGCATCTCAGTCCAATGCCTAAAACTAATCCTGGAAGAAGCCTGAACAAAAATGGGTGCAACCTTTATGGCAGAAGTGAAGATGGAGGCACTTTCAGGTGAATTATTATGTTTTCTTTAAGACGCAATATAGAGGAGTAAATAATGGAAGATCTACGAGGACAATATTCTCTGTAGAGCTTAGTGGCAGCAAGTCCCCCCAACAGGATTCCTGAAGTTCAAGGACAGGGGCTCCCCACTCTCTTGGTGACTTCAGGTCATCCACCATGATAAGCTGGCATTAGTGACCTAAGAAAGGAAGTAGTGTACTCCCTCAAAGTATACTACAGGGGAATCCCCGACTTACAAACGGGTTAGGGACTTTAGGTTTGTTCTTAAGTCAAAAATGTTCGTAAGTCGGAAACCGCATGCGCAGAGGGGCAATTACGTGATGTTTTTCGATTTTAGAATGGCCGCGCATTTGCAGAACGTCCCGTTCATAAGTAGGAGTTCGTAAGACGGGGACCCCCTGTACTGGCTCAATGTAAAACAGTTGGGTATTATCAGTAAATACACATTGTTACTGTAAGTATACATACACTTAACTGGAGACAATGGGGCAGATTCACACAGAAATGGATTATCGTAGCGTATCAGAAATACACTACGCCGCCGTTTTTTACCTGGCTCTACGTGGAATTCAGGTAGATTTTGTCCATTAAACGACGGCGGCGTAGTGTATTTCTCCCGTCGCAATCCATATAGACGAGTAGGGGGCGTGAATCATTTAAATTAGGCGCGTTCCCGCGGCGATCGATCTGCGCATGCTCCGTTCGCAAATTTCCCGCCGTGCATTGCGCGAAATCACGTTGTGACGTCATTCGTTGTTTAGGTAGCGTCGTTTACGGGCGATCCTAGTCCCGAACGAGTTACGTAAACAAAAAAAAAAATTCGAAGCGGGAACGACGGCCATACTTAACATGGGTTACGTAACGTTAGAGCAGCAAAAAGCTGCTCTAACATTACGTACAAAAAAATAGACGAAAGTGATTGCGACGACCACTCGTATCTTCTGGAATCGCCGTAAAAAAACATTTGCATATCCCGACGCATCAAAACGACGCAAACTCCTCCCAGCGGCCGCAAATAGATGGCAGCGTAGATCCGAAGGCTTACGAAGACGTAAGCCTCTCGGATCGAAGCCCGAAGCCGCCGTATCATGGTTTGAGGATTCAAACTAGTGATACGGCGCGCAAAATTTGAAATTACTCCTGTCTAACACCAGTTAGACAGGCGTAATTGCTCTATGAATCTGGCCCAATAAGTTTAGGGTCAATTTTATTTACCTATTTACCAGAACATACTGGGCTTTCCAAATAGAAAACACAAGTTGTTTCCTTTCATACACTCTGTCCTTCAGTAGAATCTTACAGATCACTCAACAGAGAGAGAAGGGGAGGAGTGCTCTGCCTCTTTCAACTTGTGTATGCAAATTTAAGCTTGAGCTATTGAGCTCTTTAAACAACAAACCCTTTCTAAAAAAGGAAAACAGGAGGTAAGAACAGACTGGGAAACTTACTAAAACAAAAATATAAAAACGGTATATTTACAGTATATATATATATACACACAAAACAACGTTACATTCCCATTGTACATGCTAGGACCATTTCAACATGAGCTGTAATATAGGGGTGGGTAAATCTCTGGTCTTTTGATCTTCACCTATACAGAAAAAAAAATGGCAAAGGCATTAACAGGTGAAAATTAGACATGTAAGCATTACCAAATGACATGTTTTGTGGGATTTTTTTTTTTTATATTGCTGAAATAGAAGACAGTTCTGGTGTTTCTACATTTGACTTAAAGTGGATGTAGACCCCCCAAAACATTTTTTATATCACAATGTAGAGTATAAGATTTCCTATCATCTGTGCCCAGTCTTGCCATACAGAGTTAATCCAGCGATGAGTAATGCTCTTTTAAAGTTCAGTGCAAATCAACAGAATTCCAGATAAAAACCTGCCAAATTATAAAGTCTGTTTCTCTGTTATTGCTTTCAGTAACAGGTTATTTACAAATATAGCTTGGACATGTTTATCATAACAAGAGGTGATCCAAAGTTCATTGTATATTACTAGGATGTGTTATGATGTTATATCACCTCATGTATGATAAACAAAACATAACATATGATAAACATGTCCTAGCTAGATATGTAAATAACCTCTCACTTAAAGCAAGAAGAGAGAAAACTGACTTTTTTTTATTTAGGCAGGGTTTTATCTGGAAGGATTTCTCAAATCTGGATTAACTCTGTGTGGCAAGACTGGGCACAGGTGATAGAAAATCTTATACTCTACATTGTGACATTTTTTTGGGGTTTACATCCACTTTAAAATTCAGGTAAAGATCACATATTCTACCTACCTGGGTATTGTTATAAATTCTCACTGCTGGGGACTGCAAAGGGTCTGCTGTTTTTTTTATTAACCACTTAAGGACCACCTACTGCACATTTACGTCGGCAGAATGGCACGGCTGGGCACATCAACGTATATATACGTTGATTTTAGTACCCAGCCGTGGGTCGCGGGCACGAGCCCGCGGGCGCGCGCCCGCGACCCGGTCCGAAGCTCCGGGACCGGGACCGCGGGATTCGCGGACCCGATCGCCGCTGCAGTGCGGCGATCCGTCCCTGGAGCGGAAGAACGGGGAGAGCCGTGTGTACACACGGCTTCCCCGTGCTTCTCTGTGGCTGTAGCATCGATCGCGTCATCCCTGTAATAGGGGGACGCGATCGATGACGTCACACCTACAGCCACACCCCCCTACAGTAGTAAACAAAACACATAGGCACACATCCCCTACAGCGCCACCTGTGGTTAACTCCCAAACTGCAACTGTCATTTCCACAGTAAACAATGCAAATTTAAATGCATTTTTTGCTGTGAAAATGACAATTGTCCCAAAAATGTGTCAAAATTGTCCGAAGTGTCCGCCATATTGTCGCAGTCACGAAAAAAATCGCTGATCGCCGCTATTAGTAGTAAAAAAAAAAAAAAATAATGAATAAAAATGCAATAAAACTATTCCTTATTTTGTAAACGCTATAAATTTTGCGAAAACCAACCGATAAACGCTTATTGCGATTTTTTTACCAAAAATACGTAGAAGAATACGTATCGGCCTAAACTGAGGAAGAAAAATGTTTTTTTATATATTTTTGGGGGATTTTTATTATAGCAAAAAGTAAAAAATATTGATTTTTTTTTAAAATTGTCGCTCTATTTTTGTTTATAGCGCAAAAAATAAAAACCGCAGAGGTGATCAAATAACACCAAAAGAAAGCTCTATTTGTGGGGAAAAAAGGACGCCAATTTTGTTTGGGAGCCACGTCGCACGACCGTGCAATTGTCAGTTAAAGCGACGCAGTGCCGAATCGCAAAAAGGGGCAAGGTCCTTTACCTGCATTTTGGTCCGGGTCTTAAGTGGTTAAACTTAGGGTAAAGTACAATGGTTTCCAACCCTAGTTGATATGTGTTCAGTTAGCCTTTTAGAATGTCTATTGTTTTTAGTCAACCCTGACCTATGGACTTGCAAGCAGGCTATAAAGAGACTAAGCCAACAGTGGTGCTAATGTGTGGGTACCTTATTGTGCATAGAGTGCGATAGTCCAGTGGCTGTAGCAGTAGAGAGATTCACCCAGTAATCAGCGGGATAAATACAAAATAAGATCCCCCAGTAGATGACGTGGGCTCATCTGAGGCACAGGGTCTAAGCACTAGCTGGTCTTTACCAGAGTATCTGATGGTGGGGGTGGGTTTCGCTGCATGCTAATGCCTGGTCACGGCCCTTAGGATAGCCCACCAAGAAGAGAGCTAATGAGGTCAAATAGCAGTTGAAGCAGATAGGGAACAAACAGAAGCATAGCCAATGAAAAAGCTAAAAGAGATAATGCGTAATAGCTGTCTGGAATCAGGTGGAAGCATAATCAATGAACAAGCCATGGGTCCATAATGAGTGGTCGCACACCAAAATAAACATAAAAAGGTGGCCTTTATTGGTGTAAAAAGGATAAAAAGTAGGGCTGTTACTGATCAAAATGTTTGAGTTTGATTAATCGTTTTGTTTTTTAATCGATTAATCGACTAATTTCGATTAATTATAACGCACAGATCCAACTACTTTTAGCTGATCTCCTTGCAGGCCGATTCCCAGTGCAGCTCCCAACCACTGGAATAATGGATAGCAGGATACAAAAAGCACACAAAGGCAGCACTTGATGGGAATAACATTAAAACTTTTATAGTCTTCAAGTAGGTAACAAAATAAATATTGCACTGGAGATAAAATCGATGTAGCTACATAAACTGTAAAAATGGTGCGAGTAATACCAAACGGTACCAAAAGCAGTCATAAAAACATGTAGCTAAGTATAATACTGGTATAAAAATGTGTACAACGATACCACTGATGAATCCAGATGAGGAGAGGTTAACATCAGTCCGTCGGCATGTAGATGTCCCATGAAGGGAACTATAACAACTCCCAGTGGATGGCTGTAGAATCCCAGGTTGATAGAGGGAAGTGAAAGAGGGAAGTGTAACAGCCCTTGCGTGTGGCAGATAGTAAGGTCCCACCGACATGCAGATATGAAGACACAGCAAAGGAGCCCTTCAGATGGACATGGCAAGCCCCGTCGGTGTCCGTGACGTTACCAGATCTCCGACGGAACTCCCTGAAGGCTCAGAAGCCGGCGGAGAGGTGAGTACCAATCAAAAGAATTTTAAATCGATCAAAAAGATTTTGATCAATCAAAAAAATTAAAGATTAATTGATTCATTAAAAGTTCATTTGCACAGCCCTAATAAAAAGCACTACAAAACACAGCACAGCAAGCAGTGGAGTAAAAAACCTGACGCATTTCACACATACAAACGGGTTTCGGCTGTCCATGAATTCCTTTCATTATTTTTTTGCCTTGTGCATTGGCAGCACCCACGGTCTATGAGGAGGACATTAATTGCTTATTGCATTTGCCTGGAGCGGTGGTCTCTTTTTCTCCGTAATGAGTGGTAGCACAATATTTTGGTAGACAGGAAGTGCAAGGAAGTTCATGGGAGGAGCAAGGAGATCAAAGTTCAACAGAGATAAGGTATAAAGCAGGAATGTCCATGGGATCAGACAGGGAGCTGTCCAGCATTTCAGGTGGCACAGCAAGAAGGGCCACAGCCAGACACTGCAGAGGTCCCGATTTCAGATTTGGATTCTGACACTGGTAGCCAGATTCAGAAAGATTGCGTATCTTTAGGCGGGCGTAGCGCATCTCATATGCGCTACACCAACGTAACATAGAGAGGCAAGTACAGTATTCACAAGCACTTGCTCCCTAAGTTACGGCGGCATAGCGTAAATGGGCCAGCGTAAGCCCGCCTAATTCAAAGTAGCAAGGCAGTGGGCGTGTTGTATTAAAATGAACCGCGACCCCATGCAAATGATGGGCCGAACGAACGGCGCATGCGCCGTCCGTGGACGTTTCCCAGTGAGCATACTCAGAATCACGTCGGATAGAATGCCTGAGATACGTCGAACACTGCCTACGACGTGAACGTAACTTACACCCAGCCCCATTCACGTACGACTTACATGTCAAAGTTATCAGACAGCTTTAGAAACCCAATCACTTCTACTAGAAACCTGGAAGCTCACCATTAAAAAAAAAACAACATTGATTAAATGCTGGCATTGTCACCAGCGTAATGCCATTTACAGACAATCGGACATTCCGACAACAAAACCGTGGATTTTTTTCTGACGGATATTTGCTCAAACTTGTCTTGCATCTTGCATACACACGGTCACACAAATGTTGTTGGAAATTGTAAGCGTTAAGAACATGGTGATGTA
The DNA here is from genome assembly GCA_029574335.1 of Rana kukunoris. Lineage (NCBI taxonomy): Eukaryota > Metazoa > Chordata > Amphibia > Anura > Ranidae > Rana > Rana kukunoris. Next base: position 513,675,147 of record CM056051.1, on the reverse strand, counting down.
CAACACATACGACGAGCCAAGAAAATGAAGTTCAATAGCCAGTGCGGCTCTTCTACTTGATTCCGAGCATGCGTGGATTTTTGTGCAACAGAATTGTGTACACACAAGTTTTGTTGTCGGAAAATTTGAGAACCAGCTCTCCAACATTTGTTGTGGGAAATCCCGACAGCAAATGTCCGATGGAGCCTACACACGGTCGGATTTTCCGACAACAAGCTCACATCGAACATTTGTTGTCGGAAATTCCGACAGTGTGTACGCGGCATAATAGTTATGTTGGCAGTTACATGGTTAAAACTGGCTCCACAGGGACACAGAGATTGACTTAAAGACACATAGCCAGATTCATAAAAACTTACGCTGAGTGAGCAATATATAACGTATCTACTGTCGTAAACTCATATGATCTCATATTCCACCTTAATGTGTTAACGCAGTTGGTAGGCAATGATGGTTCCTTCCGTAATCACTATGGGGCTTCCTCTGTATATGCGCTGATAAGGTCAGGATTAGCAGCTATGGTTCCAATCAGAGCGTGGGATAAAGATACAAAAAATAGTGAAGCCTGTTTGAATTAAAAAGTTGCCTCCATAAAAGATACGCCAAATCTTTTTTTATTAAACCGACGTAAGTATCCTTTATCCCACGCTCCTGGAACGCCGTCGTGCCACGGACGATCTACAGCGCCAGGAAGCCCCATGGTTACAAGAGAAGGCATATGCCTACCAACTATGTTACCATCACCTTAAGGTGGCAATATGAGATCGTTATTTGGATGAGTTTACCCCTAAGAAGACCCACCAGTCAACCTTAACCCATCGTCTCTTCCATAGACTTTCACCTGAGTTATATATTTCAGCACATGTCGTTATTTTGGCTCATATGTAGCACTTTGTCTGATTTTGTTTGATTTTGATTTATATTCCACAATTTCTTTGTACACTTTTCACTCACATACGCCAATTCATGCTTCAGTTCACGTTTTTTACGTCCAACACGTAGCCAGTAGAATTTCCTATCACATTGTCACAGTAATCTACACTGTTTACGTAAGGCGTTTTTCCGGCGTAAAGATAAACCACTAAAAAGGTGGCGCATCCCATGGGGGACCCCATGCCTGACTCCCCCTTCCATGTGTCCTGGGCTGATCTCTCCAGTTAATATGAACCTGGAAGAGGTCAGTTCTAAGCACTTCCAGGCTCAGTGTACCGATGTATACTGTATAAATACAACCGTATACACTGGATGAACACAAGTACAACAATGCTGATTTCAACACACATATTAGGTATCACCATGCACACTGAGAGTAATGATTCTAGGGTCAGCATTCACTGTGGACAGATGAGCTCAAGGGATATTTAAAGCATCGCCTATGAACATTTTTGGATACTTTCAATTTTCTAATTCACAGGCACTTGCAGTTTAAAGGGGTTGTAAAGGTACATGTTTTTTCACCGTAATGGATTCTATGCATTAAGGTAAAAAAACATCTGAGGATTAGTGGCCCCCCCAGCCCCCATTTACCTACCTGACCCCTCAAAAAGTTCCGTGCCGTGAACGCGCTGGCTTCTCGGCTCATTCATTGGTTTATTGATAGCAGCTCAGCCATTGGTTCCCGCTGCTGTCAATCAAATCAATGACACAGCGCGTGGGGGAGGAGCCGAGTGATACAGTTGGCAGCTATAGCCAACGGCTGTATCACAGGATCGTCGCCCGCAAGCTAACCCCCTTGGAAAGGGAGCTTCCCATGAAGGGGATAGCTGATGCAGGGAGGTGCAGAGACAACCGCCGAGGGACCCCAGAAGTCCAGGATTGGGGCCACTGTGTGCAAAACGATCTGCACAGTGGAGTTAAAAAAAATGGGAACCTTTAGTGTCCCTTTAAGGCTAAAAAATATTTGGCATCTATTCACTTGATGCAACCTCCTATATTTTTGAAAAAGAGAGGTCTGAATCCATGGTAACAAACATCCAAAGGACAAACTATCTGGCAGGACTGCATTAAATAGAATATTGAATAGAGGAGGGCATGGTGAGGAGAGAGTACTTTAGGGCACCTTTATACCAGATTGACATGGTGAATAGCATTGGTGCTAGACACATACACCTAAATACGTGGTCAGTTCAGATTGAACGGGACCATACCAAGGAACATGGATGTACCCGATATAGGGCACACTGTTCAATCTCTGACCACCTTTTTGGAGCTACCTGACTAGAGCAGGAGGATAACAGCCCTGAGGTGTGAGGCATAGTCATACTTAATATCAGGTGCTCCTTGACCACCTTGAGTTTTGAGAGAAAAGACCACTGAGCTAAAGAATACGATGTGCTTTGTTATTCCATATGAATTTTAGAAAACATCTGTGGAAGTTGGCTAAGGGGTATAGCAACCCGGTAATGTTTCAAAGAGATATAGCAATCGTAGTAACATAGACATCTTTAAAACGTTAATTTTACCCAGCATGGAAATAGGGTATGCAGCTCATTGATGGAGACATCAATATATATCCTGAAACAGGGGGGTGTTAATTAGCAGAGTAGATGCTAGACCAGTGTTTTTCAACTCCAGTCCTCAAGGCACACCAATGGGTCATGTTTTCAGGCTTACCATTATTTTGCACAGGTGATTTGATCACCTGTTGGTGTGCCTTGAGGACTGGAGTTAAAAAAACACTGTGCTAGACTAATGCTGCATACACACGCTCAGAGTTCCCAACAACAAATGTTCAATGGGAGCTTTTCGTCAGAAATTCCGACCGTGTGTAGGCCCCATCGGACATTTTCTGTCGGAATTTCCAATAACAAAAATTTGAGAGCTGGTTCTGAAATTTTCCGACAACAAAATCCATTCTCGAAAATTCCAATTGTGTGTAGACAATTCCGATGCACAAAATTCCACACATGCTCTGAATCAAGTACGAGACGAAAGCGCTCGGTCTGGTAAAACTAGCATTATAATGCACCTTTAAGTTGTGCTAATAAATCTGGTGGTACGTGTAAGGGTAGAGCTTCAGTTTTAGCAGTGTTAACTTTATAACCCGATATGGCCCCAAAGAATGCAGAAGAGCGTGTAGGGAAGGAAGTTAAATGATAGGTCCCGCTGTCTCATCACTACTCCAGTAATGTCCGGATGTATTTGGATAGCTTTGGCCAAAGGCTCCAAACAAAGAATAAAGAGGAGGGGGGACAAAGGGCACCCCTGTCTGGTACTGTTTGACATGGGGAAAAGAGGTGACAGAAAGGAGGCCATCTGTACCTGGGCAGTCATTTGTGAATACATTGCCTGCAAAGCTTTAAGTCAAGGACCTTTGAACCCAATTCTTTGAAGCATGGAAAACATGTAGGGCCAGCTTAATCTATCAAAAATCTTTAGGGCATCAAAGATCAGTATAAGCCCCGGTCGAGGGAATTTGTTCAATAGGTCAATCAGATCAATGGTGTGCCTTGTGTTGTCTCCAGCATGTCTGGAGGGCACAAAACCCACTTGATCCCTATTAACAAGTTTAGGTATGAATTGGGACAGTCTAGAGAACAAGATTTTTGTAAAGATCTTATAATCAGAGATTAGTAGGGCTATAGGTCTGTAGTTGTCCAGTATAGAGGGGTCTTTGCCCAGTTTGGGTACAACTGAAATATAGGAATGAGTTAACTGGGAGTGTGGGGTGTCTCCATGGTACAATGTTCGAAACAACTCCAGCATGTGTGGTATCAAAATGGGCAAGAAAGTTTTATAGTAGTGGTATGTGAGACCATCGGGGGCCTGGGATTTATGAATGGGAAGATCCTTGACTGTTTTTGCAAATTCCTCAGGGGAAATAGGGGTATTATGTTTTTCAAGGTCCAAGGAGGTTAGTTTAGGTAGATAAAAATCTTTGCCAAATTGGTCAAAATTATCTTGTGTAAAGTTAAAGTATTTGGGATCGTATGATACCCATTTATAAGATATCAAAACAATTGAGCCCCATGACTCCCTTTTTTGGGACGCCAGATTTTTTTCTAGCCTTACACTCAAATACGTTTGGCCCCTGGTATAAACAAGAGCATAGAAGAATTCCTTAAATCCTCCAGTCAGATTCTTTCTTAATGGTAGACTCCCCATCTACAACGATTAATCATAACCCTACACAATGGCTACAGAGACATCAAGCTTTATGTTACATACGATGAATCTCATCAAAACAAGATATCTGTGCTAAACCAACTACATTCGAATCTCTGCTCCTGCAAAAAGAACCAATACCACATTCAATCTTCTATCCTTCTACTATCAGTCCATCCAGATCTTCCCCCGTATACACAGAAATGGGAAAAAGAGCCCCAAGAGACTGTAACTTCAACAGATTGGCAAAAAAGCTTTATTTTGACCCATAAAATGTTGATAGCTACAAGAACACAGGAGAAGGCATATAAACTGATGAGCAGATGGTACAGGTGCCCCTCCAATATCCACCAAATGAATCAGGATATACCTGACATCTGCTGGCACTGTCATAAGTCAAAGGGAAATATGATCCATATCTGATGGGAATGTACCCCAGTGAGAAGGTTCTGGAACCATATTTTTGAATTATATAGTAAACTAGTGGATATAAATATCCACGCATCACCAAGAGTGGCTCTCTTAACCATGATTCCAGGGTCTGTAAAGAAAGCAAATGAGGATGTGCTTGGACACTTAGAGTAGTTATCCCACGACACTGGAAATCAACGACAAAACCTTCCCTGGGGGAATGGGCAATTGAAATGGACTATACCAGAGATTTGGAAAGTCTGTTGGCACGGGAAGTGGGAAGAGAAGAACAGTTCTCCCAAACTTGGTCAGTTTGGTCCAAGTTTAGACAGTCTGTAGAGTTTCTACCATGGGTTAAAGGGAGTCCTACCAATGTTTAGCTATGATGGAGCGATTATAAGTCATGTAATATTTTCACTTTCCCTTTTTTTTCTTAGTTTTTTATACTTCCCCCTTCTTTTTTTCCTTCCTTTTCTATTTTTTTTTCTATTTTTTTATTAATTTATTTATTTTTTCTCTTTTTTTTTATTTTTTTATTTCCCTTATGATGGTACGATGAAGATTTGCATTGAAGATATGTAAGAACTTATAATGTACTTTACTAATATTTGTAGATTGTATACAATGATATATATCTGATGTGCATAAGGTAAAACCCCTGTAATACTTTCTATAAAAAAATAAAATAATATTGAACTATTAAAGTTAACGTATTTCTATTCTATTCTAATCTATATTATTTGAATTTGAATTTAATCTATTTGAATTTCAGAAGATGGATAGATGATTCTTATTTATTCTGTTCTATTAGCTTATTTTCTATTCTTTTTTATTCTATTCTCTTATTTTGTATTTTATTATTTTCTTGTTTATTCTATTTTCTTCTTTTCTATTCTATTTTTGTTTTCAAAATGTATTTAATTTTCTAATTCAAATTTGATTTAAATTCAATGCGATTTGAATTTCGGATGACATTTTGTTTCGTTAGCTTGGATTTGTTTAAATTTGTTACTGTTGTAACTTGGAAATTCAGATACTTTTAAATCACTGAATAATGATAAATGTGTCCACATTTTGATTCGAAATGAAACAAACCGCACATGTCTACAAAGGACACATTCTACTGACATTCTACTGACTGTAAATGCTATTTATTATGATCTTATATTTCCGTTTGTGGGTTTGGCTTACATTTTTTTGTAGATATACGTACAGTATAAATAAGATCAGCTAAAGAAAAACATGTGAAGAGTTTTGCCTGCATATTTTCTTGCTTACTTGGATATATTATATATGTGACAAAAGTTCATTTCTTAATGAGGTAGTGCTGTAACAATAAGCCAAATATTTGAAACGATTATTTTTTTAAACAGACAAAAAAGCGATGAGTTGTCTTCATACCTCCATTTGTGTGTTGACGTTTTCCAAGGTTGGTCTAAAGTTCCTTCTGGAAGCACCTGTTTAAAAATAGAGTACAAAGAAGAAATTAGTAAATTCTCATTTTGCAGTTTCCCTAGAATTAGTTAAAATCTTATTGAACTATCCCTTGGTATTCAAAGTCAACATTTTTGTTTGTTTGTTTGTTTTTGTTTGTTAATAGGAACAATATATGTAGCACTACCCCAGGAGGAGGTTGTTTTGGGTGGCACATTTACCTCGTGGCTCTTCCGAATTCCTAGGGGTGAATGGTGCATATAGCAGTAGTAAAAGAATGTCCGCAACAAGTGTCTTTTCTGTGCTCTTTATTACCCAGCCAGGTAAAAACTATGAACTGGTGATACAAGGATAGAGTTTGGAAGAAGGAGGAGAACAGCAGATTCAGGCATAGTATTTGGAACAGTCCTGCTCCCATATGTAACACTTTCCATACCACTCCTGCCTGAGTAAGTTTAGTGTACCCGGATAGGCCTCTCTCACTGACCTTGCAGCTGGAGTATCACTTGAACCTTTGTAGGATAAAGTCTCTACCACAGACCCTCCTGAATGAACTTGAACTTGGGGCGTGGCCTCACACCGGACCGAGATGGACGCCTGATCCCACTCCTCTGGCACAAACGAGCAGCTAACCTCAGCCACAGGGACATTTAAAGCCTCAATGAGCTTGGGGAAAAGCAATCACGGCTCCTCAACATCCAGGGAACTGATGGAACCAGGACAGCAAGCTCCCCCTATCATTCCAGAGATGTTCCGTGTGGTGCAGGCAGTAGGCCTCAAAGCCGAGGCCTCGAGTAAGCCTCCTTTCTCGGTCGACGGTTCCAGCCCCATCGCGGACAGCGTGATCAGTGACCAGATCATACTGACACCACCACCACAGCAGGCACAGTCCCTCAGCCTTGCAGACCTACAAGCCAACCTGCAATCACTGACATCAGAGCGGACATTCAGGGCATTGCAGCAAGGACTGGAGCATTGAGCAGGACTCAGCACACCATGCGGATGCCATCAAGCAGGTACAAAAGAATGCTGACATGCACCTTGCCCATATTATTGAAATGCACCGCCATTTTGAAGATCTCGAAAATAGGGGAAGACACCACAATATCAGAATAAGGGGGTCCCAGAAATGCCAGATCAAATTCCTGTGGAATGCACTGCATAAACCATATTCAATGACATTTTAGAAAGACCCCCTGACTCCTCAATCGAGTGCGAGAGAGTGCCCAGAGCCCTAAGTCCCAGAGGGAGAGAAAATGACCCCCCCAGAGACATAATTTGCTGCCTGGTAAACTTCCACCTCAAGGAAGCTATCCTGAGGAAAGCCAGAGAGAAAAATAGGGTCATCTTCAACGGTACAGAAATACAACTTTATCAAAATCTCTCAAACGCAGGGCCTTGCGCCCGATCACAGAACAACTGCGATCGAGAGGAATACCATACAGGTGGAAGTTTCCGTTTTGCCTTTCAGCCACTTCAAGGGGGCACACAGCATTACTTCGAACACCCGACGACCTCCGATCATTCTGCGAAGCCATGAACATCCCCAGAACAGAGGTTCCAGAATGGTATAACTCATTCATGCTGAACGAGCCCTGGATTGCAGTTTCCAATATTCTCACTCCCAGAGCACAGTGACAGAGAGATCGACCCCGCAGATCGCCGTCTCCTCACCGCAACAGAAGAGTAAAAGTCCAAGGAGACCCAGGAATCTCCCCACCCAGACGAAGAGACCGCCTGGATCATCAGGATCACATGGACACCTAAAACCGGTTCCACCAATGGAAGACCGATAGCCGAATATCAGCCCATACAAATCTCCGATCATTTAGTTTCACTCACTGCATCTGTACAGAATTTCTGTTTAAATCTCTTTTAATCACTTAAAAGACTGGATCCTGTCTTGCACAGACCCTAACCTAACCAAACAGACTTATTTTTGTTTCTCATCCCCTTCCTCCCTTGTCTTTCTCCTCTTATTTCCTGCAGCGACATTATGCATCTTCAACAGTGTTGTTCATCTTCCTTTAAAAAAGTAATTAGTTACAATTACAAGTTACTTGTCCGAAAAAGTAAGTAAGTAAGTTAGTGACTCAGTTACTTTATTGGCAAAGTAACTAGTTACTCAGCAAAGTAACTGAGATATTTTTTTTTATATTCTACAGTACAATGCAATTACGTTCTATAACATCTTTAATATCAAAGATGTTTATATTAACTGATTGAAGAATAAAAACACTATATACAGTATTTTAGAACATTTCGTACTGTGTACAATTATTAATATCATCATCACACTCCACCTGCCCAGGCAGCAATACTGTACAATATAGATTCAGAGTGACACTGCTGCAGTGCACACTGAATCTATATTGTACAGTATTGCTGCCTGGGCAGGTGGAGTGTGATGATGATATTAGATATGTGCATTCCCGTTCGTACGAAAGTTATTTTCGTACGAAAATGTTCATTTTCGTACGAAAATGTTCATTTTCGTACGAAAATGTTAATTTTGTACCCGCAAGATAATGTGTAAATACGAAAAAATTAAAGCACCAAAATACGAAAACAACGGGATTACGAATGAGCCGCATAACGAACAACCGCCATTTACAAACAAACGATCCGACGAAAATACGACAAAACGAAAACGGCAAAAGAACGAAAATTACATCTATAACAAAAGATTTGCATTCTCTATTTTGTTTGAATCCTTTTTCTGTTCGTATTTTCAGTCGTATGTTCATTGTTCATATGACATCTATAACAAAAGATTTGCATTCTGTATTTTGAATCCAAAATACGAACAGAAAAAAGGAATTCAAAATACAGAATGCAAATCTTTTGTTATAGATGTCATATGAACATACGACAGAAAATACGAACAGAAAAAGGAATTCAAAATACAGAATGCAAATCATTGAGGAAAATTCACGAAAATGATTGTCTAATAAGTAACGAACATGAATTAAACAGAATAACGAACCATCCCGCATGTACGAAAATAAAACGGTAACGAAAATACGAAACAATCGGAATACGAAAAAATTGCGTCGTACGAAAAACGAACAGGAACGAACAGGAAAACGGGCGTCTTATGAAAAACGAACGAAAACAAACCATTGGAACGATACGAAATGGAACAAAAATTTCTGTGCACATATCTAGATGATATTAATAATTGTACACTGTATTGCATTTGCTGGGCCTGCCATATACTGTACTGTACTATACTGTATAACTGCACTACAAAATTCCTTTACAAATAATGCATATTTTAAAATGTTATTACTAATAAGTTATTACTAATAACATTTTAAAATATGCATTATTTGTAAAGGAATTTTGTAGTGCAGTTATACAGTATAGTACAGTACAGTATATGGCAGGCCCAGCAAATGCAATACAGTGTACAATTATTAATATCATCATCACACTTCACCTGGCCAGGCAGCAATGCTGTACAATATAGATTAAGTGTGCACTGCAGCAGTGTCACTCACACTGCACACTGAATCTATATTGTACAGTATTGCTGGGCAGGTGAAGTGTGATGATGCTGGGCCTGCCTTGGCATGTGGAGAGGTCCAGTGGAGTGTCCTGTGTACTGTGCGGGTGTACCTGTGTGCCTCTCCATCCCTGACTGTCATGTTGATGATCTCCTCGGCGGTCTCCAACGCCGCTGTTCCATACGTTCGCATCCGGGCGGTCCCACTCCCATCTCACTGTCGCTATTCGCCGGGCAGTCCGGGCAGACTCTGCCTCCTCCCGTGACGCTGCTCCCACAAGTGTCACGTCTGCGGCCGCGGGCGGGAGACTACAGGGGCGCGTGCATGCGCTGCGCCAGCGCCACCCTCTAAGTCAGTCCGACACTGAGAGACAGTCACATGCCCGCCGGCGACCAATCATTAACTTTGGCATCATGTGATGATGACAGACACAGTCACCCACCCAATCACAAGTACAATGCAACAATCAGGCTCCATCCCGCCGGCCCTGAGGTGGGGGGAACTAAGTTAGAACAGACTGAGACAATAACCCCGGAGTCCGTACTGCCCCCACTCGCGCCGCGCGCTCAATGTAACGTGGTAACGCCGCCAATGTAATGGCAACGGCGTTCCCACTGGGGTAAAAGTAATCAGGTAGATTACTAGTTACCCCTTGGCAGGCAATCGTTACGTAACAGCTTTTTATTTAAACGCCGTTACTTACAACACTGATCTTCAACATGGAGAAACAAGCTACCTTTCCCCAAGGATATCCGACCTACTATCAAAAAATCAGACAGACTTTCAACATACAGGTTTGACAACTTAAATTGTCATGAACTAAATGCCTGTAGGTACTGCTCCCCTTCTCCCATAGTTCAAAAAGCAAGAGACAACTGTTGAATCCTCATGCTACACAGACCACATGTACTTATGGTCGGTTCTTTTCTTTGTTCCAGATAGCCTATTTTCTTGACATACATAACCATTTTGTGGCTGTTTATTCCGCGGTAATCCATCAGGGGTGTCCCAAGACACCTTCGAGAGATATTGGGGAATCCCTGTTACTTATACGGGGAGGAGTGCATTATAAATGTCTCTGCCCAAAGTTATATTTGCTCTTTCAGCTAGAAGGAATTAAAAACGTTTAATTGACCTCCAGTCATACATAGAAGCAAGATCTGAACTTAGCTGACTTGAATAGTGCTAAAGTCATTTGTTAAACTTTTTTCTTTTTTTTTCTTTTTCTCATTTGTATGTTTATCCACACTCGCTCTGGATGATTGAATGGGACATGGCGCTGTTCAATATCTATTTATTTCGTACACCAGTGACTTATGGCACTATTGCGCGATTAATCGTCTCACTTACTCAATTATCCCTGGTGATAATGCTCCAAAACTACTAGATGCACAACTATACTTGATCCACAGTACATGGAACGTAGACCAAGTACATAATACATGCTCTTGATCACAGCGATGCCTTACACATACGCAAAAATGTTTGGGTTAATGTTCAGTGACTAAAGTTTAACACTAACAGTCAAACTAGTTAATTGGTTCTCTTCTGTTTATTTCTCTACACCCCTCAGGGTGTTCTACTAGTTTAAACATATACGTAACGTAAACTGCTCAAATTCTCAATGTTTGCTATGTAACCTATAGAATACTAAAGCAACACTCCCCTCTAGTGGATGAAAGTAAAATTCACATTAATGATTTTTTTCCGCCTGATATTTATAGTATCCTGCAGCTCCTAATTCACAGGCTGTTTCCCCCTAGTTATAAGCTCACTGGGCGGATGTGTGCATACATGTAACTCTGCTTCCCACTAATTTAAAGTACAAGACTCAATACCTTTATCCTGTTTCTATTCATGCTCATCTTTCCAAAATCATCCCTGTGACATTGAGTGTTTCTTATCATTATTTAGCTGCTCCAGAGTGCCAGTATAAATGGTACACAGGACAGAGTAGAGAGATAAAGAAAGTGTAAGAGAGGAATTATTAAATAACATACGAATAAGTTCAGGACTCTGCATTAGATAAGAAAACCTCCTCTGACTGTATATTATTGATCCGATTTAAAAATAACAAATCCATATCAAGACCGACTATATCCACAAACCCACACAAAGGGCAGAATCTCTATTAGCCTTTTGACCCAACCGGTATTTTATTTTACTTGGGTAGACCAGCAGGTCTAAGTCTAACCCTGGAGTCTTCTCCTTCCTTCTCCCCCCTTTTTTTTAACTTCCTCCTCGGCCCCAAACCTAACCCTCCCCTCTTCTACGTTTTCCTTCCACTGAAACAAAGGAACGCTCATAGCACTGCTCCTTGATGAGACATTAAAGGAACACTCGCTTTCACTGTCGTGAGACTGTTTTTGATGCCTCAAATCACACATATTCTACAACTATGACTTCAAATATTCAGCAGACCATCCCACTATCTATTAAACTATTATCTGTAAATGCTAAAGGCCTCAACTAACCTGAAAAGCGTACCAAATTCCTTAATGAGTTTCACAAACAAAAAGCTAACATCATCTGCGAGACACACTTCAAATCTGATTAAATCCCGAGATTTCATCACAAGAGATATCCTATAGCTTTTCATGTCTCAAACTCAGAAGGGAAGACGAAAGGGGTCTCAATACTAATTTCTATCCAGACTCCTTCCCAGGTACATGACACCATGCTAGACCCTAGTGGTAGATATATATTGATTAAAGGAAAATTAGAAAACCATCCAATGACAATTGCTAACGTTTATGCCCCAAATTCGGGACATATAACTTTTTCCCGCAAGGTCAAAGATTTGTTGACAACCTTTGCCGCAGGCATTTTAATTCTGGGGGGAGACTTCAATATCCCCTTAAACCCTCTCATAGACACCTCAAATGGAGCATCGAGCTTTCCTTACAGAGCACTAAGACAAATTAAGCTACAACTGAAAGATTTAATGCTACATTAAACTCTGTTTCCTCAAACCAAAGACTTCACTTACTTTTCCACCATCCATCAAAAATAGTCTAGAATCGACTACTTCATTATATCACAACCTGACCTAACCATCCTAAAAAAACGTAACATTTGAACCCATTACGTTATCGGACCACCATCATATAGCCATTACACTGACTTTCCTTGGAAAAAAAACTGTGACAAAAATGTGGAGACGTAATTCTGCAATACTAAAAGACCCCGCAGATATACTTGAGCTACAAGACAAATTATTTAATTATTTCTCAAGAAACTAAAATGACGAAACCTCTTCTCTAACTTAATGGGAAGCGCACAAATGTGTCATCAAGGGTGAATTCATTAAAAAATTAGCTAGGCTAAAAAAGGAGCGCCAATCGAAATGTAAATCCCTCATTGATCAGATCCACAAGCTAGAAGTGGCACATAAAAGAAACATTGCTATTTCAACACTTAAAGAACTAACCAAATTGAGAGCACTTCTAACGGAAGAATTTAACTTTAAACAAACTTTAAACAAAAAGACAATACGTACTGAGACATAGGATATACTATGAGCAGGGTAATAAGAGCGGGAAACTGCTGGCCAAGGCAGTTCAGAGTAAGAAAATATCTTCAACCATACACCAAATTAGAAATAATCAAGGGAAATCACATTCCACAAATGCTAAGCATTTTGAAGCATACTATCTATCCCTCTATAATCTTCCGTCAAACCCAAAATGCTCCCAGAATTCAGAGAAAAGAGCTAAAATGATCCAGGAATTCCTAGGGAAATATAGCCCACCTAGGCTAGCCAAAGACAAAGCCCAGGAACTTGAAGCCCCTATATGAATGAATGAATGAATGAATGAAAAACGTATGTAGCGCGGCACATGTGAACTAAATCGCCTCTGGGCGCTTGTTGTTACTGTCTCCTTTGGTATCAAAAGAGATCAGTCTTGATCTTTCTCCTAAATGCTAAGTGGTTCTCCTCCAACAGAATGCTGGTTGGTAAAGCGTTCCATAGTCTGGGACCTTGGACCGCAAATCTTCTTTGGACTTGTAGTTGGCTTTCGGTATCTGGAGTAGATTTTGATTGATGGATCGCAGAACGCGATTGGGATTATGAGCTTTTATTTTTCCGCATAAATAATGGGGAGCATTCCCATGAATACATCTATGCGTTAGACAGAGTGCTTTAAAAGTGATTCTGTCTTTTACTGGTAACCAATGAAGGGATCTCGGTGAAGATGACATTGATTCCCAAGGTTTTTTCCCAGTCACAAGTCTGGCGGCAGTATTTTGAACGACTTGTAAACAAGCGATTTGGTACTTGGGGAGTCCGAGGTAAAGGGCATTTGCATAGTCCAATCTTGAGTTTACAATTGTTCCCACCACAACGGCTATGTCTTCTTTGGGAATAAAAGGAGTAAGTCTGCGTAGTAGGCGCAGCAGATGGTGAGATCCGCTGACTACTGACCCTATTTGTGCGTTCATTGTCAAGTAGGAGTCGAAAATGACCCCGAGACTTTTGACTTTGGCGCTAGGGGTGATGATTTTGCCCAGAATGGGCGGGGGGTGGGGGTCCAAGTTGTTGCAGGTTGATTCATACGCTTGGTGTGAAACAGGAGAAGTTCTGTTTTCGCTCCGTTGAGTTTAAGATAACTCTTTGTCATCCAGTCCTCTATCAAAGAGAGGCATGTCTCTAGATTGAGGTGGTGATCCCTTTTATTGCAAATGCTGAAATACAGTTGCGTGTCATCTGCATATGAGTGATAGAGCAGTTTTTGGCTGCTGATGATTTAAAAAAAAAAACGAAGATAGATGTTGAATAACACCGGCGACAGAAGTGAAAGGTCCTAACTTCACTATTTTTTCGGTTTTCCAAAAAAGAGGAGAACCAAGATAAATCGCCTTCTGCAACTTTGGCTACTTCAGCTAGCCGAGTCAAGCTTGTGGTCTACTTTGTCGAAGGCTGCGCTTAGGTCCAACAGAACCAGAAGACAAGATTCTCCTTTGTCTGTGGCCTCGAGAGCGTCATCCCATATCTTGAGCAATGCTGTTTCCGTCCCGTGTCCGGGCCGGAATCCCGTTTGAAATGGATCAAGTAGGTTGTGGGTATCTAGATGCTGTTGCAGCTAGTATCAGGACCAGAATTTGACAAGGCAATTAAGGAGATGAAAATAAATGATCGTGTGTGGGCTAAAATGATGAAAAAAACCTGCGCATGCTCAGAAGCAAGTTATGAGATGGGAGAGCTCGTTCTGGTAAAACTACCGTTCATAATGGAGTAAGCACATTCATCACGCTGTAACAGAAAGAAAAGCGCAAACCGTCTTTTACCAACACTGAATCAGCTAAAGCAGCCCAAAAGGCCAATGGAACTTCCCCTTTAAATTGCCGTTGTAAGTTTTGTATGTTTTTAAAACGATGGTGTGTGGGCAACGTTGTTTTTAATGATGAAGTTGGGAAAACTTCCTTTTTTTGGACGTGCTGAAAAACAATGTTTTTTTTTCATGCTGAAAAATGATTGTGTGTATGCGGCATAACACCCTAAACATCACATTGCCCTCAAAGATTATAGATCTGTGTAAAACGAATTTCCCGTTCACATGGGCCAAACATAATATAACCTATCTAGAAATAGAAATCCCTTCAAATCTAAAAGACCTCTTTAAACGTAACTTATTGCCTATACTAAAAGAAACACATGAAGACCTAAAAAGATGAAACTCTCTGAACGTTTCTTCGTTCGATAGAGCTTCCCTGATCACAATGACAATACTGCCTCGTTTCCTATACGTTATGCAGACAATACCCATCTTTTTACCTTCATCTTTCTTTTCATCTTTTCGTAAGGTGTGCTCTACCTTTGTTTGGAGGGGCAAATCACCTAGGATAAAACTTACCAGATTAAACCTGCCCAAAAACAAGGGTGGAATAGCATTGCCGGATCTTAAAAAATATCCCCAGGCTACTCTCGTATCACGGATTGTAGATTGGAATATACACCAATCAGTTAAGAACTGGGTAACATTGGAACATATACAGTTCACCCAAAACCTTAATACCCTTCCATGGATTCACCCTAAGTACCACTTAAAGATTATTAAGGCGCACCCCCTCATAGGACCTACTCTGATGCCGCGTACACACGGTCGTTTTTTGTGATGAAATAAAATGACGTTTTTCATCATGAAAAAAAACAAAGTTTTTCTAACTTTATCATAAAAAACTACGTTGCCTACACACCATCGTTTTCTGAAAATGCTCTAGCAAAGCGCGGTTACGTACAACACGTACGACGGCACTCTGTTCCATTGAAGCTCCCGTCTCATAACTTTCTTCTGAGCAAGCGCGGGTTTAAAACGTTGTTTAAAACGTTGTTTTAGCCTACACACGATCATTTTTTATGACACAAAAAAACGAAAAACGACATAAAAAATTGAAGCATGTTGGAATTTTGGTTGTTTTTTAGAAGATGTGAAGCCCACACACAATCATTTTAAATGACGTTTTTAAAATCGTTGTTTTATTTCATCACAAAAAACGACCGTGTGTAATCTTTCATAGCACATTTAAACCCACAAATATAACCCCCTGGCTCAGCCCTTTAACAACATTGAGAAACAACCCAGACTTCCCCCCGGGACTAGAGAAAAACTTTTTAAAACATCATTGGCCTCACAAGCGAATCCTGACCAAGCACTTTTTTAAAAACAGGAAGATATTGTCTAGAGAAGACTTAAATAATGACATTAAGCCCTTCCTAATTCCGCACTGGAACTATATCCAAATTAGACACTACTTGACCAAGACCGATACGGCACATTACTGGACTAGACCACTTATGAAATTGGAAGACCTTTGCTAAAAAGCAACCCCTCACAGACATATCATATCGTCTCTGTACAATTCACTGTTCGAGGATAAGACAGATGATTTTTCCAGCTCCTCATGTCAGAATTGGGAAAGAGATATAAATACCTCTCTAACGGCTAAGAACTGGGGAAAAAATCTTTACGTATGCGCACAAAGGGTCACTAAACGTAGCCACACAAGAATGCAGTTTTAAAATTATCACTAGATGGTACAGAATGCCCTCTATCCTTCACAATTTTTTTCCCCTTACCACTAACAGATGTTGGATGTGTAAACAAGAAGAAGGCTCGATGCTCCACATATGGTGATCCTGTCTATTGATACAAAACTTTTGGAAATCAGTCCACGAGACCATTACTTTAATCACATCGGAAAGTCTTATGCCGTGTACACACGATCATTTTTTTTCGGCATTTAAAAAACTATGTTTTTAAAAAATGTCATTTAAAATGCTCGTGTGTGGGCTTTACATCATTTTTCGGGTTCTGAAAAACGCCCCCAAAAAAATTCGAACATACTGCATTTTGTAACAAAGTTTTAAACAATGTCGTTTTTCGGGTTGTAAAAAATGGTCGTGTGTGGGCTAAAACGACGTGAAAAACCCAGGGGTGTTTAAAAAGCAAGTTAAGAGACGTCAGCGCTCGTTCTGGTAAAATTACCATTCGTAATGGAGTAAGCACATTCATCACGCTGTAACAGACAGAAAAGCGCAAATCATCTTTTACTAACACAAAATCAGCTAAAGCAGCCCAAAGGGTGGCGTCATCCGAATGGAACTTCCCCTTTATAGTGCCGTCGTGCACGTTGTACGTCACCGTGCTTTGCTAGAGCATTTTTTTTAACGATCGTGTGTGGGCAACGCACGACCTGGCCAGATAGGCCATAACACCGGGGCACCGTGATGTGGTAACCCTAAAGGTGGGTGCCACACTGGGTGAAGAAGACCCAGAACCAATGACGTCTGCTCCATAAATACCCTCTCCCAGAATGCACAGCGAGGCCAAACCCCCCTGATTGGCCGCTGGGGAAGAGCACCCGAACCTTGACTCCACTGCTGCCATCAACTGCGCTGGGGTGGGAAGAACACCCAAGTACAACCGAATGAGCCCGCAGCACAGCCAAGCCTGAGACAGAGACCCTGTTTTGAACATAACAATTTGGATCAGAGTTTAACTACACTCTGATCTACCTCTAAATTTGTATAGCACCGGTACTCCAAAGTAACCAGGCGCTACATATATGTAAATTATTTTAAAGTTTATTTTTCTGTAACAATGAGAGTTAAGTGTATGCAATGCTAAAACATTTTAATATTTAATTTTGGATAGAATGAGCTCCTGCTTGTTTTTTTTTTTTTATTGTTGTGTACCTCTCTAGAGATTCACACTCAAAATGTTCATGGTGCCCATTGTCTCCAGAATAGAAAGTGATGGGAAGTCCAACATTTTAGATTGTTCACATCAACAGGATGTGAAGGAAATTTTCCAATATGGAAACTCTTCTGGTGGCAACTGTTGTAAGAGGGAACCATCCTTTGTTTTGGAGAGGACGTCTTTTACTTCCTGCTGTGTCTTCTGGGACAAGAATTAAATGGAAATCTCCCCGACAAGACACAGAAAGGAAAGAAAATAATCTGACAAGAGTATTCTCCCCATAACAAGACAAAAATGTACCTTAACAAACAATGGCCCTATTGTGGATGGGGCCTGACTACACCCATGCAGGTGGGGTAACACATCGCCTGAAGGTACAGTATGCTCAACAATTCCAGGGACCAGGCAGAGACTGCAGCCATGCGAAGAATCAAATATTAAGGCCGTCCTGGATTTAAAGATGAACCACTTGTGTGTAGTTCTAATGTACATAGTTCCTCCATAAGCTGTTTTGTCCCAAGTAACTACACACTTGTAACTGTATGGCCACGTACACACGATCAAATCTATCTGCTGGTAACGGTCCGACAGACCGTTTCAGCAGACAAATTTGATCGTGTGTACGGGCGGACAGACAGGTTTTTCCAGCAGACAGATTTTAAAGCATGCTTTAAAATCTGTCTGCTGGGAACCCGTCCGTCCGACATGTCTGCTGGTTAGTACGCTAACCAGCAGACATATCTGCCCACGCATGCGTCGAATGGATTCGACGCATGCGCGGAAGTGTTTTACTTCCTGGTGCCGGTGACGTGGAGGCGTCAACGTCACTGCCACGTCACCGCGCTGTCTGCCGGTGGGGATTTTGGTTTGATCGTGTGTACACGAACAAACCAATACATCCCAGCAGACAAATCTGATCCAATCGGTCTGTCAGACCGATTTGATCGGATTTATTTGGTCGTGTGTACGCGGCCTAAGTCTTACATTTGGAGGGACAAGCAGAGTAATTGCCCACTCCACCAGTCCAGCATACCTACGCTACCTCACTTCCAGTAACAGAATGAAACCCCACTGTAGCACGGGTCTCATGGGTGTCCGCATTTAACTTTTTCCTTTCCATACCTAGTGATCAGTCCTTAGATCTCCGTAACGCTAGTTTGCTCCCAGTGACCACAGGGCTCCGGACGCATGGATTCCAACAGTTTTTTTTTTTAGAAGCACATGGTCAGAGACAAAGGCTCCCTGAGCCCACCCAGTTGTGTGAAAAATGTGAATTAATATTCGCTATTGTCTTTGTGATTCTCCACCCTGGCCAATCAGGAATCGGGTCCTGAAATCCGATTGGCCAGAGAGTTTTAGGACTTCACTTCCTGTTCAACCTGGAGGAAGAAGCACCCAGATCCTGAGCGGTACAAAGCCTTACATGTCTTCCGATCGGCCCCGGCTCTTCTCTTGTCATCTGTCTCCTAACCTGGGCAGACAAGTAACTAAACAAACAGTAGGCCACCTGCCCACACCCTCCTTTGTACTTTTAAGTAATGACAGCACAACCTGCATACCCCAGCGAGTTTATACAACGTATCACAATCAGGTCATTCCACCTGTGACATAAGGATTTGTAGAGACATCCAAGATATTTATAAAGAGAATATATTGTTCTTAAATGTGTGCAGCCAGACTAGATTCAGGTCTCAAATGTCAGAAAGTGGAAGAAGGGGATCGCAAAATGACCAATGCCACTCCTGTTCCTATGCTTCTATGCTTCTATAGAAGGAATTGAGGGCATTCCACATACCTTGCCATTCTTGATTTCCATCATCTATGTCAATGTTGTTAGTCCATTCATCATTTTTGTCTTCTTCAAACCACTGATGACCCCCATTTAGGATTGCCTCCCTAATAGCAAAAGGATTTACAGATAATTAAAAAGAACCAATTTTGTGATATATATATATATATATATATATATATATATATATATTTATTTTATACAAATGAATAATAGCATAACTTTATAATCTGTACAACAAATAGTAAATTTGCCTATAAATAATTGGGCCATTAATTTGAACAACCCAGCTTTTATACACATCGGGCCAGATTCAGGTACCGTGGCGTACCTTTGTGCGGGCGTAGCGTATCTTTTTTACGCTATGCCTGCCGCAACTTAGAGAGGCAAGTGCTGTATTCACAAAGCACTTGCTCCGTAAGTTGCGGCGGCGTAGCATCAATTGGCCGGTGTAAGCCCGCCTAATTCAAAGTTAGGAAGGAGGTGGGCGGCATCTATTTAAATTAAGCTTGACCCCATGTAAATGAATGGCCGGTCGAACTGGGCATGCGCACGCATGCTCAGAATCACAACTCATAAACTCCCTAAGATGACGTGAACGTAACTTACGCACAGCCCCATTCACGTACAACTTATGTAAATGACTTAAAAAAGACGGCTGTTCTGATGTCCATACCTTTGCATGGGATGTGCCACCTTTTTGGTTGTTTATCTTTAGACCGGAAAAATGCCTTACGTAAACGGCCTAGATTACTGCGTCGGGCGTACGTACGTTCGTGAATTGGCATTTCTTGCTCATTTGCATATTTAACATGGGAACGCCGAATGCGTCCAGCGTAACTATGCAAGTTACGTCGAATGGCTGAAGCCATGTTTTTCGGCATATCTCGCTTTGTGAATCGGGGCAAAGATGCGCCGGCGCACATTTGAAATTACGGCGGCGTATCTGGAGATATGCCGACGTAAGTCTTTGTGAATCTGGCCCATCTTTAATTATAGCTTAAACCAGGTTTAGATGAAACAGGGGTGGGTTATAATCCTTGCCAGGGTTTATTGAAGGTTGAAACACCATTAGGGAGTTTCCACTTCTGCATTCTGTGACTCGGAAAAAAAAAGTGGAGAGAGCGGGTGTCCTTAAAAGAAAAAGAAAAAGACCCCAACAGAAACTTGTCTGTGTGCCCATTGGAGAGATGTAGACAGGTCCACCCACAAACACACCTCATAAACCAGTCCAATAAGAATGGGTGCTCGACCACAGAGGTGTGATAGATAACACTGTATAAAAGGTCAGACCAACAAAACTGAAAAAAAAAAAAATTACTCTTCTGTTTTGTAGAGGCTTGTAGATGAAAACATTGACATGTAGAACCCAATTCGAATGCAGCGTACACACGATCACTTTTTGTGATGAAAAAAAACGTTCATTTTAACTGACGAAACAAAACGACGTTTTTCAAACTTCATTTTCAAAAACGACATTGCATACACACCATCGTTTTTCCACAATGCTCTTGCAAAGCACAGTTACGTAAGACACTTTCGACGGCACTCTGTTCCATTGAAGCTCCCATCTCATAACTTGCTTCTAAGCATGCGCGGGTTTAAAAACGTTGTTTTAAACAACGTTTTGCCCACACACGGTCACTTTTTATGACACAAAAAAAACGACATTTTGAAAAACGACACAAAAAATTCAAGCATGTTGGATTTTTTTTTTGCCGTTTTTTTGAAGACATAAAACAACGTTTTGCCCACACACGATCATTTTAAATGACGTTTTTTAAAACGTCGTTTTTTTTCATCACAAAAAGTGATCGTGTGTACGCGGCATAAGGGTGGTTAATAGTGTCCCATTAGGCCCCTGTGGCAACCTGTCCTTGGGATAGGAAGTTAGTGGAAATCTATTCAATGTAGATATAGAAAGCAGGAAAACCCCAATCATGGTTCTTAACGTTTTTCCTAATGTATTAATGTTTCCCATGGACTGCAATTTTCCCACGTAATTGACGCTTTTTTCGAACTGCACATGCGCCGTCCGTGGTTGTATCCCAGTGTGCATGCTCAAAATTACGCCGTATGTACTCATTGATTTCGATGTGAACGTAACTTACGCAAAGCCCTATTCGCGAACGATTTACGCAAACGACGGAAAATTCGACGCTGTCCCGACATCCATACTTAACATTGCGTACGCCACACCTACGCCTCATATAGCAGGGGTAACTTTACGCCGGACTTACGCTTACGCATACGACGTCAAATACGACGACCGGGCGCAAGTACGTTCGTTAATTGGCGTATCTAGCTCATTTGCATATTCAACGCGTAAATCGGCGGAAGCGCCACCTATATGCAACTAAGATACGACGGCGTAAGAGACTTACGCCGCTCGTATCTAAGCAAAATTCCGGCGTATCTTGTTTTCTGAATACAGAAAATAGATACGCCGGCGCATCTTTGAAGTTACGCCGACGTAACTGCTACGAGAATCTGGCCCCTAATGTGGAAAACCTTATCACAGCAAATTATCCACACGCTTTTCTTCATGCCTAGCAGAAGTTGAATTATCATGGTCATGTCCTTTTGGCAGCTTTCAAGATGATACTGTTACATCAATTATTATATATGTTTGGAACACTGCCTATTCCTGTACCTAATTATTTTTGTAACCGCACAATCATTGGTGAATCACTTCCTATGGCAAGGCAGAAGGGCGAGTAAATTAGTGGCAAGTACTCCCGCAAATACTCGGTATCGGTCCCGATACCGATACTGGTATCGGTATTGGGACAACCCTATTAACAACAAAGCTATTTTTATTAAATCTGCGCCCATTAGAGCTTGGAAACATGACCTTGGACCAGTAATGAAAAGTGTAAACCTATGGAAGTTAACACAAAAGATATTGCTATGCTGGTATCTGACTCTGTACCGACTTTCCAAATTCTCACCACACTCCCTACATGTTGGAGAAATTGTGGAGCAATAAATACTGCACTAAATACTATGGACTTGCCCTGCTGTATCCACATTTTGTTTAGCAACTTTTCGATGAATTACTTGAAAATTAAGGATAAAAATTACCCATATTCTCTGGAAAGGCCTTATTTTCATTGGAAGTAGAATTGGTATCATTCAATCTGAGAGGTATAGTAACTCATATTTTGTTAGCTGCACACCTACTAGTAAGACACTGGAAAGACCTTCAGGCTCCTACTGTAAGAGAAGTGATCCAGGTAACCCAAACACATGCAACATATGAAATACTACAGTATTTGCTTCCTCTACTGGCAAATACCAGACAGCTGGTGCATCTTGAATGCCATGGGCCGACTGGTATAACACGTCTTTACCTATTTAATACTATATTTTCTACCCGTCTATGCACATTTTGACTGTGTTGCGTTGTTTGCTTTGTTTCCTACTTACCACTTGCTTGCTCTAAGGTCGCGTACACACGATCGGTCAAAACCGATGAAAATGGACTGAAGGTCCGTTTTCATCGGTCCAAACCGATCGTGTGTGGGCCCCATCGGTCAGTTATCCTTCGGTCAAAAAAAAAAAAAAAAAACTTGCTTTAAAATGTAACCGATGGACGCCTAACCAATAGGTCAAAACCGATCGTTAGTATGCAAAAGCATTGGTTAAAAAGCTGCGCATGCTCAGAATCAAGTCGACGCATGCTTGGAAGCATTGAACTTCGTTTTTTTCAGCACGTCGTTGTGTTTTACGTCACCGCGTTCTGACACAATCGTTTTTTTAACCGATGGTGTGTAGGCCCATCAGACCATCAGTCAGCTTCATCGGTTAACCTTCGGACCGTTCTCATCGGATGGACTGATCGTGTGTACACAGCCTTAGGGTTATGTTTCCTTCTTAAAATTGATTCCACGATCTTCAGAAATTGCAGTAAATGTTTCCAATATCATTTGCACATTATCTATGTGTATTGGTTAAAGCCTTGCAGGTGTGTTGTTTGTGACTCTGTAACTTTTACAAATTTTAATAAAGACATATTGAAAGGAAAGATGAAAAAATATGCTGTCACCACATCTAAAGACTGTTAAGCTGAAATGTATTACATTTTTGGATTTGGATTTAGATATGCCTAAAAATGATTGATGCTCCAGGCTGCCTATAGTTTGTGACATAATAATGATACTTTACTTAATACTGCATTGAATATTCAGAAAACATTTGTATAGAGTTGTAGTTAACATACCGAGTGCTAAAGAACGGACACTAAGGCGTGTTACCAAAACACATGGCAAAACACCTCCTCTATGTGCAGCACCATTCATTGTGTAGTAAACCCCCCAAAAAATGCATTGTAGCCCACCAAAATGCATTTTGTGTACCTGCCTTTACTGCAACAGAACATGTAACCTCTAGTTATTGGGAAAGGCTTGAACCTTGCCTTCTATGTTCCTTTTAGAGATGTTTTCAATGTTTTTGGTCTAGCACATCCTTATCAAGAATATACAGTAGATACCCATAGCCAACATAACATAACCCCTTTGAAGGTCCTTAAGATACCAAACATCTCCTGGTAAAGGAATTTACAACTAGGGCCTTTGTCAGCTGGCTTTGGGCTTGTGTCAATGACATGAATTTGACATCAGCTTGAGACACTACTGAGATAATTCAGAATTCATTGATAGGTCCATTTGGGCTGCAGTTGATCTCCTTCTGACCTGCATTTTAGCTTGTTTAACCACTTAAGCCCCGGACCAATGTGCTGCTAAATGCCCAAAAGTGTTTTTACAATTCGGCACTGCGTCGCTTTAACAGACAATTGCGCAGTCGTGCGATGATGCTCCCAAACAAAATTTTCGTCCTTTTCTTCCCACAAATAGAGCTTTCTTTTGATGGTATTTGATTGCCTCTGCGATTTTTATTTTTTGCGATATAAACGGAAAAAGACCGAAAATTTTGAAAAACAAATGATATTTTCTACATTTTGTTATAAGAAAAATCGAATAAACTAAATTTTAGTCAAACATTTAGGCCAAAATGTATTCAGCCACATGTCTTTAGTAAAAAAAATCGCAATATAAAAAAAAACTAGCTACCTAGCGGCAACAGTGACACTAATACAGCGATCAGAAAACCGATCGCTTAGTGACACTGGCAATAGGGGGTGAAAGGGTTAACTAGGGCGGTGATCAATGGGTTAAACCTTTATTAGGGGGTAGGGACCTAACACTAACTGCCTGTCACACTGACACTAAATGCAGTGATCGGTAAATATATGATCACTGCTATTAGTGACACTGTGATAGGGGGCCGGGGGGGGGGGTGATCTGAAGGGGTTAAATGTGCCTATGTGTATGGTGTCAGTGTAGTGTCGGTGCGACTTACTATGTGATGTCTTCCCCCCCTTGCCGGATCGAAAATACCGCAGAGAGGAGAGGTGACATCACTTCCTCTGCCTGTGTTTACATTACACAGGCAGAGGGCGGCAGCGGTGGAGGAAGCGGATTCGTTGGGAACGATCGCGAGGGGGCGGACAGAAACAAACAGCCACCCCCTCATCCCGGATCGTTTCCAGACACTTACCAACCGCCGCATGTAGCGGAGGGGGTCCCGTGGGAAGGCAGGGACGTTCCAGTACGCCCATCTACCTGTACGTGCCATTCTGTGGACGTATATATACATGCGGCGGGCGTTAAGTGGCTAAGCCACCTTAAACCCCAATTTCAGACAAACTCCAAACTCATTCCAAAGAGTGAGAAAGGTTAAGAACATCTACGTACACACAGTCAGAATTTCCAATAGAAAAAGTCAGATGGGAGCTTTTCATTGGATATTCTGACCATGTGAATGCCCCATCTGACTTTTTCTGGAATTTTTTTTGGAATTTACGACGGACGGATAGAGAGCAGGTTCTAAATTTTTCAGACGGAAAAAAAAATCCTATCGCAAAATCCGTTCGTCTGTATGGAATTCGGAGGGGAAAAAAAAATGCATGCTCTGAATCAAGTTGACGCATTTTCAGAAGCATTGAACTTTTTATCAGCTCGGCGTAGTGTTGTACATCACCGTGTTCTTGACAGTTGGAATTTGGTGTGACCGTGTTTATGCAAGCCAAGCTTGAGCAGAATTTTATCAGGAAAAACCACCCGATTTTTTTCCATTGGAAATCCGACCATGTGTAAGGCCTCGTACACACGATCAAATCTGTCTGCTGGAAACGGTCGGCCCGACCGTCCCAGCAAACAGATTCAACCGTGTGTACGGGCAAGCCGACGGATTTGGCCACCCGACAGATTTCAAAGCATGCTTTGAAATCTGTCGGCTGGGAACCCGTCCGCCCGACATGTCTGCTGGTTAGTATGCTAACCAGCAGACATGTCTTCTCGCACACGCGCCGAATGATTTCGACGCATGCGCGGAAGTGTTTTACTTCCTGGTGCGGTGACGTGGCGGCGTCAACGTCACCGCTACGTCACCGACACGTCAGCGCGCCGTCTGCTGGCGGGGATTTTGGTTTGCTCGTGTGTACACGCGAACAAACCAAAATGCCAGCAGACAGATTTGTTCAAATCGGTCGGACAGACCGTTTTGAACAAATCGATTGCCTCGTGTGTACGAGGCCTTAGTGGTTTTTTTTTTTTGTTTTGTTCTTTTTGACATTCATGCCTTCCTGTTTCAGAGATGCATATGCCCCTGTTTTTGCATGGGTGCCACAAGGACTAGGAGTAATATAAAAAAAAAAATCTTCCCAGTGGGTTCACAGATAGAAATTAAATTTCACCCGACTCTATCCAAATCTAACAAATGTCTGAAGTTAGATGTTATTATATGGGGACACATGCTGTTTACACAGATATTGTTTTGCAGAACCACAGAGTAGATGTACTATATCTTGCTTATGTTCTCACCTGTCCTTTTTTGACGTTTTAGATCTGTACAGGAGGAATAGTACAGTGCAAATGATGACGACCAAGACACCAATGGCTGCTCCCACGCCACCATATAAAGCATCCTTAAGAATTGAGCCTGTACAGTCTGAATTTGTGTACATATACTTGTCTAATGCTGGGCAACTGAAAAAATAAAATAAAAAATATGTAACAAGATTGTTAACCTCATTGGTGAACATACTTCCTTTATTAATGTCCTACACATCAACTCCAGGAAACTTGAAAATTCTCCCTTGCTCTGTGGCTTGGCCTGCACTGCAAAGGTTAACTGCTAGGTCAAGGGAGCATGGAACAGTAGACTTACTTATTCGATCTTCCACTCTTCTGTGTTGCTCGACCAATCACTGTAGCATCTCCCCCCCCCCCCCCCCATGCTCCAGTGAGCAAGGGTACTAATGTCATCAAGAAGCAAGGGGACAAAGTCCTGTATAGGATGTAAGTTCTCCAAGGCATAGTTCACTGGTGAGCATGGGGGAGCGCCGTCTGCGGAGACAGCTGAGGATTGGGTAGGTAAAAGTATTTTTATTCTCCCCTAACCCCACTGCAAGGGAGAATTTGTCCTAATCTAGATGTTACATGTTATTTAATATTGGCATATTGTAGGTAAAAGTATTTTTATTGGCAAAGCCTCCCAGGGTTAACTAACCCCAGTGGTTTTGTGTGCTGCAAGGGAGAATTCCCCTCCTCCTCCTTTTGTTTCCCACCCACCCTCCTTTTTGTTTTTGGTTTGGTAAGTTTGGGATAAGGGGTAATCTTTTAGGATGTTAGATGTTTCTCTCACACAGGTATGTCGTGGCGGCGGGTGTTTGGATGCAGGAGAAGAAATTACCCTTATTTAATGGGTTCTATGTGCCAGTCAAGGT
Source organism: Rana kukunoris (assembly GCA_029574335.1). Lineage (NCBI taxonomy): Eukaryota > Metazoa > Chordata > Amphibia > Anura > Ranidae > Rana > Rana kukunoris. The sequence goes on along the minus strand of CM056051.1, from coordinate 513,647,910 downwards.
TTTGCATATTGCAATGAGGATATGTATGACAGGATTATATTTCAGGTTTACATGTGTTTTTTACTCCAACATTAAGTGGTGGCGGTTATTTTTTGTGTATTGCAGTTAAGGGTTGAGTTATACCATAAAGGACTGTTTCCATTCCAAAACACATAGCATAGGTTTGCTGCTTTTAAGTTGCTTCATTAAAGTATTAATTTCACATTATTAATCAAGAGTGCCGATCTACCTCTTTGCATACCACTGGTACACCCCATGGTATTGTTCAAGGAATGAAATGACCTTTTAGGGATCACTGTTCAAGCTTAGGAATGTCATATGTGGTCAGTAGATTCCAAAAGATTGATACTTATCACATTCCAGGCTGTAAGGAGCCTATTATGGGCATTAAATAGTAACAAAATCCTTTGTTTTCCCCCCTTCTACATGATGGAAAAAGTTCATAATTTGGTTGGTTGTGTTGACTAGCTTGATCAACTGTTGGGGAATTTTTTAATTTTAAACAAAAATCCTGTAGTCAATTAGCTGGACAAGACAGCACTCATTGACTTCTGCAATGTCACTACTTCTGGGTGTCACCTGGTAGGTGCGCCTTTCCTAATGAACTATGTTCTGCAGGGTCTTGTCTACAAGGGAACAATGCCAAAGCCTCAGCAACTCCATCTTTCTGCATCTCACTTGATCAGGGGCCTCAATAGCTGCTGGAGGGAGGGAGTTCTGCTTACTCCTGTCTCCAACAGAAGCATGCATTTGGCAGATGAGAGCAGGTGCTCACTGAGAACTATTTTCCGTCTCAGTGTGGCAGCAATGGGCAGTGAGAGCACACTGATATTTTTCCTGTCTCCCCTTGTCATGTTATATCATATGACCAGAAACAGGAAGAATGAGAAGTTGCCTTCATTTACGGCAGGCTTCTCACTGATAAGAAGGACTGAATTAGGGGAATACATAGAGGGTAATGAGACAACTCAACCCGAGACCTTCCCTCTACTCCTCAAAACCCCCCACGGCCCCTTATCTTCCCTCTTCCTTAGAGAACTTCAACAGCCCTGCCTTCCTCAGGTCCCCCCAGATACATAGACATCAAAGCAGTCCTCCTAAGACTGACATAACACTGGGACAGGCACCACAATGAGAATAACAAGTTACTGGCAGCATTAGGATTACTGATGTGGGATGGCCCTTGGGGTTGCTGTACCACAACAAATTGCCCACAGATATGTGACCTGAGCTATGGGGCTCAGTGCATGCTTTAAGACGTGTCTTTTGAGCTTAGCTTACACTTGTGGTTGGGGGTGGAAAAATAGAAGCGTTTTTTACTCCCCTTGACCCACAACTGCCCTACCTAAGAAGCAAAGGAAGTCATAAGGAAATAAACACATGCATGGGCGTCCGCTCCATAGGGCAAGGGGGGTCGTTTGCCCCCCCTGGAATCACCAGGGAGAGCCAGGAGCAGGGCCGAACTGGCCCTGGGGCCGATTTAAGCGGCGACTGCAGCGTTCCCCTCCTTCTGCGCTTTTATCAAATGTCATTGAGCTGGGTATGTGTGCAAGGTCTCGCCCCCCTAGTTCGGCTCGTCTGATAGTCTTCTAATGTTCTGCCTATAACACAAGCCGAACTAGGGGGGTGGGACCTTGCACACAGACTCAGCTCCGTAACATACGATATAAGTGCCAGAGGACAGAGGAGGGGAGCGCCGTTTTATATCCTTTACCAGGCCTGTGCTTTGTTTGTTTCAACATCTGTTGCCACAGGTAACACTAGACTATTTTCTGATGTATTTTTAGCAAGTCTGGAAACGCAGAGCAAACAAAACACAGAGTTGTAGCCTATGACATAATTTCTAGTTGTCCCTTATTTAGAGTGACTGTCCCTCTTCTGGAATCAAATCCATTTGTCCCTCATTCCAAAAGGCTCCTCTTTTAGACCTGAAATAAATATACTGTCAATATAGTGTAGTGTTTTAGTCAAGGGAAAGGGGTGCTGTGTAATGTAAAGGGGTCCAGTGATGCAGGGTGCTGTGTAATGTAAAGGGGTCCAGAGCTGTGAGGTGCTGTGTAATGTAAAGGGGTCCAGAGGTGCAGTTGTGGAGAGGGGGTACACAGTAGTGACAAATAGTGATGAGCGGAATACGTCATATTCGATTTCGCGATATTTCCCGAATATTTAGAAGAATATTCGCGAATATTCGTTAATATCGAATATTCGTGATATTTTATAAAAAAAATTGCCAAATTTCGCCAATGCGAAATTTCGCTAAAGCGAAATTTCGCAATTTGTTTTTTTGGATAAAATATCACGAATATTCGATATTTACGAATATTCGCTATATTTTATGAAAAAAAAAAAATAAAATTGCGAAATTTCGCTAATTTTTTTTTTGGATAAAATATAACGAATATTCGAAATTTACGAATATTCGCTATATTTTATTAAAAAAAAAAAATGCGAAAATTTCGCATTGACGAAATTTCGCATTGACGAAATTTTGCATTTTTTTTTTTTTTTTTATAAAATATCACGAATATCACGAAAAAAAAAAAAAATTGCGAAATTTCGCTAGTGCTAATGCGAAATTGATTGCAAAATTGATTGCGAAAAAAATACGAATATTCGAAATAGCGAATATTCGCCGCGATATTCGAGTTATTCACGAATACTCGAATATGCAATATTCGTAGCGAATATTCGCAATGCGAATATTCGTGAGCAACACTAGTGACAAAGATATTGAAAGATGTAGGGGGCACAGTGGATTGTTTTTACATTTTAATGTGGGGGCGCTTTTAATCCCCACTAGCGGTCAAAGAAAGGGTAAAATATGACTCTGTATCGCTGCTGCCGAAGAATTTTTCCAAATGTTTCCATTTTACAACCAAAAACGTAAATGTATTTTATTGGGATTTTATGTGATAGACCAACACAAAGTTGCACATAATTGTGAAGTGGAAGGAAAATTATAAATGGTTTTCAATTATATTTTTTTTACAAATAAATATGTGAAAAGTGTGGTGTACAGTCAATACTTTGTAGAACCGCCTTTCACTGCAATTACAGCTGAAAGCCTTTTTGGGGATGTCTCTACCAGCTTGGCACATCTAGAGAGTGAAATGTTTGCCCATTCTTCTTTGCAAAATAGCTCAAGCTCTGTCAGATTGGATGGAGAGCATCTGAAAACAGAAATGTTCAAGTCTTGCCACAGATTCTCAATTGGATTTAGGTCTGGACTTTGACTGGGCCATTCTAATGCCGCGTACACACGGTCGTTTTTTGTGATGAAAAAAACCAGACGTTTTCTGTGAAGTAAAAAACGACGTTTTTGAAACGTCACTTTTCAAAGACAATTTTGCATACACACCATCGTTTTTTCACAAAAAGCGAGGTTACGTTCACCACACTTTTCAATTGAAGCTCGCTTCATAACTAGCTTCTGGGCATGCGCGGGTTGAAAAACGTCGTTTTGAACGACGTTTTTGCTACACACGGTGACTTTTTGTGAAACAAAAAACGACGTTTTGAAAAACGACACAAAAAATTCAAGCATGTTGGAATTTTTTTTTGGTCGTTTTTTTGAAGACAAAAAACAACGTTTTGCCCACACACGATCAATTTAAATGACGTTTTAAAAAACGTCGTTTTTTTTCATCGCAAAAAACGACCGTGTGTACGCGGCATAACACATGAATATACTTTGATCAAAACCATTCCATTGTAGCTCTGGCTGTATGTTAAAGTGGAGTTCCACCCAAAAATCGGAACTTCCGCTAATCCCTCTCCTCACCCCCTCACATGCCACATTTGACATGTAATTTTTTTTTGGGGGGGAGTGGGGGCTTCAGGAGGAGTGGGACTTCCTGTCCCACTTCCTCCTTCCGCCGAGGGGCTGGTTAGGCGATTAAGCTTAATCGCCTACAGCAGCCCCTCCCTGTAGGCGATCGCATGGGACACATGACAGGTCCCATGCGATCGCCTGTCCAATAGGAGAGCGCAGCGCCGCTCGCGCATGCGCAGTTGGTGCCCGGCCGTGAAGCCGAATGCTGTCACGGTCGGGTGCCCACACTTAGGATGAAGACGCCGGCCGGGGAGGGGGGAGAGGAGCGGAGCCCCGGCCGGCGTGTCGCTGGATCGTAGAGCAGGTGAGTGTGTGTTTAATAAAAGCCAGCAGCTACACTTTTTGTAGCTGCTGACTTTTAATAAACACTAAATTTGTCTGGAACACCCCTTTAAGGGTCATTGTCCTGCTGGAAAGTGAACCTCTGCCCCAGCCTCAAGTCTTTTGCAGACTTTAACAGGTTTTCTTCTAAAATTACCCTGTATTTTGCTTGGCTTGTATTTGCCGCTGGATTTGGCTGCTAGTGGTGCAGTATTAACCCCCGATAGTGGCCGCAAAAGGGTTAATACCGCCCGTAATACGCTTCTGCAGAGGCGCATTGCGGGCGGTATTACCGTGGTTTCCCATTGTTTTAAATGGGAAGGAGCAGTGAAGGAGCCGTATACACACCGCTTCTCTCACCGCTCCAAAAATGCTGCTTGCAGGAGATTTTTTTCTCTCCTGCATTTAGGCGCTATTTTTAGCACTAAACCGCCTGAAAAACTCAGTGTGAAAGGGGCCTTATGTTTTTGGTTGTAAAATGACAAAATGTGGAAAATTACAAGAGGTATGAATACTTTTTCAAGGCACTGTAGATCAGTGGTCCCCAAACTGCGGCCCGAGGGCCGGATGCGGCCCTTTGCTTGCCTTTATCCAGCCCTTGGGGCACTATCCCTCCCACTGAGTCGAGACAGTATTCTGCAATCTGACACCGACAATGGAGCACCATTTCTCCCACTGACACAACTAATGGGGCACTATTCCTCTCTATGATACCAGCAATGGGGTACTATTCCTCCCCCTAATACCAGCTGTTTACTAACAATGATGCCAGGAAAATTTCCACTCCCGCTGGTCAAAGTCCTGCCCTCCAAGAGTCTGAGGGACAATAAACCGGCCCTTTGTGTTAGAATGTTTGGAGACCCCTGCTGTAGATCAAAGAATACTCACAAGCACTGGGGTCCCGTCATCTTCTGGATCTGACAGGTTCCTTTATGACAGTCCACATAAGAAGGAGATTTGTTTTCACAGTGAGACACGCAGATGGGACTCCCAGATTCAAAAATCGGAGTGAAAAACTCTTGAAAACCTTCTGCAACTGTTTGCTTGCATTGCTCTGAGGAGACAAGAGATACCATATGGCTTTGTCTTGCTACCGTATCTGGAACATCCCTAGGACAAGTCACTGAAAAATCGAAACATTTCTCCTACCTTCAAGGGATTTTGGTGGTGTTCCATTCACTGTGTAATCTTCTGCAACACACAGGTTGTCTATAGGGTGGGAAAACATAAGATTGTGTGAGGTAAAGTTTGGTATAAAAAGTATAATTTCTGTGTTTGCAGATGACAAAAAGTAATTGAGTGCTTTCCCTTTAGAATGTCTGTGATTTAAAGCGGAGCTCCACCCTAAAGCGTAACTCACGCTGATCGGAACCCTCCCCCCTCCGGTGTCACATTTGACACCTTTCAGGGGGAGGGGGGTGCAGATACCTGTCTAAAGACAGGTATTTTCACCCACTTCTGGCCACAACAGTCTCGGGCACACTGCGGGCATGACGTCACCGCCCGTCCCCCCCGTTGTGTGTTGGGAACACTCGGCTCCCAATACACAGCGGGAGCCAATCGGCAGGCGCAGCATGACTCGCGCATGTGCCGTAGGGAACCGGGCAGTGAAGCCGGAGCGCTTCACTTCCTGGTTCCCTCACCGTGGATGGAGGGGGGAGCAGCAGAGTGACGAGCGATCGCTCGTCCTCTGCTGCGGACGGCGCTGGACTCCAGGACAGGTAAGTGTCCTAATATTAAAAGTCAGCAGCTGCAGTATTTGTAGCTGCTGGCTTTTAATATTTTTTTTTCAGCGGACATCTATCAACGCTGACTTGGATGGGCAACTATTAGACAAATAAGGTTTGATTCTTTCACTGCCACTGATGGTATATGTCGACAGCAGAGGGGTATTTTCATAATATCCCGACTGTTACAGAGGCCGACTGTCAGGTGGAATTGATTTAAGTGTAATAGGTCAAAAAGAGAGCCAAATTAAAAATCTAAAATCTTTATTGGTCAACGGGTTACAACAAGCAGGCAACAGAGCCCTATACAGCCAACCTGATGCCCCACCACACACGCTTGACACCATCTCAACCAAATAAGTTTATCTTGGTCTCATCAGACTACAGGACACGGTTCCAGTAATCCATGTCCTTAGTCGGCTTATCTAAAGCAAACTGTTTGTGGTCTTTCTTGTGCATCGTCTATAGAAAAGGCTTTCTTCTGGGACGACAGCCACACAGACCAATTTGATGCAGTGTGCGGCGTATGGTCTGAGCACTAACAGGCTGACCCCTAAATGCGGGCATGCGTGCCAGTGCGCGTTGGTTAATTGGGTTTCTCTTACAGATCATGTGTGTATGTTCTTCCCCAGAGCTCTAGCACGGTGTCCTATATCTGCTCCATGTCTTCCTCAGGTGACTTTTCCAATAATGAATAAGTAGAGGCTCGGGTGTGTTTTCAGCTCCACGTGCCCAAGCCCTCCAGGAAGCTGACACTGTGCAGCACTAATCACAGGCAGTGAGATATTTCCCAATCCGTGGCTGCACAGATCAAGAAATGCCTCACTGCCTGTAATTAGCGCTGCACAGTGTCAGCTTCCTGGCGGGCTCGGGCACGTGGAGCTGCAAACACGCCCTAGCCCATCCTAAATATGAAAACTTCAGCCAGAAGTCAGAATCAGCCTCTCTGGCACCGATGAGATAAGTCCCACACTCGGGAGTCAGGACAAAACAGGAATAATTTCTGCACCCCTATAAATGTTGCGCCCGGGGAAATTGTCCCAGATCCCCCCCCCCCCCTCCATGCTTTGCATTGCCTGAAAGTACACTAGCTGCATTTGGGACATTTCATTAGTGCACATGTTTTTCTATACAGCTCCAAAACATCCCAGGAACCAATAATATCCAAACATTTTATGCTGCAGGGGTAAATGCGTCCATACACAAGCATAAAGCCTAAAATAAAAACCAAACCATTGGTCTAGTGCTAGCAGCTGTGTTGTGCTTACTGTTTAATGTGTTGTACTTACTGTTTGCATCTGCACAGTTGTTTTTCCTCATTTCTTCAAGATTTTTTTCTACCTCTTGACGTGCTTGGTTGAACATTTGATCTATTTTCTCATCGGGCTTATAGTCTAATACCATAATAAGTCTATGAGCCACAATAATGCTTCCTTGCCTGTCGGTTACATAGATGTTTTACTGATCAGGATTTTTTTTACAAATACCGTATAAAGTATACAGGGCTGCTGTTAGAAATCACGGGGCCCCGTACAGCCTACCTGGCAGGGCCCCCCACAAATATATCAAAACAAGATTTTCACGTAAAAAATACTAAAATCATTCTTAGTAGACACAAACATTACATAGAAGCTGTGTGAATTAGGCCTTTTTTTAAATCATTTTTTACATTTTTGAACAAAAACATTTTATATATTTTTTTAACCACTTTAATACCGGCCCATCGCCATTTGACGTCCACAGAGGGGATCTCCCATCCTGGGTGGACGTCATATGACGTCCTGGGTTTTGCGGGGGGATATCTGAATGATGCCTGCAGCTAGAGGCATCATTCAGATATCCATGTCTTCAGCCGGCGATCCTGCGCACCATAAGAACGATTATAGCGGCGGGTCCACCGCTTGATCGTTCTTATAGGCGGCGGGAGGGAACATCCCACCCCTCCTGCCGCCATCCGGTGCTTCTCCGGGCTCTCCCGTGCCATCGGGGGCCCAGAGAAGGAATTGTCCGGCGCAGGCAGGAAGCATAGAGATAACTGGTGTCCAGATGGTCACCAGTCATCTCTATGACTGTCGGAGGCCCGGGCGCGATGTGATGACGTCACGCCCGGGTACCCGTAAGTAAACAAAGCCGCGATTTTGGCTAGTGAGCAACACTAATCATGAGATGGGTGAAATTCTTTTCACCCATCTCATGCTTTCCAGCCTGGAGGAGAGATGTGGGGTCTTATTGACCCCCCATCTCTCCATAAAGAGGACCTGTCACACACATTTCCTATTACAAGGGATATTTACATTCCTTGTAATAGGAATACAAGTGATAAAAAAACTAAAAAATAAAAAAAAACTTAAAACGCCTCTGTCCCCAGTAGCTCGCACGCAGAAGCAAATGCACATGTAAGTCCCACCGACATATGTAAACCGTTTAAACCACATATGTGAGGTATCGCCGCGTGTGTTAGAGTGCCAGCAACAATTCTAGCACTAGATCTCTTCTGTAAATCTAAACTGGTAACCTGTAAAAAAATTCAAAGCGTTGCCTATGGAGATTTTTAAGTACCGAACTTTGGCGCCATTCCATGAGTGTGCGCAATTTTAAAGCGTGACATGTTAGGTATCTATTTACTCAGTGTAACATAACCTTTTTATATTTTACAAAAAAATTGGGCTGTTGTTATTTTTTTAATTCATGAAACTATTTTTTTCCCCCAAAAAATGCGTTTAAAAAATTATACCATGCAAGATAAAACGTTGTAATGACAATCGTTTTATTCCCTAGGGTGTCTGCTAAAAAAAAATATATAATGTTTGGGTGTTCTGCGTAATTTTCTAGCAAAAGAATGAGGATTTGTACATGTAGAAGAGAAGTGCCAGAATAGGCCCGGTATGGAGGTGTGTATAAAAGCTCGGTATTGAAGTGGTTAAAAACACTTAAATGTTTTGATTTTTTTTTTTACAATTTTTACAATTTAGTTTTTTCCAAGAATTGTATTAAATTTTACAAGGAATTAAAACAATACAGGGTTACAATGTGTTATTTTTTTTTAATGGAACAGGGAATCCGGCAGCTGTGTCTCTCCCTGCAGCAGCTAAAAGATGGTGGGAGGGAGAGAAAGCTGCAGAGAGTCACATAGGGCATTCTGTAATTGCCTCTTCATCCAACTGCACCAATTCCCTCTGCCGTTTGGGCCCCCCTGTGAGCCCGGGCCCCCTACAGGAGGACTGGTGGTCCCCCCTATCAGCGGCCCTGAAAGTATATATGTGGAATTATCATTCAAAAGTTACAAAATTCCCGATGCATCAAAAAATGGCTCCAAAATGTCTTCATACCTTATGGACAGTATTTCAACGTCTTTAAACCCAGTAACATTCCTATAGACGTCACTCATCTATTGAATAAGAAAAATAAAAGAAAACCGTCACGTAGGAGTAACATCTTTCTAATATAGAAAACAAAGTTTTGCATCTGAGAAAGAAATTTGCCCCTCTGGGGAGGTACCAACATCTTTAGTTTTAAGTTTAACATAGAAAATAATGACCCTAAATGGAATTTTTAAAGCGGAGGTCCACCCTAAAAAAAAAGGCACCATAAAATGTGAATATATATATATATATATATATATATATATATATATATATATACATATATATATATATATATATATTATACTTACCAGAAATGGCTGTTACTAGGCAGATCGACCTAATCTACCGCTTCCTATTACGCGGTAGTCTTCATTCTTCTCCTCCTCGCGTTGTCTTCTGGGACATTTGGGCACACTGTCTTCTAGGACCTGTGTGTGTCCCAGAAGACAGTCAGACATTCACAAAGTGCCACCCGACTCGCGCATGCGCAGTAGGAAAACGGGCAGTGAAGCCACAAAGCTCCGCGGCCTGTTTCCCTTACTTCGAATGGTGGCGCCGAGACCCGATCTGTTGGATAGATCGGCCTCGGGCGGCCGATATCGCGGGCACCCTGGACAGGTAAGTGTGCTGAATAAAAGTCTGCACCTACAGTGTTTTTAATTTAATTTTTTTCTTTTTTTACAGCTGGACCTCCGCTTTAAGGCAGTGCTCACAGTAGTCCAGTGCCAGTTGCAGCTCCATTTTCTGTGCGAAGATAAAAATGATTCATTCAGCGATTCCTCTCCATTGTAGCTGCGGATCAGCTGACCTGGGAGAGGAGGAGGTGTAGGAGTGAGGGGGAGATAATTCCTGTACAGAAAGAAATACATTTGTGAATCAGATGCATTCCCATTGAAGATTATGCACCTGCAATTCACACCGCACTGCCTAAGATGCACACAATCTTTGTGCAATGGGGAGTGTGGGTGCAATGCCCATACATTTTGAAAATGACATGTTTGAAAATGTTCTGCGAATTGAATGCAGTGTAAGGATACGTGTACACACGATAGGTTAAACCGATGAGAATGGTCTGATGGACAGTTTTCATCAGACCAAACCGATTGTGCGTGTGGGCGCCGTCGGTCAGTTTTAAAAGAAAAAAAATGGGGATATTTATTATAACAAAAAGTACAAAATATTGCTTTTTTTTTTCAAAATTGACGCTCTTTTTTTGTTTAAAGCGAAAAAAATAAAAACCACAGAGATGATCAACTATCACCAAAAAAAAGGACGTCAATTTTGTTTTGGTACAGCATCGCGCGACCGCGTAAATGTTAGTTAAAGCGACGCCGTGCCGTGTCGCAAAAAATGGCCCGGTCATTGAGCAGCCTAATCTTACTGGACTGAAGTGAAAGCTCAATGATGTTTGATCATGCTTATGTGCACTCCACCTATTCAAGTGCAATTTGAATTGTAATAATGACAGGTCCTCTTTAAGTACAGGCTGTAATCCACTTACATCTTTTTTGAAGTCCCTTTTCAAATGCTTTATATTCCTCGGTTTCGTTATTTGCCAGATTTTCAGTAAAATTCATCTTGGTGAAGGTTAGGTCTACATCCAAAACAGCAGTGGTGGTTTTCTCTACAATGATAGAACTATTGGTTAAAAAAACAGACAATTTTCCAGGACTCACAATGACTTCTACCAATCAGTAAGGACCTGCTTTCCTTGCTCTTTTTTTTTTTTTTTTATGTCACAATGTAGAGTATGAGATTTCCTATCATCTGTGCCCAGTCTTGCCACACAGAGTTAATCCAGCTCTGAGTAATCCTCTTTTAAAGTTCAGCACAAATTAACAGAATTCCAGATAAAAACTTGCCAAATTATAAAGTCCGTTTCTCTGTTATTGCTTTCAGTAACAGGTTATTTACATATCTAGCTTGGACATGTTTATCATAACAAGAGGTGATCCAAAGTTCATTGTATTATTACTCGGATGTGTTATGATGTTATATCACCTCATGTTATGATAAACAAAACATAACATATGATAAACATGTCCTAGCTAGATATGTAAATAACCTGTCACTCAAAGCAAGAAGAGAGAAAACTGACTTTTTATTTAGGCAGGGGTTTTATCTGGAAGGCTGTTCATTTTCACTGAACATAAAAGAGGATTTCTCAGAGCTGGATTAACTCTATGTGGCAAGACTGGGCACAGATGATAGGAAATCTTATACTCTACATTGTGACATTTTTTACCAAAAATATGTAGAAGAATATGTATCGGCCTAAACTGAGGAAAATACATTTTTATATTATATATTTTTTGGGGATATTTATTATAGGAGAAAGTAAAAATTATTGCATTTGTTTCAAAATTGTCACTCTATTTTTGTTTATAGCTCAACAAATAAAAACCGCAGAGGTGATCAAATACCACCAAAAGAAAGCTCTATATGTGGGGAAAAAGGACGCCAATTTTGTTTGGCAGCCACGTTACACGACCGCGCAATTGTCAGTTAAAGTGACGCATTGCCAAATCGCAAAAGGGGGCAAGGTCCTTAACCTGTATAATGGTCCGAGTCTTAAGTGGCTAAGCTATACAACTGTCTTACAAAGGCCATTTACAGAACAATTGTATATACAATTGCACTGTTGATTGATTTATTATCCAAAATAAAAATATGATCAGAAAATCAAAAAGATTATTCAAGGTGCCACACACTTACCCATCATATAGATCTATTTACTTGAAGCTGATGATCACAGGAAATAAGCATACTGTATATACAATCATTCTTGATGGCTGTATGGATGCATAGCTCCCAACTGTCCCTGATTTTGAGGGACTGTCCCTGATTTGGAACTATGTCCCTCTGTTTCTCATTCCTCCTCATTTGTCCCTCATTTTGGTCTGATCCATATAGATGTATATAAAATGCACTTTTTGGGCTAGATTCAGTAACAGTTACGCCGGTGTTTATTTAAGCGTATTCTCAAAGTGAGATACGCTTAAATATTATTAAGATACGACCGGCGTAAGTCTCCTATCTTAACTGCATTTTTACACTGGCTGCTTGGGGCGTTCCCGATGATTTACGCCTAGAATATGTAAATCAGCGAGATATGCCTATTCACGAACGTACACCCGGCCGACGCAGTGAATTTACGCCGTTTACATAAGGCATTTTCCGGCGTAAAGATAAACCACCAAAAAGATGGTGCATCCTATGTTAAGTATGGACGTCGGGACAGCGTCTAATTTTTCAGAATTTACGTCGTTTGCATAACTCGTCCGTGAATGGGGCTTTACGTCAAAAACAAATGCGTCTTAGCATCGTAATTTGGAGCATGCGCATTGGGATACGTCCATGGCGGTGCATGCGCAGTTAAAAAAAATGTAAAAAACGTGGGGTCACGATTCATTTCAATAAAACACGCCCACCTTTTCCACATTTGATTTACCCGGGCTTACGCCAGCCCATTTACGCTACGCCACCTTAACTTAGCTTGGTGAATATAGCATTTGCCTCACTAATTTACGGCGGTGTAGCGTAAACAAGATACGCTACGCCCGCCTAAAGATATCATCCGCATAGCAACCGCAATTTCTGGTAAGTAAAAATAAAATAAAAATGTTATTAAATTTTTCATATTTTTTTCAATTTTGATGCAATTTTTTTTTAGGGTGGACCTCCACTTTAAACATAGAAAGTTGATGCTTCCCTGGAGGGTATACTGAATCCTACTCTATCCATGGTTGTCCTACAGATTCCTGGACTATGTACAGCCTTACCTCTCTGTGACAGATGGGTCTGGCTGTTACACATAGTAATAAGACCTATATATTTGTCTAAGTGGGTGAATTTTCAAGTCTTTGGTACTACGGACCAAACACAGTTTTGAAAAGCCTTGGATATACCACCCCCCTTTTCTTATTTCTTTCTCTTTCTTAATGCTGTATCACGGGAGCGCGCCCGCAAGGACTACACACAATGCGAGCTCTCTCACATGAATGTGTTTTTTGTGCGGGGAGGAGCCGAGACAGCCCCTGAGGGAGCCCAGAAGACGTGGATTGGGGCCACTCTGTGCAAAACTAACTGCACAGTGGAGGTAAGTATAACATATTTGTTATTTTAAAAAATTTCTTTTTTTTTTCCTTTAGTGACCCTTTATCTTCAATGTAGGATATATGTTACATAATAAACATTTTTTTTTCTTTCACTTACCAACAGCTATAATGTTTTTTACAAATTCACAAAGATCTCCTTGAAAATTTTCTAAACAAACACATTTGCCTTCAACATAGGTCCCTCCATTTTGGCATACTAGAGGAATAGAAGAAAAAAATACAGGTTTAGTTAAAAGCAGCCAAACATACTGTATGTATTTGCCTTTTATTGTGGTTTAAGGGTTGCCCCTGAGAAAAAGTAGCACTGTAAACCAGGCTTTCTTAAAGGGGTTGTAAGGCTGCATTCACACCTGAGCGGCAAAACGCCTGTCGCGCGACGCTCGTGCCGCTGGAGGGGAAATTTCCCATTCATGTCTATAGAGATGGTTCACATCTCTGAGACGCCGAACGCCTGTCGCCTGAAAAAAAGTCCCGGACCCTTTTTTTCAAGCGACATTGGCGTTCGCCCATAGACATGAATGGGAAGATTTGTAAAAAAAATAAAAATAAAAATAAATAAATCGAAGCGCGGCAAGTAAAGCCGCGTATGCGGCGTTACTTGCCGCTCAGGTGTGAATGCAGCCTAAAGGTAACAATTTTTTTTCCCTAAATGGCTTCCTTTACCGTAGTTCAGTCCTCCTTCACTTACCTCATCCCTCCATTTTGCTTTTAAATGTCCTTATTTCTTCTGAGAAATCCTCACTTCCTATTCTTCTGTCTGTAACTCCACACAGTAATGCAAGGCTTTCTCCCCGGGGTGGAGTGTTGTGCTCGCCCCTCCCTTGGACTACGGGAGAGTCAGGACGCTCTCTACATTGCAGATAGAGAAAGGATCTGCGTGTTAGTAGTCCTGACTCTCCTGTAGTCCAAGGGAGGGGGCAAGCACAACACTCTACACCAGGGAGAAAGCCTTGCATTACTGTGTGGAGTTACAGACAGAAGAACAGGAAGTGAGGATTTCTCAGAAGAAATAAGGACATTTAAAAGCAAAATGGAAGGATGAGGTAAGTGTAGGAGGACTGCACCAAGGTAAAGGGAGCTTTTTAGGAAAACAAAATTTTCTTTTACAACCCCTTTAAATTGTACAGTACACATTGTGCATCCTGATAGTAGGAGGAGAAAGCTCTAAATCCAATCATTGGCTGGGGAGGCCCTTGACCAAGCTTTATTGCTTTAACTGCAGCAGAGAAAAGTGAGGTCAGATCTGGAGGGTGCTGTGTGGCATGAAACTGGCTAAACATAGTTAGTATTGGCATTGGTTGACATGGTTCACTCTTTTATATCCTAAATGGCCGTTGGGCATTTTTGGTTATAAAGGAAAAGATAAACTCAACCAGGTTTGTTTACATCCCAAAGGAAGCTTTTAATCCATATCTATGGGTTGCCTCTGATTTTATAGAAAGTTAGAGTGATGTATTTTTTCCAGGCCAGTAACTCAGAAAGAATTGAAGCAAATCTACCAGCATGACAACCCAGCAACTAGCATTTTCAGATGAAGGGATCTGTGATGCTTTTATATCTTTTCAGTACAGATTAATGACCAGACCATTTTTTGCTGTTCAGCACTGCACTACTTTAACCACTTCCCACCCAGCCACTGCATATATACAGCCGGGCGGGCATTTCCTCCTTCTGAGTGGACTTTCAGGAACATCCCTCAGAAGTAGGGAGATCGGGTGCACGCGTGCTTGTGCACACGTACCCATGCAGCAAACGATCCCGATGCGCTTGTGTCACCATACGGCGCATCTCCGATCGGCAGGAGGGCTCTGTGATTGGCCCTCCTGATCACATGACGGCTGTGTCCAATCACAGCCGTCATGTAATGTAAACAGAGAACCGGTTACTAGGCGATCGGCTCGGCTCTCCTCACATGGAAGTTGTCGGTGAGGAGAGGAGAGTGGATCTCTGTAGCCGGCCGGTGATCAGCGAGTATGAGCTGTTTATGGCTTTTTACACACTGATCACCTGCCTAGTGTAAACACACAATGTAAAACACACAATGTAAAACACACAATGTAAAACACACAAAGGCCCGGATTCACAGAGCACTTACGCTGTAAGTACAAATGTGCGCCGTCGTATCTATGCGCTGACCCACAAAGCTAGATACATTGAAAAATAGGCTTCATCCAACCGACATAACTTGCCTACGCCAGAGTAGAGTGGGCGCATAGTTACGCTGGACTCATTTGTCACTCCCATCGATTTTCGATGCAAATATGCAAATGAGGGAGATACGCTGATTCACAAACGTACTTGCGCCCGGAACATGTTTTAAGCGATTTGCATAAGGGTTACGTCCGGCGTAAAGTTATTTCCCATATTGGAGGCGCAACTCATGCAAAGGTATGGACCAGGGAACGAACGCCGTTAAATTTTACGTTGTTTAACGTAGTACGTGAATAGGGCTGTGCGTAGGTTACGTTCACATCGTAGGCAGTGTATTGACGTATCTTAGGCAGCTATTTCAACGTGACTGTGAGCATGCGCACTGAGATGCGTCAAAGAAACGACGCATGCGGATTTCGTTTTTTTAAGCTCAGCCCATCATTTGCATGGGGTCACGCTTCATTTTATTATATCAAGCCCACTTCCAACCCACTTCCACCTACTTTGACTTACGTCGGCTTACGCCGAAAACTATACGCTACGCCGGCGCAACTTTGAGTGCATTTCTTTTTGTGAATACCATGCTTGCCTTTCAACGTTACGCAGGCGTAGCATAAAGAAGATATGCTACTCCCGCACAAAGATGCGCCGAGGTACGTGAATCTACCTGAAAGTTCTCAAAATAGTGTCCCCACACAGTAAAAACACCTGTATCCCACATATGTAACAGTAAAATCATATGTCCCAATGATCATCTGCGTACATCTGTCCGTGATCATCTGCCTACATCTGTCAAACCAATTGCAAACCAATTATCTTTCTTCACAAATTTGGGCCAAAATTTATTTTGCTGCACTTCTTTGGTAAAAATAACTACTTAAATCAGTGTATAATATTTATTTAGTCTGTGTCAAAGTTAAATAGCCTACAAAGTATGGTATATATACACCATATTACAAAAAGTTTTGTGACACCTGCCTTTACACACACATGAATTTTAATGGCATCCCAGTCTTAGTTCTTAGTTCAATAATGAGTTGGCCCTCCCTTTGCAGCTATAACAGCTTCAACTCTTCTGGGAAGGCCGTCCACAAGGTTTAGGAGTGTCTATGGGAATGTTTGACCATTCTTCCAGAAGTGCATTTGTGAGGTCAGGCACTGATGTTGTACGAGAAAGCTTGGCTCAAAGTCTCCACTCTAATTCATTCCAAAGGTGTTCTATCAGGTTGAGGTCAGGACTCTGTACAGCCCAGTCAAGTTCCTCCACCCCGTACTCACTCATCCATGTCTTTATGGACCTTGCTTTGTGCACTGTTCAAAATCATTTGGTGGAGGGGGGATTATGGTGTGTGTGGGGGGGAGGGGGGATTATGGTGTGGGGTTGTTTTTCAGGGGTTGGACTTGGCCCCTTAGTTCCAGTGAAGGGAACTCCTAAGGTGTCGGCATACCAAGACATTTTGGACAATTTCATGCTCCCAAATTTGTGGGGACAGTTTGGGGACGGCTCCTTCCTGTTCCTACATGACTGCACACCAGTGCACAAAACAAGGTCCATAAAGACAAGGATGAGTGAGTTTGGGGTGGAGGAACTTGACTGGCCTGCACGTGTACCCTGATTTACGCCTAGAATATGTAAATCACTGAGATACGCCTATTTACGGACGTACGCCCGGCCATCGCAGTACAGATACGCCATTTACGTAAGGCGTTTTCAGGCGTAAAGTTATTCCAACAAAAAGATGGCACAGCCAATGTTAAGTATGGACGTCGGGACCGCCTTGAATTGTAAATGTTTTACGTCGTTTGCGTAACTCGTCCGTGAATGGGGCTGGACGTAAATTACGTTCACGTCGTTTTCAATGACTCTTTTCAATGTCATTTGGAGCATGCGCACTGGGATATTTTCACGGCCGGCGCATGCGCATTTAAAAAAAAAATGTCATTTATGCCGGCCCATTTACGCTACGCCGCCGTAACTTAAGGAGCAAGTGCTTTGTGAATACAGCACTTGCCTCTCTAATTTACGGCGGCGTAGCGTATCTGAGATACGATACACCAGCAAAACTTTATGCCGCACTACGTGAATCTGGCCCAAAGTATCCATATTGCTTACCAAAATACTGCCAGAATACTGTCCATCACCCCTGCCTGCCAGGATACCTTAAAATACACTTTGTTCATCCTTCCAAACAGGACACCAACGCAAAGCTAGCTGAAGATACCGGATATTTCCATTGCAAGGACTTTCCTGTTTCTTTTTCTTTTTTTTTTGTCAAATAGTTTTTATTGAGAGAGAAAATTTTGTAAACAGGGTACAATACAAAAACGAGATTAGGGAGACCAAGTGGGTCAACTGTACAGCAGTTCTCCACATGGGAACCATAACTACAAAGGTACAAACACAGCTCAAGACAGTAGAATTAGATCCCTGCAGGGAGCCATAAATGAGATACAAACTGGTCAACTTAAAAAACGGGGAGAAAGGAGGGAGGGGATGGGGAAGGAGAAGGGAAGGGAGGGGGGGGGGGGAAGGTCTGTCTATCGTTTAATCAGTAATCATACTAAAAATAACATACGGCAGATAATACAAACATACATACAAAAGGCATGCCTAAGGTACGTTCTGGAATTGCCGAGTCCATACCTGCCAAATAGCGTCAAACCTCTGCCTGTTACCCCTCCTATTTGCTATTAAGGACTTGTATAGTGCGATCGCATGATCTCCAAAGCATCTGACGCATTGGGAGCTCTATCTGCTTTCCAATGCCTCGCAATTAGGGTCCTAGCCGCTAGCAGAATATGTGTGACCACTACTCTGAGGTCAGGTGGGAACTTCTCAATGTCTATATGGAGTACTGCCAAGGCAGGGGTCGGGCGAGTCAGAAATCCAGTAATCCTGGAGATGTAGGAAAATATGGAGTTCCAGAAGCTTGTCAAGTGTTTACATGACCAAAACATATGTAACAAGTTACCCGATTCTCCACAGTTCCTCCAGCATAGCGGGGATCCAAGATGTACAAACTTAGAGAGTCTATAGGGAGTCATATACCACCTAAGGGCAATTTTTTGGGCTAGTTCCCAGTGGTTAACACAACTAGACGCCTTGTATATCGATCGGAACGCTTGTTGCCATCGTTCCTCCGATATAGTTTCTCCCAAGTCCTCCTCCCACTTTTTAAAAGGTTGAGATTTTATGAAATGCATCTTGTGTTGGAAAAAATTGTAGAAAAATGAGATGCCTTTGGATGGGGCTGGGTAGGAGGTGTAGAAATTCCAAACCTCTTTGTGGAAGCCTATGTGGTGGGAGGGCAGAGATCCGAGAAAGTGAGCAACTCTGAGGTATGTATAATAATCCGTGGTGGGTAGGGCAAATTTACTTTGGAGTGAGGCGAACGGGAGGAGGGTATCCTTGTGATATAGATCATCAACAGTCAGAATCCCCTTGTCCCGCCAGCCAGACATTGAGAGGTTCGGGATAGCCAGGGTGAGAATCTCTACAGGGGCGGGAATCATTATATACCCAGAGGGAAGGGGGGGTGCATCACGCAGCTCCCTCCAAGCCTCAAGGGAGGCCTGAAGTGTGAGCGGCAAGGTGCGTATGGGAAGCGGTTTCCAGGCGTCTAGCAAAAGAAGGAGCCTAAGGTTGTTGGTCGGGCAGTCCTGTTTCTTTTTCATTTAGCAGTGACTTAGTGGTTATAGTGGTTATAGTTATAGGGCCAGATTCAGGTAGATCAGGTAGAGGCAAGTGCTCTATTCACAAAGCTAATTTACGGCGCGTAGCGTAAATGGGCCAGCGTAAGCCCGCCAAATTCAAATGTGTTTGATGTGGGCGTGTTTTATATAAAATAAGTGTGACCCCACGTTTTTTTTTAAACTGTGAATGCGCCGGCCGTGAACGTATCCCAGTGCACATGCTCCAAATGACGTCGCAAAGAGTCATTGAAAACGACGTGAACGTAAATTACATCCAGCCCCATTCACGGACGAGTTACGCAAACGACGTAAAATTAGAAAAATTTGACGCGGTCCCAACGTCCATACTTAACATTGGCTGCGCCATCTTTTTGTTGGAATATCTTTACGCCTGAAAACGCCTTACGTAAACGGTGTATCTGTACTGCGACGGCCGGGCATACACGTAAATCGACGGAAGCGCCACCTAACGACGGCGTAGGAGACTTATGCCGGTCGTATCTTAGCAAGATTTAAGCGTATCTCGTTTTGAGAATACGCTTAAAGATACGACGGCTCAGATTCTGAGTTACGCCGGCGTATCTATTGACACACCGGCATAACTCTACGTGAATCTGGCCCTTACTCACTAAGGAGGAACTCTAACCTTAAGCCTAAAGTTGATAATTCATATTGATGCCTGTTGAGTCACGTGTTTACCGCCTGGGCCTGTGATTTCAGGATTTTAGGGTAATAGACTGACCGTCAACAAGCCAGTCCTGTTTTCCCTCCAGCCTGAGCACAAGTTGCTTTGATTGTGCGATTTGAAATATTGGCTACAGATACACATAAAGCTTCTACAGAACAGTCAACAGTCTAGTAGCTATACACCACAATGTGAGGGAGATTTACTAAAACTGGTGCAAACAGAATCTGGTGCAGCGGTGCTTAGTAACTGTAATGCCGCGTACACACGGTTGTTTTTTGTGATGAAAAAAAAAACGACGTTTTAAAAAACGTCATTTAAAATGATTGTGTGGGCAAAACGTTGTTTTATGTCTTAAAAAAAACGACCAAAAAAAAATTTGAACATGCTTGAATTATTTATGTCGTTTTTTGTGTCATAAAAACTGATCGTGTGTGGGCAAAACGACGTTTAAAACGACGTTTTTAAACCCGCGCATGTTTAAAAGCAAGTTATGAGACGGGAGCAGCAATGGAACAGAGTGCCATCGAAAGTGTCTTACGTAAACGCGCTTTGCAAGAGCATTCTCAGAAAACGATGGTGTGTAGGCAACGTCGTTTTTTTTAAAATTAAGTTTGAAAAATGTCGTTTTGTTTCATGAGAAAAAACAAAGTTTTTTACAAGACAAAAAACAACCCTGTATACACGGCATTACGCTATGGCCCATGGGAACCAGAGATGTTTGAAGGAAGCGGGGTATGCCTGTGCCAGCTTCACCAATGACTTTTGGGTCTAGGGTCATCCTATGTCCATTAGGGGCATAGTATGACTGAGAAATGATATCATGAATTACATGAAATGGGACATTAGGATAATTCAGGTATTGCAGGATATCTTGAAATAGATATGGATTGAGGGGAACTCATTGTGTGATGCTAATACTGTTTTGTGTGAATTCTATTTATAATAAATGTGGAATGTGACTTGTCAGCTGTAGTAATTAACTCCTGTAGATTCGGTGCCAGGATGTCTGGGGAATGATCAGCTCATCTGAATGTCATTATCTAAAAGGATGTGTATTGGAGACTCGTTAGCCCCCCATTGTGTGATGTTGTGGGTGGAGTGTGTCTTTGTCCCTTTGATTACTGCAGCATGCTTTTTGGTGTATAAAAGTCTGAGTTTTACCATTAAAAGTATTCATTCATTTTGGAACCAGAGAACAGAGCTTGTGTCTCGTTTATTCTGGGGAATGGAATGGGTCGTGTCTGCTGGATTGTTGGAGTGTCGTCGGATAAGCTGTCTTGAGTAAATGGAAATCGTAAACGGTGTTAACCGTTACAGTAACCAATCAGCTTCCAGGTTTTATTGTCAAAGCTTAATTGAACATGCTGAAGTTAGAAGCTGATTGGTTACTATGCATGGCTGCACCAGATTCTGTGTGCACCAGTTTTAGTAAACCCCCCCCCCCCCCCATTGTAAATCAAGATATTCTTACTGACTGATAACACATGGGGCCCAAGTTAGATTATTTTAAATGAATACGTCAATACTTAGACATAACTCACCTGGAAGAGGTTTCTCAGATATCTTTATTGTTGTGCTACTGACCTCTATGGTGCTTGATGTAGCGCTTGTAACTGTAGGTGCTGTAGTAGAGGCAGTTGTTGTAGCACTTGTACTTGTAGGTGCTGTAGTAGAGGCAGTTGTTGTAGCACTTGTACTTGTAGGTGCTGTAGTAGAGGCAGTTGTTGTAGCACTTGTACTTGTAGGTGCTGTAGTAGAGGCAGTTGTAGCGTTTGTAGCTGTAGGTGCTGTAGTAGAGGCAGTTGTAGCGTTTGTAGCTGTAGGTGCTGTACTAGATGCAGTTGTAGCATTTGTAGCTGTAGGTGCTTTAGTAGAGGCAGTTGTAGCACTTGTACTTGTAGGTGCTGTAGTAGAGGCAGTTGTTGCGTTTGTACCTGTAGGTGCTGTAGTAGGGGCAGTTGATATAGTGCTTGTACTCAAAGATGCTGTGCTAGAGGTGGTTGTTGTTGCGCTTATACTCATAGGTGCTTTACTAGAGGCAGTGTTTGTAGTGCTTGTAGTCATAGGCACTGTGGTAGAGACCGTCATTGTATTGCTTGTACCTGTAGGGGCTGTAGTAGAGACAGTTGATATAGCGCTTGTATTTATAGGTGCTGTAGTAAAGGCAGTTGTTTTAGCACTTGTTCTCATGGATGCTGTACTAGATGAAGTTGTTGTAGTGCTTGTACCCGTAAGTGCTGTATTAAAGGCAGTTGATATAGCGCTTATACTCAAAGGTGTTGTACTAGAGGCAGTATTTGTAGCGCTTGTACCTGTTGGTGCTGTAGTTGAGGCAGTTGATATAGTGCTTGTACTTGTAAGTGCTGTAGTAGAGGAGGTCATTGTAGTGCTTGTATCCGTAGATGCTGTAGCATAGGCAGTTATATTACTTGTACTCATGGATGCTGTAGTAGAGGTGGTTGTTCTGCTGGTACTCACAGGTTCTGTAGTAGTGGAAGATGTTATAGTGTTTGTACTTGTAGGTGCTGTATTAGAGGCAATTGTTGTAGCGCTTGTACTCATGGTTATTGTAGAAGAGAAGGTTGTTGAAGTGCTTGTACTCATAGGTTCTGTAGTAGAGGAAGTTGTAGCAGTGCTTGTACCTGTAGGTGCTGTAGTAGAGGCTGTTGATATAATGCTTGTACTTGCTGTATTAGAGGCAGTTGTAGCACTTTTACTTGCAGGTACTGTACTAGAGGCGGTTGTTGTAGCACTTGTAATTAAATGGGTTGTAGTAGAGGCAGTTGTTGTAGCGTTTGTACTCAAAGGTGCTGTACTTAAGGGAGTGTTTGTAGCGCTTGTACTCATAAGTGCTGTTGTAGAGGCAGTTGATAAAGCGCTGGTACTTGTAGATTCTGTACTAGAGGCAGTTGTGTTAGCACTTGTACTCATGGATGCAGTAGTGCTTGTACTCATAGGTTCTGTAGTATAGACAGTCACTGTAGTGTTTTTACTTGTAGGTGCTGTAGTAGAGGCAGTTGATATTGGGCTGGTACTTGTAGATGCTGTAGTAGAGGAAGTAGTTTTAGCACTTGTACTCATGGATGCAGTAGTGCTTGTACTCATAGGTTCTGTAGTATAGACAGTCACTGTAGTGTTTTTACTTGAAGGTGCTGTAGTAGAGGCAGTTGATATTGGGCTGGTACTTGAAGATGCTGTAGTAGAGGCAGTTGTTTTAG
The DNA here is from genome assembly GCA_029574335.1 of Rana kukunoris. NCBI lineage: Eukaryota > Metazoa > Chordata > Amphibia > Anura > Ranidae > Rana > Rana kukunoris. The sequence goes on along the minus strand of CM056051.1, from coordinate 513,624,797 downwards.
CACTTGTATTCATGGATGCTGTAGTAGAGGTGGTTATTGTAGCGCTGGTACTTGTAGGTGCTGGAGTAGAGGCAGTCATTGTAGTGCTTGTACCCGTAGGTGCTGTAGTAGAGGCAGTTGATATAGTGCTTGTATTTGTAGGTGCTGTAGTAGGGACAGTTGATATAGTGCTTGTACTTGTAGGTGCTGTGGTAGAGGCAGTTGATATAGTGCTTGTATTTGTAGGTGCTGTAGTAGAGGCAGTTGATATAGTGCTTGTATTTGTAGGTGCTGTAGTAGAAGCAGTTGATATAGTGCTTGCATTTGTAGGTGCTGTAGTAGGGGCAGTTGATATAGTGCTTGTACTTGTAGGTGCTGTAGTAGAGGCAGTCATCGTAGTGCTTGTACCCGTAGGCGCTGTAGTAGAGACAGTTGATATAGTGCTTGTATTTGTAGGTGCTGTAGTAGGGGCAGTTGATATAGTGCTTGCATTTGTAGGTGCTGTAGTAGAGGCAGTTGACATAGTGCTTGTATTTGTAGGTGCTGTAGTAGAAGCAGTTGACATAGTGCTTGTATTTGTAGGTGCTGTAGTAGAAGCAGTTGATATAGTGCTTGCATTTGTAGGTGCTGTAGTAGGGACAGTTGATATAGTGCTTGTACTTGTAGGTGCTGTAGTAGGGGCAGTTGATATAGAGCTTGTATTTGTAGGTGCTGTAGTAGGGGCAGTCATAGTGCTTGTGCCTGTATGTTCTGTAGTAGAGGCAGTTGATATAGTGTTTGTATTTGTAGGTGCTGTAGTAGAGGGAGTTGATATAGTGTTTGTATTTGTAGGTGCTGTAGTGGAGGCAGTTGATATAGTGCTTTTATTTGTAGGTGCTGTAGTAGGGGCAGTTGATATAGTGTTTGTATTTGTAGGTGCTGTAGTAGAGGCAGTTGATATAGTGTTTGTATTTGTGGGTGCTGTAGTGGAGGCAGTTGATATAGTGCTTTTATTTGTAGGTGCTGTAGTAGGGGCAGTCAATATAGTGATTGTATTTGTAGGAGCTGTAGTAGGGGCAGTCGTAGTGCTTGTACCTGTATGTTCTGTAGTAGAGGCAGTTGATATAGTGCTTGTATTTGTAGGTGCTGTAGTAGAGGCAGTTATTGTAGTGCTTGTACCTGTATGTTCTGTAGTAGAGGCAGTTGATATAGTGCTTGTATTTGTAGGTGCTGTAGTAGGGGCAGTCATAGTGCTTTTACTTGTATGTTCTGTAGTAGAGGCAGTTGATATAGTGCTTGTATTTGTAGGTGCTGTAGTAGAGGCAGTTGATATAGTGCTTGTACTTGTATGTGTTGTAGTAGGGGCAGTTGATATAGTGCTTGTACTTGTATGTGTTGTAGTAGGGGCAGTTGATATAGTGTTTGTACTTGTAGGTGCTGTAGTAGAGGCAGTTGATATACTGCTTGTATTTGTAGGTGCTGTATTAGGGGCAGTTGATATAGCGATTGTACTTGTAGGTGCTGTGGTAGAGGCAGTTGATATAGTGCTTGTATTTGTAGGTGCTGTATTAGGGGCAGTTGATATAGCGATTGTACTTGTAGGTGCTGTGGTAGAGGCAGTTGATATAGTGCTTGTATTTGTAGGTGCTGTATTAGGGGCAGTTGATATAGCGATTGTACTTGTAGGTGCTGTACTAGAGGCAGTTGTAGCATTTGTAGCTGTAGGTGCTTTAGTAGAGGCAGTTGTAGCACTTGTACTTGTAGGTGCTGTAGTAGAGGCAGTTGTTGCGTTTGTACCTGTAGGTGCTGTAGTAGGGGCAGTTGATATAGTGCTTGTACTCAAAGATGCTGTGCTAGAGGTGGTTGTTGTTGCGCTTATACTCATAGGTGCTTTACTAGAGGCAGTGTTTGTAGTGCTTGTAGTCATAGGCACTGTGGTAGAGACCGTCATTGTATTGCTTGTACCTGTAGGGGCTGTAGTAGAGACAGTTGATATAGCGCTTGTATTTATAGGTGCTGTAGTAAAGGCAGTTGTTTTAGCACTTGTTCTCATGGATGCTGTACTAGATGAAGTTGTTGTAGTGCTTGTACCCGTAAGTGCTGTATTAAAGGCAGTTGATATAGCGCTTATACTCAAAGGTGTTGTACTAGAGGCAGTATTTGTAGCGCTTGTACCTGTTGGTGCTGTAGTTGAGGCAGTTGATATAGTGCTTGTACTTGTAAGTGCTGTAGTAGAGGAGGTCATTGTAGTGCTTGTATCCGTAGATGCTGTAGCATAGGCAGTTATATTACTTGTACTCATGGATGCTGTAGTAGAGGTGGTTGTTCTGCTGGTACTCACAGGTTCTGTAGTAGTGGAAGATGTTATAGTGTTTGTACTTGTAGGTGCTGTATTAGAGGCAATTGTTGTAGCGCTTGTACTCATGGTTATTGTAGAAGAGAAGGTTGTTGAAGTGCTTGTACTCATAGGTTCTGTAGTAGAGGAAGTTGTAGCAGTGCTTGTACCTGTAGGTGCTGTAGTAGAGGCTGTTGATATAATGCTTGTACTTGCTGTATTAGAGGCAGTTGTAGCACTTTTACTTGCAGGTACTGTACTAGAGGCGGTTGTTGTAGCACTTGTACTTAAATGGGTTGTAGTAGAGGCAGTTGTTGTAGCGTTTGTACTCAAAGGTGCTGTACTTAAGGGAGTGTTTGTAGCGCTTGTACTCATAAGTGCTGTTGTAGAGGCAGTTGATAAAGCGCTGGTACTTGTAGATTCTGTACTAGAGGCAGTTGTGTTAGCACTTGTACTCATGGATGCAGTAGTGCTTGTACTCATAGGTTCTGTAGTATAGACAGTCACTGTAGTGTTTTTACTTGTAGGTGCTGTAGTAGAGGCAGTTGATATTGGGCTGGTACTTGTAGATGCTGTAGTAGAGGAAGTAGTTTTAGCACTTGTACTCATGGATGCAGTAGTGCTTGTACTCATAGGTTCTGTAGTATAGACAGTCACTGTAGTGTTTTTACTTGAAGGTGCTGTAGTAGAGGCAGTTGATATTGGGCTGGTACTTGAAGATGCTGTAGTAGAGGCAGTTGTTTTAGCACTTGTATTCATGGATGCTGTAGTAGAGGTGGTTATTGTAGCGCTGGTACTTGTAGGTGCTGGAGTAGAGGCAGTCATTGTAGTGCTTGTACCCGTAGGTGCTGTAGTAGAGGCAGTTGATATAGTGCTTGTATTTGTAGGTGCTGTAGTAGGGACAGTTGATATAGTGCTTGTACTTGTAGGTGCTGTGGTAGAGGCAGTTGATATAGTGCTTGTATTTGTAGGTGCTGTAGTAGTGGCAGTTGATATAGTGCTTGTATTTGTAGGTGCTGTAGTAGAAGCAGTTGATATAGTGCTTGCATTTGTAGGTGCTGTAGTAGGGGCAGTTGATATAGTGCTTGTACTTGTAGGTGCTGTAGTAGAGGCAGTCATCGTAGTGCTTGTACCCGTAGGCGCTGTAGTAGAGACAGTTGATATAGTGCTTGTATTTGTAGGTGCTGTAGTAGGGGCAGTTGATATAGTGCTTGCATTTGTAGGTGCTGTAGTAGAGGCAGTTGACATAGTGCTTGTATTTGTAGGTGCTGTAGTAGAAGCAGTTGATATAGTGCTTGCATTTGTAGGTGCTGTAGTAGGGACAGTTGATATAGTGCTTGTACTTGTAGGTGCTGTAGTAGGGGCAGTTGATATAGAGCTTGTATTTGTAGGTGCTGTAGTAGGGGCAGTCATAGTGCTTGTTCCTGTATGTTCTGTAGTAGAGGCAGTTGATATAGTGTTTGTATTTGTAGGTGCTGTAGTAGAGGGAGTTGATATAGTGTTTGTATTTGTAGGTGCTGTAGTGGAGGCAGTTGATATAGTGCTTTTATTTGTAGGTGCTGTAGTAGGGGCAGTTGATATAGTGTTTGTATTTGTAGGTGCTGTAGTAGAGGCAGTTGATATAGTGTTTGTATTTGTGGGTGCTGTAGTGGAGGCAGTTGATATAGTGCTTTTATTTGTAGGTGCTGTAGTAGGGGCAGTCAATATAGTGATTGTATTTGTAGGAGCTGTAGTAGGGGCAGTCGTAGTGCTTGTACCTGTATGTTCTGTAGTAGAGGCAGTTGATATAGTGCTTGTATTTGTAGGTGCTGTAGTAGAGGCAGTTGATATAGTGCTTGTATTTGTAGGTGCTGTAGTAGAGGCAGTTATTGTAGTGCTTGTACCTGTATGTTCTGTAGTAGAGGCAGTTGATATAGTGCTTGTATTTGTAGGTGCTGTAGTAGGGGCAGTCATAGTGCTTTTACTTGTATGTTCTGTAGTAGAGGCAGTTGATATAGTGCTTGTATTTGTAGGTGCTGTAGTAGAGGCAGTTGATATAGTGCTTGTACTTGTATGTGTTGTAGTAGGGGCAGTTGATATAGTGTTTGTACTTGTAGGTGCTGTAGTAGAGGCAGTTGATATACTGCTTGTATTTGTAGGTGCTGTATTAGGGGCAGTTGATATAGCGATTGTACTTGTAGGTGCTGTGGTAGAGGCAGTTGATATAGTGCTTGTATTTGTAGGTGCTGTATTAGGGGCAGTTGATATAGCGATTGTACTTGTAGGTGCTGTGGTAGAGGCAGTTGATATAGTGCCTGTATTTGTAGGTGCTGTAGTAGAGGCAAGTGATATAGTGCTTGTATTTGTAGGTGCTGTAGTAGGGGCAGTTGATATAGTACTTGTACTTGTAGGTGCTGTAGTAAATGCAGTCGTTGTAGTGCTTGTACCTGTAGTTGCTGTAGTAGAGGCAGTTAATATAGCCCTGGTACTTGTAGATGCTGTAGTGGAGGCAGTTGTTTTAGCACTTATACTCATGGATGCTGCAGAAGAGGTGGTTGTTGTAGTTTTTGTACTCATAGGTGCTGTAGTAGAGACAGTCGTTTTTGTGCTTGTACTCATGGATGATGTCCTAGAGCTGGTTATTGTAGTGCTTGTACCCGTAGGTGCTGTAGTAGAAGCAGTTGTTTTATTAGAGGCAGTCATTGTAGTATTTATACCTGTAGGTGCTGTAGTAGAGGCAGTTGATATTGTTCTTGTACTTGCTGTAGGAGAGGCAGTTGTAGTGCTTTTACTTGTAGGTGCTGTACTAGAGGTGGTTGCTGTTGCGCTTGTACTTGAATTTGTTGTAGTAGAGGCAGTTGTGGTAGCGCTTGTACTCAAAGGTGCTGTACTAGAGGCAGTGTTTGTAGTGCTTGTACCTGTAGGTGCTGTAGTTGAGGCAGTTGATAGAGTGCTTGTACCTGTAGGTGCTGTACTAGTGGAGGTTGTTGTAGTGCTTGTACCCGTAGATGCTATAGTAGAGGCAGTTGATATAGTACTTGTACTCATGGATGCTGTAGTAGAGGTGGTTGTTGTAGTAATGGTACTCAAAGGTTCTGTAGTAGAGGAAGGTGTTCTAGTGTTTGAACTCATAGGTGCTGTATTAGAGGCAGTTGTTTTAGCACTTATACTCATGGATGCTGTAGAAGAGGAGGTTGTTGGAGTGCTTGTACTTATAGGTTCTGTAGTAGAGGCAGTTGCAGCGCTTGTACCTGTAGGTGCTGTAGTAGAGGCAGTTGATATAGAGCTTGTACTTGCTGTAGTAGAGGCAATTGTAGTGTTTTTACTTGTAGGTACTGTACTAGAGGCGGTTGTTGTAGCACTTGTACTCGAATGGGTTGTAGTAGAGGAGGTTGTGGTAGCGTTTGTACTCAAAGGTGCTGTACTTAAGGGAGTGTTTGTAGCACTTGTACTCATAAGTGTTGTAGTAGAGGCAGCCATTGTAGTGTTTGTACCCGTAGGTGCTGTAGTAGAGGCAGTCATTGTAGCCTTTGTACCTGTAGGTGCTGTAGTAGAGGCAGTGGATATAGTACTTGTACCTGTAGATGCTGTAGTAATGACAGTTGTTTTAGCACTTGTAGTCGTAGGTACTGTAGTAGAGGTTGTGGTTGTAGTGCTTGTATTTGTAGGTACTGTAGTAGAGGTTGTGGTTGTAGTGCTTGTATTTGTAGGTACTGTAGTAGAGGCAGTTGTTGTAGTGCTTGTACCTGTAGGTGCTGTAGTAGGGGCAGTTGATATAGTGCTTGTATCCTTAGGTGCTGTAGTAGAGGTGGTTGTTGTAGTGCTTGTATCCTTAGGTGCTGTAGTAGAGGCGGTTGTTGTAGTGCTTGTATCCTTAGGTGCTGTAGTAGAGGTGGTTGTTTTAGTGCTTGTATCCTTGGGTTCTGTAGTAGAGGTGGTTGTTGTAGTGCTTGTATCCTTGGGTTCTGTAGTAGAGGTGGTTGTTGTAGTGCTTGCATCCTTGGGTTCTGTAGTAGAGGTGGTTGTTGTAGTGCTTGCATCCTTAGGTACTGTAGTAGAGGCGGTTGTTGTAGTGCTTGTATCCTTGGGTTCTGTAGTAGAGGCGGTTGTTGTAGTGCTTGTATCCTTGGGTTCTGTAGTAGAGGCGGTTGTTGTAGTGCTTGTATCCTTGGGTTCTGTAGTAGAGGCGGTTGTTGTAGTGCTTGTATCCTTGGGTTCTGTAGTAGAGGCGGTTGTTGTAGTGCTTGTATCCTTGGGTTCTGTAGTAGAGGTGGTTGTTGTAGTGCTTGCATCCTTGGGTTCTGTAGTAGAGGTGGTTGTAGTAGAGCTCGTACTCGTAAGTGTTGTAGTAGAGGCAGTTGTAGCACCTGTACTCATAGATGCTGTACTAGAAGCAGTTGTAGTACTTCCTAGAGAAATGAAATCAAGAATAATAAACATTATCAAAATGTCTGGGACCCTGAAAAACACAGACTGAATATTCTCAGGGTACTTCTTCTACAAAATGATCAAAGATATGAATATCAACGAGGCCAACATTCTAAGGCCGGGTTCACACATATGTGGCCTGAGGTCCGGTGCATTTTTGTTCACCGGTTCAGGTGCACTTTACGTCAGAATTTTAGCCTGAATTTGCACCTGAACCGGAGCCAAACACGCACCGCACCCTTTTTCAACCTGGACCACGGCTGTCCCCGGGGGTGGATTTACATAATAGGAGATTTTGAGGCTATTAGTATTTAATATCCACTGCATCAAAAAATAATGAAGGTAAGGGGCGCTTACTGAAACTAAATCTAATAATGTGCATCCATCATCAATAATAAATAACAAATTATTAAAATGAATAATTAAATCTTCATAAAGTGCAAACATGTGTAAAAAAATATAAAAAAGATATAAAAAAGTGTAAAAGAATTCTCCAGTGCAAAGTATCCGTGTGAACACAGTGGGCTAGATTCTCGTATGTTTGCGTAAATGCCAGTGGGGTGTAAGCGTATCCTATTTACGCTACGCCGCCGCTACTTTGGACACAAGTGCCGTATTCTCAAAGCACTCCTAAGTTACGGCGGCGTAGCGTAAATGGCCCGGCGTAAGCCCGGGTAATTCAAATGTGGATGAGGTGGGCGTGTTTCATGTAAATCAATCATGACCCCACGTTTTTGATGTTTTTTTGAACTGCGCATGCGCCGTCTGTGGACGTATCCCAGTGCGCATGCACCAAATTTTGCCGCAAATACATTGGTTTCGACGTGAACGTAACTTATGCAAAGCCCTATTCATGAACGAGTTACGCAAATGACGTAAACGACGAAAAAAAACGACGCTGTCCCGACGTCCATGCTTAACATTGCATACGCCGCACCTACGCAACGTTACCCCTCATATAGCAGGGGTAAGTTTACGCTTACGCAAACAAAGTAAACTACGATGAGCGGGCGCAAATCCGTTCGGGAATAGGCGTATGTAGCTCATTTGTATATTTGACACGGAAAACCACCTAGTGGCCAGCGTAAATATGCAACTTAGATACGACGGTGTAAGTGACTTATGCCAGTCAGATCTAAGGCAAATCTATGTGTAACTGATTCTAAGAATTAGGCGCATAGATCCGACGCCACAAAACCAGAGATACGCCGTCGTATCTCCTTTGAGAATCTGGCCTACTAAATAAATATATAGGCCCAGATTCACATACATCGGCGCATATTTATGCCGCCGTAGCGTATCTTCTTTACGCTACGCCGGTGCAACGCAGAGAGGCATCATGGAATTCACAAAGCAAATGCTCCCAACGTTGCGCCGGCGTAACGTAAATTCGTTGGCGTAAGCCGGCCTAAGTCAAAGTAGGTGGAACTGGGCAGGAAGAGATACATTTAAATGAAGTGTGACCCCATGCAAATGATGGGCTGAGCTTCAGACAAGTACTTAAAAAGAACTGCGCATGCATCGTACCTTGGACGCATCCCAGTGCGCATGCTCACAATCACATCGAAACAACTGCCTAAGATACGTCGTATCACTGCCTACGACGTGAACGTAACCTACTCACAGCCCTATTCATGTACAACGTAAAATTCTACGGCATTCGTTCCCTGGTCCATACCTTTGCATGAGTTGTGCCTCCAATATGGGGAATAACTTTAGGCCGAACGTAAACCTTACACAAATCGCTTAAATCATGCGCTGGGCGCAAGTACGTTCGTGAATCGGCGTATCTCCCTCATTTGCATATTTGAATAGGAAATCAATGGGAGCGCCAGATGCGTCCAGCGTAACTATGCGCCCACGATACGCCGGCGTAAGCAAGTTACGTCGGTGGACTGAAGCCTGTTTTTAGGCGTATCTAAGTTCTGTGGGCACGGCGCACAGATACGACGGCGCATATTTACACTTACGCAGCGTATCTCGAGATATCGGGGCCATAAAGTGCAGCAAAACAGTCTTATGTGCAAAATATTGATTCCAAAAATAAATCCAAATGCAAGTCTTTGTGCTGGAAAATTTCTGTAAACAATCCACAGCAATGTGCATTACAATCCATAAAAGTGCAATTGTAGGCAATCCTCTTTTAGTTGCCTCTGCTTTCATAAAATATATAATTTTGGGGGATTCTAAGTAATTGTCTAGAAAAAAAAATCAAAACTGCCTCGGACAGCTTGTAGTTAAAGAACTGTAGCGCCCTGTTCCCAATAACTGGGGAGCTATTCTAAATTTAGAGGGTGTCGAGCCAGTAGTAGGCTCAGACTTTGTTTAATTTCATTAAATTAGCCTCTGTTCTGGCTATGGTTGTGTTTGATAGGATTTCCCACTGTTGCCTGTAGGTGGCGTTACCACCTCAGGCCAATGTTGAAACACAAGCAAACCATAGTGTATTGGGTGACCCTTCTTGGCAGCAGCCCAATGGGAGTGGTGCCCCGCTGTGCATGCTGGGAAGGGGTACAGTTTTTTGGGGTCCTTCTCCTCGTGGCCCTCCTGGCGCGAGGTACGTGTGTGTAATTCCAGCCCCGGGACCACATTGTTCCGAGACTGCATCTCGATTGAGTAGGCCCAGCTATGCTGGCTGGAGCCTTTGGTTCTAAAAGGGATCCCAAGCTGTCCATCCAATCGAGGGAAGCATTTAATGAAGGAAACCGGGGGGAGGACCTGCAGTGGAGGAGACCAAGCAAGGCAAGCTAATGTCTCGAAATAGGCCTGGTGACTTTGTTATACAGGGAGCCACAGCTCTACTTGTCATACAGTTCGCCGAATCAGCTTAAAGGCTCTTTATTGTAAGGCTGGAAGTTCAGGACTTAAATCCTGTGGCCAGGGGCGTCGTTAGGCCCAGGCTTATGGGCACTTAGCTGTCCATTGTTAGCCCCGAGCAGCAACAGCTCTGATCCCGAGTGCCGCCGTGGTGAGTGTGGCCGGGACCTGCCGAGTGCCGCTGCGCCGATTGTGGCCGAGTCCTGCCGAGTGCGATAGCAGGTCCTGCCTTCTGGAGCCTGCAACGCCTATGATGGACGTTCCACTGATCCAATGCCAGGGGGACATGTGACGTCCATCATAGGCAGCGCAAGCTCCAGAAGGCAGGAATTCCAATACCGCAGTGCCGCGCCACATCCCTGAGATGATCCCCACTTGGAGCTCGGGCGGGTGGCTCTCGGATAGATCGGGAGAGATCAGGCCAGCGGAGGAGCGATCAGGTGATAGCAAGGTAAAAAGGCAACTAGGTCCAACAGGCAGCATGTGTATGTAAATGTAAATGCAAAATGCAATGTCAGGTAGGTGAGTGTATGTATGTCAGGTAGGTGAGTGTATGTAGGTCAGGTAGGTGTATGTAGGTCAGGTAGGTGTATGTAAGTCAGGTAGGTGTATGTATGTCAGTGTATGTATGTCAGGTAGGTGTATATATGTCAGGTAGATGTATGTAGGTCAGGTAGGTGTATGTAGGTCAGTGTATGTATGTCAGGTAGGTGTATGCAGGTCAGTGTATGTATGTCAGGTAGGTGTATGTATGTCAGGTAGGTGTATGTATGTCAGTGTATGTCAGGTAGGTGTATGTATGTCAGTGTATGTATGTCAGGTAGGTGTATATATGTCAGGTAGATGTATGTAGGTCAGTGTATGTATGTCAGGTAGGTGTATGTAGGTCAGCGTATTTATGTCAGGTAGGTGTATGTAGGTCAGTGTATGTATGTCAGGTAGGTGTATGTATGTCAGGTAGGTCGGTGTATGTTTGTCAGGTAATGATCAGTGTGTCAGGTAGGTGAGTTTAGTGTTCAAAATTGATGGGCAATGGTAAGCCAGGCAGCAACCAGCAAGTGAGCTTACCCCCCACCGCCCAGCCAAAAAAAAAACGCGCCATGACCATCCCGGATCCAAAACCGCAAACCCCCCCCCCGGTGCCGGCCTCGGGCTGAAGCCCCTGGTCCTCTTGTCACCTAGCAACGCCCCTGCCTGTGGCAGAGGTTTCCTGACTATCCATGATCATTCTCAGATGGTCTGTGGCAGAGACTGTTCTCATACTGGTTTGTGGATTATCCCGGCTGCTATGCAATGTGAGAGGGGTCTATCCGGGTGACCAATACCCACTCAACAGGGAGTGGTGACTGACTAGAACTTTAGATATTTTTGTGCATTCTGCCACACGTATCTGAACTTCCCCTTCTCTCTATACTCTCTCCTTTCTTCTCAAGTTTTATACAGCATAAAAAAAACCTATAGGGCGGAGCTCGGCGGGATGGTGCAGTCTGCCTAGAGCTCCGTACACCGCGGACCAGGAGAGCCGAATAACGGGTGAGAAAGCCCAAAATTGTGCCATAAAAAGTATCCCAGGGGTCTACATAAGACCACCTACCTCACAGAGGTATACTCCTTGGAGGTTTCCAGGCATTTCCTGAGCTAAAGGTCGGCGGGAGGGAGTCCCCTCACAGACGCACAGTGCTACAGAACCCCTGTCATGGTGCTGCAGCCATCGTATGATGAGATAACAGGGAGGGAGCTGAAAAAGCAGACAGCCCTTCCTGTTACATCACACAGTGAAGCTCCTGCCCAGTTAAAGGAACAATGTCAGCCTAATTTCTCCTCAGGAGATACTGTGGGAGAGAGAGGAAAATGTGAAGGAATACTGCAGAGTGAATCAACACCACAAATAACATTAGAACAAATAGAGCTGCTGCTCCAAAGATCATTAAAGGTCACCTCAGACTATGTCACTACCAGCCTTTACCAAGGAGATTAGGGAACTTCAGCACTTGAATTAAGAACCAGTGATCTGGAAAAATGTACAGCAGATTTCTCTTCAGAAATTAATAATCTCAGAGGAAAATTTGACCCTACAAACGAGATTAGAGGACTATGAAAACCGCGCTAGACGCTCGAATATTCGCGTTAGAGGAATCCCCGAAGCAGTGATTGATCTTCAAGCCACAATGACAGCCCTTTTCCAGGAACTGCAACCGGGAATACCGGTGGAGCGGCTTGAAATGGATAGGGTGCATAGAGCCCTTACCCCAAAAAAAGCGGATAACCCACCACGCGATATTATCGCTAAATTCCATTACTAACGAACCAAAGAACAACTACTGAATGCAGCAAGACATAAGAGCGTATTGCAATTTCAAGGGTATAACTACCAACACTTTGCCGATTTATCACAACTAACTATTAACAAAAGAAGGGCTTTGAAACCACTCCTTCAAATATTGCAACGCAATACTATCATCTACCAGTGGGGTTTCCCCTTCTCGGTGAGATTCTCCTACCAAAATCGCAAATATACCTGCCGTAGCACAATGGAGCTGCAAACTACTCTACAGAATATAGGACTGATGAATGCCACCAATGCCGCCTCTGATGCCCACCGACGATGTTCCTCACCTCCTGATAAACATACTTCCTCTTCTGCCTCTGAAGAAAATGAGAATCATAGTCCCAACAAAAGACTTTGCAAGTCGTCACCTGTTCCAGATGCAAGCGACTCAATGGACTGAACAAGGTCACAAAATATGCCCACCCCCTTTATTCCTCTACTTGACCTGGTTGGTCTTGTTCTGGCCCTTATATGACTAACTTGTTGACCTTCACATTTCAGTCACGCATAAGCCATTATTGCAGTGACCATTCTCAAGTTTTTTTCTTTTCTTTCACAGTTTATTATTACCAGGCCTAACCTATTGTTCTTTACAATACAGACTATATAGTAATTAGTGCACTGTTAATAACCATTATCTTATTTCCAGGTTTGAGTTGGGTCTAAGCTTAAATTTTCGAGTGTAATCAATTATTTATTATTTAATTTACTGAATGACTAGTGGACACCCTTAACCCTACAGGCTCGACTTTCCACAATAGTATCCCCTTCTCAGTTTCAAAAGAAATCAAGGACCCAGAAGGCAGGTATTTGATTCTTACAAGGCATCTATTGGACTCAAAAATCACCATTGTGTCATATTACGCCCCCAACAAGCAATCCAACTCTTTCTTATCTCACCTTCTACAAGTCATCGATTCCCATAAAATAGGTACTGTAATATTAGCGGGAGATTTCAATCAGACCATCTTGCCCTTTCTGGACAAATCACCCATCCCACAATCCCAAAAGGCAGATAAGCAATCTTTTTCAAAACTACTCACTAAATACAATCTAGTCGACTCATGGCGCGAAATGAATCCAACTAAGAGGCAATATACACACTATTCTTATCCCTGTCGGTCGTTCTCAAGAATAGACCACATCTTCCTACCCATAGGTATGACGCTGGAAATATTGATCTCCCAAATTATACCCATCCCATGGTCTGACCATAGTGCAGTCTTCAGTACCATATCATCTACAATACTGAAAAAGCGTGACGCCACATGGCTGCTTAAAGACTTTCTCCTCAAAAACCCAATATATAAAGGGAATATTGAAACTGCACTACGAGAATATTTGAAATTCAATGCTACTCCGGATATCTCCCCAACTACTTTATGGGAAGCCCATAAGCCTGTTCTCCGGGGTATATGTCTGCGCCAAGCTAATCTATGCAATAGAGAAAGGAAAAGTATGTACCATACCCTAGAAACAAATTTCAACTCCTGCCATATGGCTTTCCAACAAAACCCCTCTACATCATCCAGATTATGACTAGACAAAGGCAAACTGGAATTTCATCTATTCCCCACTGAGCCAGCGGATAAAATATTTAAAAAATCGAAACATAATTATTTTGTAAATGCAAACAGACCAAATACACTTCTAGCCGTACACTGAAATCCTGTCAAAATAACAACAAACCAATTTGTCTAAAGCTTTCAAGAGGAGTATACTCCACTAATCCTGTAAAAATCCTGCAAAAATTTAAAACACAATTAGAAAGTCTTTACTCATCTAATAACGAGTTGGATCAATCAAAGGCAAACAGCTTTTTTTCCCCAGTTATCCCTCCCTGTATTATCCAAGGCACAAATGGAAATGATGGAGGAACCGCTGTCTAGTGAAGAAGTGTCCCAGGCTATCAAAACCTTGAAAGTAAATAAACGACCAGGGCCTGACAGGTTTTCTGCCCTCTATTACAAAACTTTCACAGATATCATATCACCAATTTTGACGAATACCTTTAATTCCCTCTTGGACAACCATTCTTTCAGGAAAGAAACCTTAACTGCAATTATCTGCATGCTACCGAAGCCACATGCGGACGATTCAGTTTGGTCAAACTATCGCCCAATCTCCCTGCTGAATATCGATGTGAAAATTTTAGCCAAAATTTTAGCAACCAGAATAAATATGATAATTGGCAAGCTAATACACAGTGATCAAACTGGTTTCATCCCTATCAGACAAGCAGGCGATAACATCAGACGCGCTGCCCTCCTATCCCATGCAGCCAAAACACGTTATAATGCCCTTGTGCTTTCTTTCTATCTCCATAAAAAAAGCATTCGATACAGTCTCATGGACGTATATGCGATTCGCTCTTGAGAAGTGGGGCTTTGGCCCACATTTTATGGGTTGGATTGCAGCACTATACCACAATCCCAAGGCCTATATCAAATATGCCGGTTACAAATCGGAAGAATTTAATATCCAGAGAGGGACTCGTCAAGGGTGTCCCCTATCGCCGCTATTATTCGCCTTAATTATCGAACCCCTTGCACAAAGGATAAGGATGGAACCAACGATCACGGGTATAGAGTTAGGCGGATGTCATCACAAAATAAGTTTATTCGCAGATGATATACTTCTATTTTTATCCTCACCGCAGATATCGGCCCCAAATCTAATGCAGGTACTTCACGACTTCTCCCACATTTCCGGCCTCACAGTTAATAGCCAAAAATCCCTGGCACTGAATTTCTCACTCAGTGACACGCTGAAACAAAATTTACAGTCCTCCCTACCATTTAAATGGGCAGACCGCAGTATACCATACCTGGGTATACAACTTACGGCTAATGCTTCAGAATTATTTGCTGCCAACTTCCCTCCCCTACTGAAAAGTGTCACTAGATTGTTGGCCGATTTCCTGGTTTGGGAAAATCAATATAATAAAAATGGCTATTCTCCCCAAATTGTTATACCTATTCCGAACCCTCCCAATTCACATTCCTGCTTATTTCCTTAGATTGAGCCAGCATAAAGCAACACAGTTCGCCTGGGGGAAGAAAAAACCCAGATTGCCTAAAAAAACATTAACTTTACCCAAATTGATGGGTGGGCTGGGATTTCCAGATTTCGCAACATACTACAAAGCAGCACAACTGGCGCAACTATCTAAGTACCACTCAACCACAGAAATCCCATTGTGGGTACTTATTGAGGCAATAGACTTTGATCCCCTCCCCACTAACAATATCCTTTGGCTGAGCCCTCAAAACCATAGAAAACTAAAAAATAAAATATCTAAACACTCACTCTCACTATGGGACAGGCACAGAACCTCTCATGGATTACAATCCCCACACAACCCACTTCTTTCCTTCTATAAAAACACATCCTTTTATCCAGCATGGGTATTTTCAAGAACCTTTAAGGCATGGATCAGGGCTGGAATTACGTGCTTATACCACATAGCATCAACAAATACAATCCGCCCCTTTCCAGACCTATGTGAGGCATCTGGCCTCCCCAACACAGACATGTTCAGATATCTCCAAATCAAGAACTTTTATGGACCTTCCCTTAGCCTTAGCGATAACCCAAAAAATATTACACAATTTGAAAGGATATGTCTAAAAGATTCACATGCCAAGGGTCGTATTTTAACAATGTATTCCCAACTGATCACTATATCCAACTCTCTAACACCCTCCTACACTGCTAAGTGGGAATTAGACTTAGGCCCCATACACACGATCGGACATATCCGATGAAAACGGTCCGCGGACCATTTCCATCGGATATGTCCGATCGGGAGTTTGATCCGATGGCGTGTACACACCATCGGATCAAATTCCACGCCGCCGGACGGCGCGGTGACGCGGCGGTGACGTTGACGCCGCCGCGTCACCGCCACATCACCGCACCAGGAAGTAAAACACTTCCGCGCATGCGCCAAATCCATTCGGCGGCGGCGCGGCGGCGGTGGGGGACGACATGTCTGCTGGTAAGTGTACTAACCAGCAGACATGTCGGACGGACAGATTCCACCGGATGGATTTCAAAGCATGCTTTGAAATCTGTCGGGTGGAGAAATCTGTCCGCTAGCCCATACACACGAGCGGAGATGTCTGCTGAAACGGTCCATCGGACCGTTTTCAGCGGACATATCCCCTCGTGTGTACGAGGCCTTAGAATGTACAATTAATAATGATACATGGGCAAGCATCTGGTCTAATACTAGCTCTCCATTTATAAATGTGGCGGCATTAGAAACAGCATACAAAGTGCTTTCTCGTTGGTATCTGGTTCCCAATAGAGTAGCCAAATTTTCAGCAAATTGCTCAGATCTCTGTTTCTGTGGTTGCCCAGACAAAGGTACATATATCCACATCTGGTGGCAGTGTCCACTTGTAAGGAAATTCTGGGAGGGGATCTTCAAGATCGACTCTAAAATATTTAAGGCCTCGTACACACGATCGGACATATCCGATGAAAACGGTCCGCGGACCATTTCCATCGGATATGTCCGATCGGGAGTTTGATCCGATGGCGTGTACACACCATCGGATCAAATTCCCCGCCGCCGGACGGCGCGGTGACGCGGCGGTGACGTTGACGCCGCCGCGTCATCGCCACGTCACCGCACCAGGAAGTAAAACACTTCCGCGCATGCGCCGAATCCATTCGGCGGCGGCGCGCCGGCGGTGGGGCACGACATGTCTGCTGGTAAGTGTACTAACCAGCAGACATGTCGGGCGGACAGATTCCCACCGGATGGATTTCAAAGCATGCTTTGAAATCTGTCGGGTGGAGAAATCTGTCCGCTAGCCAATACACACGAGCGGAGATGTCTGCTGAAAAGGTCCATCGGACCGTTTTCAGCGGACATATCCCCTCGTGTGTACGCGGCCTAACTGTATTATACTACCGGATCCAATGACAGCCTTACTTAATATTAAACCAGAAACCCTTTCAAGGAATCAGCATAACTTATTTCTTTTGTTTATGATAGCCGTGAAACAGGTAATAGCTAGCGCATGGAAATCGCCTACATTAATGTTACCGGAAGCTGAAAAAAAAATGAATCTTTCATTCGTACATGCTAAACTGGAAGCGCTAGATAAGAATGGGCTGGAGAAATTCGATAGTATATGGAAATCCTGGGCCATATACTATACTTCAGACTCTTTTGACCCGAGAGTTCTCATGTCATGGTATTGATACCCCTTCATAGAATATAGTGAAATAAATTAAGTGAAAATCCCCCTTCGGAACAACACTACCCTCTCCCTTCCCTTCTTTTGTCCCCATTTTCTTTTTATTTATGTCTATTTAAATCTATATAATACTTCAACGCCAACAGTATGATAATTACTGCACTAATCTGTATTCTAATATTGTATCTCATTCTTAATTGTTGTCATCTAACATACTGTAATTGTTGTAATCTAATATCTCAAAATAAAAACATTATACGAAAAAAATAAAAATAAAACCTATAGTTGAAGGTTTTACATCTTGTGTGGACATTGCAATTTCTATAGACTTTCTTCCCAGCAGCTCCTACGGGGGTAGTGCTACAGAACATAAAAAGACAACATTCTATACTGTCAAAGCATCTGTATCTTATTTAAATTAAGAAGTGTAGCATTACCCCCATTGGAGCTGCTGGATTTTTGGGCGGTGTGTTACCTCGTGGCTTCTCCAAATTTTCTAGGGGTGAGTGATGCGTATGAGGTAAAGGAATATCCACGACAGATGCTCTTTGCTGTGCTCTTTATTACCCAGCCGGGTAAAAACAATAAGCTTGCAGTGAGGAAAGTAAAGTTGAAAGGAGGAAGGATAGCAGATTCAGGCGTAATGATAGGAAACAGTCCTGCTCCCAAATGTACCCGGACAGGCCTCTCTCACTGACCTGGCAGCCGGAGTATCACTCGGACAATAGTAGGATAAAGTCTCTGCCAAACACCCTCCTTGGTGAAATTGAACTTGGGAGAAAGTCTCTGCCACAAACCCTCCTCAATAAGCCTCAGAAGATACCTCTGCCACAGGTCGCCTCTGGGTGGAATTCTTGGAGATATCTCTCCTTAATTGAGCTACGTCTGGATCTCCTACAACTTGTCGCCCAGGTACTGACTGACAGGTGATCGGTCCGGCAGTGTCCGGCTACCTGTGATCCCTGGTGGTTTCATCCAAGCCCTATTGGACCTCCAGCCTCTCAATGGCGCTCCTCAGACCGACTCCCCACTAAACAGCACACGGCTTGGGATCTTCAAAAGGGGGAACCCAGCCGCTCACTGGATTCCCATCTCTGGTTAAGATGCTCCGTGCCAACATGGTCCCGGAACCAGGAACACTGCATGGCACGCACACCCCGGCCAGGTAGGCCATGGCGCCGGGGCGCCGTGATGTGGCCACCCTAAAGGTGGGTGCCACACTGGACGAAGAAGACCCAGAACAATGGCATCTGTCCCATAAATACCCCCTCCCAGCATGCACGGCAGCATGCATTACCCCCATTGGAGCTGCTGGAATTTTGGGTGGCACATTACCTCATGGCTCCTCAGAATTTTCTAGCGGTGAGTGATGTGTATGTGCATAAACAGAAGTAAAGGAATGTAGTGTGAGAATGGGGGTGGTGGCGCTGCCTATGCTCTCACCCCTATCTAGGCGTAAGTAAAATAATAAAAGTGAACTAATGTATATATGTGTGCAATATACTTGCTCAACAAATCCAAAAACAAATAAATAAAAGGGAGACCTGTGTATGGTGTAGCTAGGGGCCCACACAGACCACCCTGACACCACTCTAGGTCTCTGGGGTTATGCAGATGCCCAATATTATGGGTGAAAGCCAAAAATAAGTGAAATCAATATTAGCAATGATGACAAGACACTGCCTGAGATTTCCAGTGAATAATCCAAAAAACAAATCAAATAGTTCCAATAATTGAGGATCATGAAATCAATCAGTGAAAAATCATCAGCAACAAAAGATAATAGATACGAATCATCAATAACAAAAACGAGAGGGTGCATAAGTCTCTAGATCATAGGTTGTATCAGGGTTTCTAATAGGTCCAGGCCACAGGAAATGGATAAGGCTTCTTGTAATGGGGAAGGTGCTCCTATACACACTGTATTCGCGGTGGTCCTGGTGCTCCCCTCAGGGGTCCCCACTCACCAGGTATAGCTCTCCACCAGGGGTAACAGGCGAGTAGTATAGGCTCCCTGATCACTGCTCCAATTCCCTCCTTGGCAGATCTCAACTTTCACTCCACTTTCCGTGCACTTCCACAGCTTTCACTGATCCCTCAGAGGAAAAAAATTCTCCAATAGTGTAGTAGTTTAAAAAAAAAAGATTTATTAAAGCCAGCGGCAATAAGAAGAATACCGCTCTCCACACAATGGAGCGGCTGGAAAACAGTTACAGAATGAAAGCTCAGGTGCAATCGAGTACACTGTAGCTCACCGGGTAGCAAGAGCGTGTAAAACCCTTTGAGTTTGGGGTAGATTTCGACTTTCTTAGGTGGGTTAATAATATTGTGCACAAGATGATGTCTCAAGGATGGTGCCCTTCTATAAATGAAGGAGGATTTTTGTGGGAGAATTTTTGAGAGAATGTGGTCCTCTTTCAAGATAGGCCAGTATTTTTTCAGTATGAGTTTGAATTCCTTATATTGGGTATTAAACCCAGTAATAAAGGACATACTGCGTTGGTTATTACTTGCTATACTTTTCTGCACTAGCAGGTTTTCACGGTCTATCTGTGTGACTTCTGCTTTCAGTTTAGTCAACCCTTCCATCGAATAGCCTTTTTCTTTGAATCTATCAATAATGACGTCTGCTTGTTTTTCAAAATCTTCATCAGAATCACAGTTTCTCTTAAAGCGGATGGTTCACAAAAAAAAAATATTAAAAGCCTGCAGCAAAAAATACTGCAGCTGCTGACTTTTAATATTAGGACACTTACCTGTCCTGGAGTCCAGCGCCGTCCGCAGCAGAGGATGAGCGATCGCTCGTCTCTCTGCTGTTCCCCCCTCCATCCACGGTGAGGGAACCAGGAAGTGAAGCGCTGCGGCTTCACTGCCCGGTTCCCTACGGCGCATGCGCGAGTCGCGCTGCGCCCGCCGATTGGCTCCAGCTGTGTGCGGGGGGCGACGGGATGTGATGCAATGCCCGTCTTTTGCCCGTGAATGCTGGGCCGGAAGTGGGTGCAGATACCTGTCTATCTGCACCCCCCTCCCCCCTGAAAGGTGTCAATTGTGACACCGGAGGGGGGGAGTGTTCGGATCAGCGGATCTTCACTTTAGGGTGGAGATCCGCTTTAAGCTCAATAATTGTCCTTTAGGGATGTTGGCCTTCCATCTACTCTGGTGGCAGCTTGAAACAGGAATGTATCCATTACGGTCAGTACCCTTGAAAAAAGTTCTAGTGTGCAATGAGGTTCCACTTTTGTAAATTTCCAAATCTAAGTACTCGATGCATTCTGAATTGTATTTACCAGTGAATGAAAGACCGAATCTGTTGTTGTTTAATTCAGAGAGAAACTGTTGGAATTTCTCGACTGAACCGTCCCAAAGTATTATAAGATCGTCTATATACCTCTGGTACAGTTTAATCTCTGGATACTCCTCGTTGTAAATGTACTCATCTTCCCAGAGGTTCATCAGCAGGTTGGCCACCCTGGGGGCATACCGAGCCCCCATAGCAACCCCTTTGGTTTGTACAAAGTACTTCTTGTTGTACCAGAAATAATTACATTCCATCGCCATTTTTAGCCCCTCCAGGGTGTATTGTATCTGTTCTTGTTTTAATTCCGTTTTTTCATGTAAGGCTGTCGCAACCCCCATTAATCCATCCTCTTGTACAATATTTGTACAATACTTGTATACAGTGAGTTTACACCTACTGTGACCAGTAGGTACCGTTCTGTCTCCTTAACTGTTTTAAGCTCCTGTATAAGTTGTAATCTATCCCTTACATATGATCTCCCTTGCTTGACCAGAGGTTTGAGGAAGGTGTCTAAGTATTCTCCTAGCCTGGATAAAACGGAATTAATACCGCTGATAATTGGTCTCCCCTGTGGTTTATCCAATCTTTTGTGGATTTTGAGGGTGTAATAGATCACAGGTGTCTTGGTCGAATTGGATACCAAGTATTCCAATTCATTCTTGCTAAGTATCCCCATATTTCTCCCTTTCTTCACATATTTCTCAAGTCGCTTTTGAAATTTCTGTTTAGGATTCCCCTTCAGTTTCTGGTATGTGTTTTCAACTGAGAGTAGATTATTCATTCCTTCCTCATAATCTCTTAGATTAAGAATGACTAACCCACCACCCTTATCTGCGGGGTGTATCACCACCTTATTTTTGTTTCCTATCTCCTTGATGGTTTTCCATATATTCTTGCTCTTGTTGTTAAGTTTCCTTTCCAGTTTTCGAAGATCCCCCTCTACCATCTTTTTGAAAGCTACCACACATTGATTCCTTGAGTTGGTGGGGTTGAAGGTTAAGTTGTTTTTTAAGTTAGTTTGAACATATGCTGGTACATCTATTGTGGTTTCATCTGTGTTCATAAGGAAATATTTCTTCAAATTGATCTTTCTCAGGAATTTTTAGAAGTCTATATAGACTTCAAATTGGTCCAAGGGTTTGTCAGGGGCGTATTTAAGACCTAAATCTAGAATTTTCATTTCTTCTGTTGACAATTCGACTCCACTTAGATTGAAGATTCCTTCACCCATAATATTGGGCATCTGCATAACCCCAGAGACCTAGAGTGGTGTCAGGTTGGTCTGTGTAGGCCCCTAACTACACCATACACAGGTCTCTCTTGGAGAGTTATTGTTCACAGTTTGTGCACATTATTGTATATTACTTATATGCATCACTAATATTAATTTGTTTTTGGATTTGTTGAGCAAGTATATTGCACACATATATACATTAGTTCATTTTTATTATTTTACTTACACCTAGATAGGGGTGAGAGCATAGGCAATCTATATCACCTACCTCTTTCTAGGGGTCGGACTTATGGGGGGAGGGGGGGCAGCTACAGCTAAGAGCCTAAGCGCAGGTTTTACTTACAACTTTTTTTCACTGAAGTAAAGGAATGTCCACGACAGGTGCACTTTTGCTGTGCTCTTTATTACCCAGCCGGGTAAAAACAATAAACTTGCAGTGAGGAAAGTAAAGTTGAAAGAAGGAAGGATAGCAGAATCAGGTGTAATGATAGGAAACAGTCCTGCTCCCAAACGTAACACCTCTCTGCTCCCCTCTGGGTGGATTTCTTGGAGATATGCCTCCTTATTTCAGTTACGTCTGGATCTCCTTCAACTTGTTGCCCAGGTACTGATTGACAGGTGATCATTCCTGCAGTGTCCGGCTACCTGTGATCCCCGGTGGTTTCATCCAAGCCCTATTGGACCTCCAGCCTCTCATTGGCGCTCCTCAGACTGACTCCCCACTGAACAGCACACAGCTTGGGATCTTCAAAATGGGGAACCCAGCCGCTCACTGGATCCTCATCGCTGGTTCAGATGCTCCGGCCAACATGGTCCCGGAACCAGAAACACCACGTAGCATGCACACCCCGGCCAGGCAGGTCATAGCGCCGGGGAGCCGTGATGTGGCCACCCTAAAGGTGGGTGCCACACTGGACGAAGAAGACCCATCTGTCCCATAAATACCCCCTCCCAGCATGCAGGACTGGGACAAACCCTCGTCAATGGCTGCTGGGAAGCGCACCCAAACCTCGACTCCACTGCTGCCACCTGCAGCACCGGGGTTGGAAGAAAACCCCAGCACAGCAGAATGGCTCACAGCACAGCCAAGCTGAGACAGAGACCGCAATTTGACACTAACAATCAGGATCAGAGTCTAACTATACTCTGATTTACACTTAAATTTGACTAGCACCGGTACTGCAAAGTACATGGGCGCTACAGAAGAAAAAGAAAAGCATCTTCAAATAGAAAGTCAAGACATACCTGCAGCTACAAAAGAGGATAAAAAGGCAGTAATTAGAAGAGCTTTACTTACCTATCATTGCAACAAGTATCATCACAGTCATCACTAAAAGCTTCATGGTTGTGTCCACTCAATAATTAAATCCAATGATAAAATGCCTTCTCATATATGAGATTGCAGAAGGTTCTCCCTTAACAGAAATAAGGAGACTGAGGCTAGAAATCTCTCCTTATATACCTTTCTCTAAGGTCACTGTTACATGCCTGAACTTCCTGATAGTACGATAATAAAGGAAAACCTGGCACACCAAACCTACAGGTACAAAGGTGTATAAGAGAGTCGAGTGCGCCTGTCCCGTGCTTCATAAAGACACAGAAGGGGCAAAATGACAAGATATTAAAAACACAACACAATGAAGAAAATAGCATTAAATTCTAACTGGAAGACATTTAATTAGGCTTGAACAGGGAAATGCCTTGTTTGTTTACATAGGTTCAATTACAAATAAGTTTAAAATAACATTTATATAATGACTGCTTGTGGTATACTGTTATAAAATGTTTAAAATATTTAAAAAAATCTTACCTTTTATATTTAAACCTCTTCTATTTAAACTTTATTTATTTCATCACGTGCAAATAAGGGTCCCCCAGTGATCCTCAGTAGTGTTGCTCACCAATATTCGCATTGCGAATATTCGCTACGAATATTGCATATTCGAGTATTCGCGAATAACTCGAATATCGCGGCGAATATTCGCTATTTCGAATATTCGTATTTTTTTCGCAATCAATTTCGCAATCAATTTCGCATTCGCATTAGCGAAATTTCGCAATTTTTTTTTTCGTGATATTTGTGATATTTTATAAAAAAAAATAAAAATTGCGAAATTTCGCCAATGCGAAATTTCGTCAATGCGAAATGTCGCATTTTTTTTTTTAATAAAATATAGCGAATATTCGTAAATATCGAATATTCGTGATATTTTATCCAAAAAAAAAATAGCGAAATTTCGCATTGGCAAAATTTCGCAATTTTTTATTTTTATTTTTCATAAAATATAGCGAATATTCGTAAATATCGAATATTCGTGATATTTTATCCCCAAAAAAAATTGTGAAATTTCGCATTAGCGAAATTTCGCATTGGCAAAATTTCGCAATTTTTTTTTTTTTTCATAAAATATAGCGAATATTCGTAAATATCGAATATTCGTGATATTTTACCCCCCAAAAAAATAGTGAAATTTCGCAATTTTTTTTTTTTTTCATAAAATATAGCGAATATTCGTAAATATCGAATATTCGTGATATTTTATCCCAAAAAAAAATAGCGAAATTTTGCAATTTTTTTTCATAAAATATAGCGAATATTCGTAAATATCGAATATTCGTGATATTTTATCCCAAAAAAAAAAAGCGAAATTTCGCATTAGCGAAATTTCGCGTTGGCAAAATTTCGCAATTTTTTTTTTTTTATAAATTATCACGAATATTCGATATTAACGAATATTCGCGAATATTCTTCGAAATATTTGCGAAGTATCGCGAAATCGAATATGGCGTATTCCGCTCATCACTAATCCTCAGAGCAGGGTGATCAGTGATTCCCCTTAAAGAAGAGTCCCCACAGATCCTCCTTAAAGAAGGGTCCCCAAAAATCTCATCCTCCTATAGAGAAGGGTCCCCACAGATCTCCCTTTAGAGCAGGCCAGGGAACCCATTACAGTGCCATCATCCACATACAAAAATAGGGACAATGTCAATTAAACAGTGGGGGCCGGATTAAGATACAATTGTGTATCTTTCCGGCGGCGTAGCGTATGCTATTTAGGCTACGCCTCTGCAACTTTTACAGGCAAGTGCCTTATTCAGAAAGCACTTGCTCCGTAAGTTGCGGCGGCGTAGTGTAAATTGCCCGGCGTAAGGGCGCCTAATTAAAAATAGCCATGTAGGGGGCGTGATTCATGTAAATGAATCATGACCCCACGTAATTTACGATTTTTCTGAACGGCGCATGCGCCGTCCATGGACGTATCCCAGTGCGCATGCGTAAAATCACGTTGCAAGTAGTCAATGTAAACGGCGTGAACGTAATTTACGACCACCCCCATTCCCGAACGATTTACGCAAACGACGTACGATTCGACGCTGTCCCGACGTCCAAATTTAACATTGGCTGCGCCTCATATAGCAGGGGTAACTTTACGCCAGACTAACGCTTACGCAAACAATGTAAAATACGACACCCAGCCGCAAGTACGTTCGTGAATCGACGTATCTCCATAATTTACATATTTGACGCGTAAATCGACGGAAGCGCCACCTAGCGGCCAGCCAAAATATGCAACTAAGATACGACCGTATTGACCGTATACGACTTACACCGCTCGTATCTTAGCAGAATTCTGGCGTATCTTGTTTTCAGAATACAGAAAATAGATACGCCGGCTTTTCTTAGTAGTTACGCGGCGTATCTCTAGATATGCCGACGTAACTACTTTCTGAATCCGGCCCTGTGTGTTTAGTATCACTTTAATGGTTTTTCTTTGACGATTACAGCTTTATTGTTAGTATTTGATATGTCATTGGTCATTGTACCATCCTGATAGTCATAGCCAGATGAGCAGAGTATTTGGTTTTCAAGGTACGTGTTAAAGGTTCTTCTGTTGGCACAATTTTAAAACTATGCATCACTTTGTCTAATCTTTGACTTAACAAACACTTTGGCCCAGATTCATAAAGCAATTACGCCTGTCTAACTGGTGTTAGACAGGAGTAATTTCAAATTTTGCGCGCCGTATCACTAGTTTGAATCCTCAAACCATGATACGGCGGCTTCGGGCTTCGATCCGAGAGGCTTACGTCTTCGTAAGCCTTCCGATCTACGCTGCGATATTTTTGCGGCCGCTGGGAGGAGTTTGCGTCGTTTTAATGCGTCGGGATATGCAAATGTGTTTTTACGGCGATCCACGAAGATACGAGCGGTCTTCGCAATCACTTACGTCTGTTTTTTTTTACGTACTGTTAGACCAGCTTTTTGCTGGTCTAACGGTGCGTAGCCCATGTTAAGTATGGCCGTCGTTCCCGCGTCGAATTTAATTTTTTTTTTTTTTTTTTTACGTAACTCGTTCGGGAATAGAAATGTGCGTAAACGACGCTACTCAAACAACGAATGACGTAAGGACGTGATTTCGCGCTATGCACGGCGGGAAATTTGCGAACGGAGCATGCGCAGTTCGATCGCCGTGGGAACGCGCCTATTTTAAATCCTTCACGCCCCCTACTCGTGTAGATGGATTGCGACGGGAGAAATACACTACGCCGCCGTCGTTTACTGGACAAAATCTACCTGGATTCCACGTAGAGCCAGGTAAAAAACGGCGGCGTAGTGTATTTCTGATACGCTACGAGAATCAAATTCTCTCTGAATCTGGGCCTTTGTTTTCTAAGCACCATGTATCAAACAATACGTATTTCACCTTTTGTTATATCCTGTCTGCATGCACTTGCATAGCTCCCAACTGTCCCTGATTTCGAGGGACTGTCCCTGATTTCGAGCAATGTCCCTCTGTCCCTCATTCTCCTCGTTTGTCCCTCATTTTGTTCTGATCTATATAGATGTATATAAAATGCACTTTTTATCTATCAAAAAGTGTTTTTTTCCCAGCGCTAAACCTTTCATCTGATTTCTAAATTGCTGTATTTGTAAGTTCTAGAAGTAAATAAAAATAAATAGTAGTGGTAAAAAAAGGCACTTGTGGGTTTAACCAATCGCGTTTTTTGTACAATTCTTCTTTAAGGGGGCGTGACAATGGGTGGGTCCTGTGCCTGCATACTTTTGCTGATAGGTGTCCCTCATTCCCGTTTTAAAAAGTTGGGAGGTATGCACTTGCTCTAAAGTTTGAGCACATAATGGCTATGATGGAGCCAACCAGGGCCGTCTTTAAGGCAGGTCCAAAAGGGGAAGCTGCCCTAGGCCCTGTCATTGTTGTGGGGCCCAAAGCAGCTACCTCATACTTGCCAACTATCCCAGTTTAAATTCCCTTGTCCCTTGAAGTTTTAGTCCTGTGCGGTGTCCTGATATCTCAGTGTGATGTGCTGCTACTAATGCTGCCCAACTCTGCCCTATTGTTGTGTACAGATGACTCACCTGCAGACCCTGTGTTTACATGTAAATAACCATCATTCATATGTAAATAGTGTGGGTATCGGGATCATTCATATGTAAATAGCGGCTGCATTTATATGTAAATAGCTGAGGCTGATGGCATTCATATGTATATCATGCCCCTCTGTAGTGAAGAGATGATGTGCTGTAGCCTCTAGCAACCAATCAGTGAGCAGTATTACTGTACTGTACAGTAATTTCTAGCAACCAATAAACAAGAAGAAATCATGTGCTATAACCTCTCTAATCAGTACCGTAATGTGTGCTGTGGCCTCTAGCAACCAGTCAGTAAGTGGTAATGATACACTGTAACCTCTGGCAACCAATTGCAATCACTGCCAGATCTGATACAGTAAACTGATTGATGTCACAATGTAGAGTATAAGATTTCCTATCATCTGTGCCCAGTCTTGCTACACAAAGTTAATCCAGCGCTGAGTAATCCTCTTTTAATGTTCAGTGAAAATTAACAGAATTCCAGATAAAAACTTGCCAAATTATAAAGTCTGTTTCTCTGTTCTTGCTTGAAGTGACAGGTTATTTACATATCTAGCTCGGACATGTTTATCATATGTTATGTTATGTTTATCATAACATGAGGTGATCCAAAGTTCATTGTATATTACCAGGATGTGTTATGTGGGGGAGGGGTGGATTTCTCACTTTTTATACTGTGAATCACCTCATGTTATGATAAACATAACATAACATATGATAAACATAACATAACATATGATAAACATGTCCAAGCTAGATATGTAAATAACCTGTCATTTAAAGCAAGAACAGAGAAAACTGACTTTTTATTTATGCAAGTTTTTATCTGGAATTCTGTTAATTTTCACTGAACAATAAAAGAGGATTACTCAGCGCTGGATTAACTCTGTGTGGCAAGACTGGGCACAGATGATAGGAAATCGTTTACTCTACATTGTGACATACAAAAAAAATATATATTTTTGGGTTTACATCCACTTTAAGTCTAGCTGATATTTATTGTATGTCTCAGAGCAGGTGGAAAGCAAAATTGCATGGGGGGGGGTGGGGGCCCATAAATTTTTTTGCCCAGGGTCCAATCAACATTAAAGACGGCCCTGGCTCCAGTGTCAGCTGCATGTCATTGGTCAGGGGGACTTTCTGTTGGACATTCTTTCGAGCAACAGCACGACCCCTATCAGTCTCCAGCAGAAGGGCATGTAATAAGGTGACAATGTTGAAGCACAGGAATAGAACATTGTCATCCCCTCGACAGAAAGTGCCTGAAATAGAACCTCCACCATGACTGGATCAGTAGTTTTTTTTAACCACTTCACCCCCGGAAGATTTGGCTGCCCAATGACCATGGCCATTTTTTGCGATCCGGCACTGCATCGTTTTAACTGACAATTGCGCGGTCGTGCGACGTGGCTCCCAAACAAAATGTACATCCTTTTTTTTCCCACGAATAGAGCTTTCTTTTGGTGCTATTTTATCACCTCTGCGGTTTTTATTTTTTGCGCTATAACCAAAAGAAGTGCAACAATTTAAAAAAAGCAATATTTTTTACTTTTTGCTAAATAAATATCCCCAAAAAATCTATAAAAACATTTTTTTTCTCACTTTAGGCCGATACGTATTCTGCTATATATTGTTGTTAAAAAAATATCAATAAGCGTATATTGATTAGTTTGCACAAAAGTTATAGCGTCTACAAAATAGGGGATAGTTTTATAGTAGTATTTTTATTATTGTTTTTATTAGTAATGGCGATGATCTGCGATTTTTATCGTGACTGCGACATTATGGTGGACACATCGGACACTTTTGACACTATTTTGGGACCATTGTTATTTATACAGTGATCAGTGCTGTAAAAATGCACTGATTACTGTATAAATGACACTGACAGGGAAGGGGTTAAACACTAGGGGGTGATGAAGGGGTTAAAGGGGTTGTAAAGGTACCATTTTTTTTCTCTAAATAGCTTCCTTCACCTTAGTGCAGTCCTCCTTCACTTACCTTATCCTTCCATTTTGCTTTTTTTTTTTTTTAAGTGTATTTTGTGCTTGAACTCGAGAGAGAGGAGCCGGACTGCAGGAGTTGGGAGTAGGCAGACCCTCCCCCCAGAGGCAATCTGCCATCCTTCTCCATGCCCCCGGGTGGCAATGGCGGGTGTGAGGGAGGGACTCCCACTCACCCCGCCCTACCTGCTCCGCTTGGGAGCCCAAAGGGGCCCAACCGGACCCCAACGGGGCAGAGGGATTCCCCCTATGAGGAAGTGAGGGGGTCTAGTCCGCTCAGCCAGCCCCGCAGGTCCTTCGCCTCTCTTTTTTAGGAGACCGCATGGCCAAAGTGCGTGCGTGTTAAACCAATTTCGTGTGCGTGCAAGTGTGGTGGTTTTTGTGGATGGGGGGGGGGGGGCGTACTAAGCACAGGCGTACCTTGCATAGCACACCCACCGGGAGCCGGGCTGAGACCACCAAACTCAATTCACATGTAGCCGAGACCGGGATCCGAACCCTTGGCTGCAGAGGTGAACGGCTTGTCAGCGCAGTGCCAATCACGTTGAGCCACCACAGCTCCATTTTGCTTTTAAATGTCCTTATGTCTTCTGAGAAATCCTCACTTCCTGTTCTTCTGTCTGTAACTCCACACAGTAATGCAAGGCTTTCTCCCTGGAGTGTGGAGTGTCGTGCTTGCCTCCTTCCTTGGACTACAGGAGAGTCAGGACGCTCTCTACTTTGCCGATAGAGAAAGTAGCTGCGTGTTAGTGGGCGTCCTGACTCTCCTGTAGTCCAAGGGAGGGGGCGAGCACGACACTCCACACCAGGGAGAAAGCCTTGCATTACTGTGTGGAGTTACTGACAGAAGAACAGGAAGTGAGGATTCCTCTGAAGAAATAAGGACATTTAAAAGCAAAATTGAAGGATGAGGTACCTTTACAACCCCTTTACGTTATTCAGCAATAGATTTTAAAAAAGGTAGCCCCTAGACCATGGGTCTTCAAACTATGGCCCTCCAGTTGTTCAGGAACTACAATTCCCATCATGCCTAGTCATGTGTGTGAATGTCATAGTTTTACAATGCCTCATGGGATGTGTAGTTCTGCAACAGCTGGAGGGCCGTAGTTTGAGGATCCCTGCCCCTAGACTATTCATTGAGACAGAAGAGTGGATGGTGCTGTGTGCCTGGCTGCTCTTGCACATATTTGGGAAAAATACCTAATACAAAAATCAGCAGCCCTTACGGGGGTGAGTGCTACATTTGCATGTAACTTTAATGTAACAGACCCAGGTCTCTTACGCAATTGAATACTTTATGGGATGGTTTAGCTGCAAGACGTTTTATAGCCCTACTTAACACAAATGCCTAGATTAATTATTTAATGGGTTTCTATGATCAATGCCAAGCCAAAGGTAGAACAGATTTTATAACTGTGTTGTCCCTACTTATTGCAGACTTTTGTAGTGAAGTATAGACTGGAAAACATTCTCAAACTGATATTGTTATTAAAAAACAAATGCCGGCTTCAAAAAAGCTTGAGGTTTTAGAAAGGATCTTTCTCCCAATCTCACAGTATTTTGATAACAAGAACTGAAGAAAATGGATAATGTGAGACATCATGTAGGACCTACAGATCATAGGAAACCATAGCAAACGTTTGATGTGGTCCCAGTGTCAACTTTCATAATTTTGTCATTGAATTACCGTATTTATCGGCGTATAACACGCACCGGCGTATAACACGCACCCCAATTTAAGAGGGAAGTTTCAGGAAAAAATGTTTTTTTTTTTTTTTAAATAAACCACTTTGAAGCAAAATGATGGTATCTGAGCATCAATGCAGCCTGATCTGTGTCCATCTGCAGTCTCAATGAAGCCTGATCTGTGCCCATCTGCAGTCTCAATGAAGCCTGATCTGTGCCCATCTGCAGTCTCAATGAAGCCTGATCTGTGCCCATCTGCAGTCTCAATGCAGCCTGATCTGTGTCCATCTGCAGTCTCAATGAAGCCTGATCTGTGTCCATCTGCAGTCTCAATGAAGCCTGATCTGTGCCCATCTGCAGTCTCAATGCAGCCTGATCTATGCCCATCTGCAGTCTCAATGCAGCCTGATCTGTGCCCATCTGCAGTCTCAATGCAGCCTGATCTGTGCCCATCTGCAGACCAAATGCAGCCTGATCTGTGCCCATCTGCAGTCTCAATGCAGCCTGATCTGTGCCCATCTGCAGACCAAATGCAGCCTGATCTGTACCCATCTGCAGTCTCAATGCAGCCTGCTCTGTGCCCATCTGCAGTCTCAATGCAGCCTGATCTGTGCCCATCTGCAGTCTCAAGGCACCCTGATCTGTGCCCATCTGCAGTCCAAATGCAGCCAGATCTGTGCCCATCTGCAGTCTCAATGCAGCCTGATCTGTGCCCATCTGCAGTCTCAATGCAGCCTGATCTGTGCTCATCTGCAGTCTCAATGCAGCCTGATCTGTGCTCATCTGCAGCCCAAATGCAGCCAGATCTGTGCCCATCTGCAGTCTCAATGCAGCCTAATCTGTGTCCATCTGCAGTCTCAATGCAGCCTGATCTGTGTCCATCTGCAGTCTCAATGAAGCCTGATCTGTGCCCATCTGCAGTCTCAATGAAGCCTGATCTGTGCCCATCTGCAGTCTCAATGAAGCCTGATCTGTGCCCATCTGCAGTCTCAATGCAGCCTGATCTGTGTCCATCTGCAGACCAAATGCAGCCTGATCTGTGCCCATCTGCAGTCTCAATGCAGCCTGATCTGTGTCCATCTGCAGTCTCAATGAAGCCTGATCTGTGCCCATCTGCAGTCTCAATGCAGCCTGATCTATGCCCATCTGCAGTCTCAATGCAGCCTGATCTGTGCCCATCTGCAGTCTCAATGCAGCCTGATCTGTGCCCATCTGCAGACCAAATGCAGCCTGATCTGTGCCCATCTGCAGTCTCAATGCAGCCTGATCTGTGCCCATCTGCAGACCAAATGCAGCCTGATCTGTGCCCATCTGCAGTCTCAATGCAGCCTGCTCTGTGCCCATCTGCAGTCTCAATGCAGCCTGATCTGTGCCCATCTGCAGTCTCAAGGCACCCTGATCTGTGCCCATCTGCAGTCCAAATGCAGCCAGATCTGTGCCCATCTGCAGTCTCAATGCAGCCTGATCTGTGCCCATCTGCAGTCTCAATGCAGCCTGATCTGTGCTCATCTGCAGTCTCAATGCAGCCTGATCTGTGCTCATCTGCAGCCCAAATGCAGCCAGATCTGTGCCCATCTGCAGTCTCAATGCAGTCTGATCTGTGCCCATCTGCAGTCTCAATGCAGCCTGATCTGTGCCCATCTGCAGTCTCAATGCAGCCTGATCTGTGCCCATCTGCAGCCCAAATGCAGCCAGATCTGTGTCCATCTGCAGCTTTAGTGCAGCCTGATCTGTGCCCATCTGTAGCATTGCTCCTCACCACAGCCTGATTAGTGCCCATCTGCAGCCTATACATTTACCAAAATGCCCTGCCTGTTCAGTGCCCATCTGCAGTCTTACCTTTCATCAGATCATCCCTGCTGTCTCCGAGGAAAGAGGAGGAGCGAGCGCCACTGAATTACATAGAGCCGTGATCTCCTTCCTGTGTACCCGGTGCTCCATCACGTACATCCACGTCTTCTGCCCCTGCTCATAAGATAGACAGTACAGTGGTCCAATGCAGGACCAGGAGGCGTGGCTGTGCGCAAGGGAGTGCCAGATACACAGGAAGGAGATCACGGCTCTATGTAATTCAGCGGCGCTCACTCCTCTTCACTCAGACAGCAGAGATCGGCATATAAGACACACACGAGATTTCCCCCTAATTTTAAGGGTAAAAAAGTGCGTGTTATACGCTGATAAATACGGTAAATCAATAAATAACACAAGAGCTGCCAAAAAAAAAAACATGTATCACAACAATAAATTTGCAACTTGTGAACATAAAATAAAGGAAAGTGGTTGTACATCCTTGCACGCCACTTTTACCTTCAGTTAAGCCTACAATAAGGTTTAAGAGATATTTACCATATACACTTGCGCCAACGTCATCGGCGCATGCTCATTAAAGAAGGGGCATTATCGTGCCCTTTCTAAAGGGCCCGTGCCTTGAGCATCGCCTCCCGCGTGCATGTGCAGGAGTGACGTCATTAAACTCTAGTCCCAGAGCCGGAAGGAAGAAGAGTGAAGATGGAGGTGGCCAAATTGTGCGTGTTCCACTCCACCTTGAAATCACACAACACACTCACCAGACCATGATGACCCCTTGTATAAAACAAGAAAGTCAAACTGTGCTTGTGTATGCTGGAAACTTCATACACTGGATTAAAGTAAACTCCTGTATATTGGATACACCATATGCTGAATCCTCCACCAGTGTTGAAGATACTCCAATACTTTATTCAGATCTTTTCAAATTAGACTTGTGCAGCAGGACCAGTAAAAAGAGAAGGAAGAGCCTCTCACTGTGTAATATGTTTATTTAACCCCCAAAAAATAGAGAAGTATTGCACAGCAATAACACTGCAAACCAAATTCCCCAAACTGGAAATGCTGCCAAATCCCCCAGCATGCATTTCAAAAAGTGGAAGTGAAATAACTGGAAGTCCCTACCTACGCGTTTCATCATTCATTTGCTACGTTTTCAAGTGTAGAAACCACCTGCTTCTCCTCCACCATGTATATATACAGCAACCAGCCTACTACACACAAAATAGTTACTAATGACCATAATTCCTTCTAACCACGATTACAATACTTGTATAATAGTAATAGTAGTAGTAGTGTACTGATCTTTAAGACAAATAACAAGTAAGAAGGCTAAATGTTTGTCTTAATTTTAATGATAGTCCAAATAAAAATAAAAATAAAAAAAGTATAAAAAAAAGTTTCAAAAAGAGAAGAAAAAAGAGTAAACATACCCACTTGAAGTTATATATAAAATGGAGACCAGGTAATGCCATCTTGTGGGTTAAAATGCTTATTACACGATAAATATATAAATATATAAAAATATAAAAAAAAAGATGCCAATCAGTGCCCACAAATGGGCACTGATTGGCAACATGGATCCATCAGTCCCACCCCTCAGTGTCCATCAGTGCCACCCCACAGTGTCCAACAGTGCCAATCCATGCCCAATGCCCACATATCAGTGCCTATCTGTGCCACCCATAAGTACCCATCAGTGCCACCCATAAGTGCCGCCCATGAGTGCCCATCTGTGCCGCCTATGAGTGCCCAGTGCCGCCTATGAGTGCCCATCAGTGCTGCCTATGAGTGCTCATCAGTGCTGCCTATGAGTGTCCATCAGTGCCGCCTATGAGTGCCCATCAGTGCCGCATACCAGTGCCACCTATCAGTGCCCATCAGTGCCACCTCATCGGTGCCCATCAGTGCCGCCATATCAGTGCCCGTAATTGAAAGAGAAAACTTACTTATTTACAAAAAAAAAAATAACAGAAACAAATAAAAACTTTTTTTCAAAATTTTCAGTCTTTTTTTGGTTGTTGGGCAACCAAAAGAAAGCTCTATTTGTGGGGAAAAAAGGACAGCAATTTTGTTTAGGTACAGTGCAGCATGACCGCGCAATTGTCATTCAAAGTGCGACAGCGCTGAAAGCTGAAAATTGGCTTGGGCGCGAAGGTGCGTAAGTGCCTGGTAAGGAATACACAGTATATATACACAGTATCTTACAATAGTGAGTACACCCCTCACATTTTTGTAAATATTTTATTTAATCTTCTCATGTGACAACACTGAAGCAATTACACTTTGCTACAATGTAAAGTAGTGAGTGTACAGCTTGTATAACAGTGTACATTTCCTGTCCCCTCAAAATAACTCAACACACAGCCATTAAAGTCTAAACTGCTGGCAACAAAAGTGAGTACACTCC
Source organism: Rana kukunoris (assembly GCA_029574335.1). Taxonomy (NCBI): domain Eukaryota; kingdom Metazoa; phylum Chordata; class Amphibia; order Anura; family Ranidae; genus Rana; species Rana kukunoris. The sequence goes on along the minus strand of CM056051.1, from coordinate 513,589,909 downwards.
TAAGTGAAAAGTCCAAATTGGGACTAATTAACCATTTTCCCTCCCCAGTGTCATGTGAATCGTTAGGTCTCGGGTGTGAATGGGGAGCAGGTGTGTTCAATTTGGTGTTATCGCTCTCACTCGCTTATACTGGTCACTGGAAGTTCAAAATGGCACCTCAAGCAAAGAACTCTCTAAAGGTTCTGAAAAAAATAATTGTTTCTCTAAATAAAGATGGCCTAGGCTATAAGAAGCATGCCAAGACCCTGAACTGGCTGAGATTCGAACTGTTAACCACTCTATCCCCAGAAGGATTTTTATTTTTTGCTCTATAAACAAAAAAAGAGTGACAATTAAAAAAAAAAAAAAAACTTTTTTACTTTTTGCTATAATAAATATCACCCAAAAAATAAAAATAAATCTTCCTCAGTTTAGGCCAATATGTATTCTTCAACATATTTTTGGTAACAAAAATCCCAATTAGAAAAAGGTTTACTCCCACCAAACTGGCATGTAAATTGCCACCATCCCTGGTAAATCAAAAAAAGGGTTACCTCAAAGAGTTGGGATTTTATGGGCAATAAATAGAATAAAAAAAATATATAAAAAATATATAATTTATTACAAAATATTATAATAATAATAATAATAATAATAATAAAAAGAAAATACAAAAAACACACACAGACAAAAATCCCAATTTGTGTAAAAACGGACGAATGATCGTCCGTTTTTTTTTTGCATGCTAATCTCAGATTGAATTGAAAGAGTTTACTAAAGTCAAGAAAATTCTAGCATGACAGAATAAAAATTCTGAAGTGATGTCATGTGTTGTAATTTTCGAATGACAGCTGAACGAAAATTGTATGATCTAGTATCGTACAAAAAAAATTTCTGTGCATGTCCGATAGAATAATATCGGATAAACTGACATGATTGGCTCTCGAAGGCTCTGTACTAATGATCCAATTATCTTATGATCGCTTTGAAAGCGGCATTTTTCTTAACATTTTTGGATCCTGTGTACAGGGCTTAAGAATTGCTCGATAAAGATTTCAGGCCAAGATACATCAGAGTTATTTTAAAAGAAACTCCATTCTTAGTGCAGAAGCATATCACACTTACAAAGATGCAGGCCTCTCCCCCCTCGGTCCCTTAGTGCAGCAATTCTCAACCTCAGTCCTCAAGTACCTCCAACAGGCCATGTTTGCAGGTTTTCCACAGGTGCTTTAAATCAGAGTCAATGGATTGGTATTTTGGACAGCTATTTAATCTTAAGCCTCGTACACATGCACGGTTTTCTCGCCAAGAACCAGCAAGAAAACTGCTGGCAGAGCTTTCTTGCCAAGTAAATCATGCGTGTTTACGAGGCTTTGAGGTTTCTCGTCAAGAAAACTGCCCAGAATCTAGTCGAGAAAAATGGAGAACCTGTTCTCTATTTTCTCGCCGTGAGATTCTCGGCAGTGTTTTCCTGCCAAGAAACCTGAACATGTGTATACTTACCTCTTCATGGAAACATGCTCGAAATGACTTAGACGCATGCGCGGTAGCTTCCAAGGCATAGGTAGGGTGATAGCAGGATGCCAGGATTCTTGTCAGGAGAATCTGGGCCGTGTGTACATGGCTTAACACAAAGTCCCAAAACATGGCCTGTTGGGGGTACTTGAGGACTGAGGTTGAGAACCACTGCCTTTGTGGATTAATGTGGTCAATCAAATCCTCCAATATGAAAAGGTAATTTACAAACATAAAGGTTGTCCTCATAAATATTATAAGGTCTAGGACGTGTGGCACAATTCAACTCACTCTATAACCACCAACAGCTGATACTTTCTTGTTACATCGAGGACATTTCACTTCAATCTTTTTTGACATTAGCCTGAACTTTCTGACCTTTGCCAGTAGTATAGTATTTTGTTTTGTATGGTTGGATTTACTAAAATTTGAGAGTGCAAATTGTGATGTATCTCTGCAAAAAAATCCAATCAGCTTCCAGGTTTTTATCAAAGCTTAATTGAACAAGCTGAAGTTAAAAGCTGATTGGCTACAGACTTTGCACTCTTCAGTCTTAGTAAATCTATGCCAGTGTTTTTTTTATAGTTTCTTTGTTTATTGATATCATGTTGACCAGGGGTCAAGTCCTGGGGAAAAAAGTGTGGGAACTCCCACCCAAGATTCACTCCCCCACCAACAAAAAAAAAAAAAGATACGCTCATATGCATAGTTACTAAACTGAAAGTTTTTTTTTCGATCCGCTGTACCTTAATTATCCTTTATGTTACTGGCCACTTCCTGCACATGGGTTCATCGGGTAGTGTGCAGGTATTACGTCACTTCCTCAATGCCGCAATGTCTCCTGGGAGCTTTTGTCATTGTTCCCAGGAGACATTGCGGAGGTCTGCCGCGAGTTATCGCGGAATTAGAAAGAACTTTAAGCAAATTCTTTCTAAATCCCACGATAACTCGCGCCAGACCTCCGCAATGTCTCCTGGGAACAATGACAAAAGCTCCCAGGAGAAATTGCGGCATAGTGGAAGTGACGGAATACCCGCACACTACCCGATGAATCCATATACAGGAAGCGGCCAGTAAAAGGATTACTAAGGTTCACCTGCCCCTGACAGTGACTCGAGCTGGGCATCGCCGCTTAGTGAAGGATTGGCTCGGGCGGCTCGGCTGCTCTAGTCCTGCAAAGGGAACTGAGTTCCTGCTGTGAAAAAAGTGCAGGGACTCCATTCCCAGGATTTGAGCCCTGATGTTGACCTGCTTTTCATGGATAACTGGATGCCTCTGTTATTTCCTTTGTATTATTGTACCTTGGCTTTGACCATCTCATGCACTAGTGTTAAAGACAGGGTTGCTTACAAACACAAACAAAAGGTGCTGGCCTTAAGGGCTTGTTCATACATATTTGCAGTGAATGGTGTTTCTTAACACTAGATCAATGCCAATCACAGCAAGGGCATAAGGAAAACAACTGTCTTCTGTGTGCCCTATTCACATCACAATGCTGGTTTGATGTGTGATGTGGTGAAGTATGTGAAAATATGCCGACATGAAGAAAGCTGAACTGATCTTTCTGCACCAATTACTGTAAAGTGATAAAGGTAATCATAAAAGTAATTACTCATGCAACAAATCAAACCTGAATTATTCTGATATCAGGAAGCAATAATAACATTTTGATACAAAGAAAAGTGTTTCAATTACTTCTAGCAATGACGTAAATGCATGGTCAAAAATTGTTGGGCGTGCTGATAACGATTCAAAATGACGCAAATGTGGTGGTCAATGATACTGGCAGATTATCAATAAAAGATCTACTTTCCCCTACTATTATTTTTTTTATTCTTTGTAATGTTTCCCTCACTCGTCTCCATGTCAAGCAGGAGAATGGACACGATTGCCTCCGCTGCTGCCGATGGCTCCAGTAAGCAGCAGAGGGCACCAGAGAGCGGTGGGAGGAGGGGCCCTCCTCAGCCACTGATAAAAGTGATCTTGTGGAGAATCCGCCGCAGAGACCACTTTTTATCTTGAAGCGGACCGCCTGCTCTTGAAGAGGGTACCAGGGTTATGGTAGCTAGCTGCTTCTATAGCAACGGTATTCCTCTTCAAAGTGCCGATGTAAAACGGCAGCGGGAGGTCCGGAAGTGGTTAAAGAAGAAGTCCAGCCTGAGCTCGTTAGGCTGGGCTTCTCCTAAAGGTTACAGGAGAGCAATTTGTTTTGCACTCCTGTGACCCATGTTCAGCAGAGAGTGGACTGAAGTCTGCTGACGTCACCAAGATCAGTCCAGGCACTGCGTCATCATGACTCTGGAAGTTTGGATCTGGAGCATGGTGGTGAGGGGGCAGAGCGGAGAGCCGCTGATTGACAGGCAGCCACTCTCTGCTCGGGGAGACCAGAAAACGGAGCCATCGGCAATGTTCGATTGTTCGTTTCTCAATGCAGAGATGCCAGGGCACAGATGCAGCATTGGACCGATACTGCATCTACCTAGGTAAGTGAGAGCTATAGACAACTATAGAGCTAGTAGATAAACAATAAACAATAAGGACCGGTTCCCACTGGTGCGATGTCCGACATCGGCTGTGATTCGCACCGCACTGCAGTGCAAATCACATGCGATCTCTGTACGATGCGAGTTCAGCCATACAAATAGTATGGATGAATTTGTATCGCATTTGGACCAAACTAGCACAGGACCCTTTTATTGTTCCTCAGCAGAATCAGATCGCAAGGGTGTTCACACCCATGCAATTCGATACCTGTCCGAATTTACAGTTCGCACTGCGATATTCAAACTGATTTGGGGGTGTCATTAACTTTCAATGGACACTACCAGCAGTTTGAACTGCTGCCGGGAGACATGCAATGCAGGAAACCACAGTGGATTTGCAGGGTTCCCGCATCACACCAGTGGGAACCGGCCTTAATGCATGACTGGAAAGTCCGACAAGAAAAACGTGGATTATTTTCGACTGAATTTTGTCTCAAACTTGTGTTGCATACACACGGTCACACAAAATTACGACCGCTAAGAACGTGGTGACGTACAACACTAGAAAATTAGGTTCAATGATTCCGAGCACGCATCTAATTGATTCGGAGAATGCGTGTTTTTTTTTTGCGCGTTGGAATTGCATACAGACGATCGGAATTTCCGCAAATAACTTTTCCCATCAGAAAATTTGAGAACCAGCTCTTAAATTTTTGCTGTTGGAAATTCCGACAGAAAAAGTCAGATGGGGCCTACACATTGTCGGAATTTCCGACCAAAAGCTCACATTAGTCACATCAAACTTTTCTTGTCGGAAATTTCCGACCGTGTGTACGGGGCATTAGAGATGATTTGGGCTAAATTGATTTCAGACAATTGTTATTAATGCTAATTTTGCTCATTAATAGTCTTAAGCAAAGTTTGTTTGACTAAAAAAAAAAAAAATCTTTATTAACAGATCTTTATAATTTCTTTTTGCATTTTTTCATTTTGTCTAGCACTCTAGTTTATTATCACATCATCTGCTGTAACAAATAAGTGTTTTTGTGTGTTTTTTGTTACCTATTATTTTAACAATTCTGTGTGTAGAAATACAGTATATATACTATATACTGTATATATAAACTCCAGACCTGCTTCCCAGCTGTTGGTCCTCCTAGGTACTCGTTCTACTCTGCACTCCCGCACCTCCTGTCTGCTCTATCAGAGAACATGAGTCAGAGGCATAAGAGAGGCTTTCCTCTGCATATTGGGCTCATCTACTAGGTACGTGACACAAACAGACTTCAGATGCCACAAGAAGGGTCTCAATTTTTTCCATTATGCTAAAATCTCCAAATCACCCTCTCTGTTTCTGGAACTAGACACAGAGAAGGCATTTGATTGCATTTACTGGACTTACCTTGATGAAGTTCTGAAAAAAAAATTCCAGGTTATAGCCAGACTATAATTTCTAATCTTTGTGGACACAATATAACACAAAAATCCTCCTGCGCTCTGGTGTATCGCCAAACTGGGTATGTCAGTATAGTCTAATGGGAAAGTCTGAAGTCTTGCAGCCCTCCACAGAACAAAGGGTGTTCATATGGCTAAAAATAAAAAATAAAAAAAAGGAGGGCACACCGACCTTGTGCATTACCACTTAAAAGTTTTAATAAGCAAGATAAAAAAGCAATGGTCCTACTCACAAACAATCTGAAGTAAGCACTTTTCAAACCAGCTGAGACTGGACCTCACGGCACCTGCCAGTCAAACCCTTGACATCGACATGGCTGACGCGTTTCTGGGGCGTACCCCCTTCCTCAAAGCCTAGGTGGTCTGTGATCAATATAACACAAAAATCCTCCTGCGCTCTGGTGAATAGTAATAAAGTCCATTATTTATAAAAAGGCATTGGCCAAACACAAATTCCTATAATGTCCGGAAGATTAGCTCCACATATGGATCATATAACAAATAGGGTATAGATGTCCACTCACCAGATGGTGTTGATCCTCCTTCCCTACGGCAGGAAGGATTATGCAAGCTTGTGGGTCTGCATGACCACCTTGGGTTCTTTAAACAGGTCCTTCAAAGTCCTCCACCTCGGGACTAGACATGGCTCCAGATGGGATAACCAGCGGTGCAGAAAAAAAAAAATAGGACGATCTTCTCGTCGTAAAATACTGTAGGAAAATGTATTGATAAAATACAAAGGCTAAAACGGTGTCAAAAACAAGTTGAAGCAAAGTGTCCTCCTATTGCGAGCAACCGCAAAGACACAGCCTGGAGGAGATGGAATTTCTTTTTTCCTGCACTGCTGGTTATCCCATCTGGAGCCACATCTTGTCCTGAGGTGGAGGACTCCAAAGCACCAGTTTAAAGACCCAAGGTGGTCGAGCAGGCCCCACAAGCTTGCATTATCTATCCTACCGTAGGGTAGGAGGATCAACACCATCTGGTAAGTGGACATCTATACCCTATCAATTATATGATCCATATGTAGAGCTTATCTTCCATATGTTATAAAAATTTGTCTTTGGACCTTTGTGACGTATACCTTTCATAAATATTGGACTTTTTTTTACTATTCACTAATTTATTAATCAATTAACTAATTCAATTGTGGTTATTTATTTAATATTGGGCTCATGAGCCCAATATCTGAAGTCTGTTTATTTTTTACTCTTATATATTTACAGTTTTCACACTTCACTTTCATGCTTTAGTAAGCAAGCATATTTATTGGTTTGATATTTGATTCATTTATTATTCATCCACATACTTGGTACTCACTCTATTTCTTGAAAATGCACATTTATTTGTTATACTTATTTACATAGTCACGGTCATTTACTTTTGATACCTTTAATTAGGGCAAGAGCTGTCTGCACATTTATTTTATGTTCACATTTCACTCATTGTATTGAACATTAGCTGCCTGTATTAATTTATATACTTATTTATATACACAGGTATTGTTTCTTTGGCATGGATGATTTACACATATATTAGATGCTGTGAATCGAAAAAATATATACTGTATATACTGTGTAGAACAATTGATAAGTTCTTGGATATGACAATTTTAGATTTTCCATGTAATGTTTAATTAAATTGTGTAGTACCTAAATGATGGAACACAAGAATTTACAATGCTGTATGGAATATGTTAAATAAAAATAAAAAAAGTTTGATTATAAAAAAAAAAAAATATGTAAGGCTCTCAACCTATACTGCAGCCATTAGCAGTATTCCTTTGGAGACATAATCCCCTCAGGCGAATGGTGCCAGTTATCATGGAATAAATTGATAACAAGGTGATCGGGCAACGCTGTATTTAAAACAAATCCTCAATTGTTCTGCTTACATTTAAAAGTTCCCCAGCCAGCCCCAGCTCGATAAGCCTGCACAATGCCCCTGGCAATCTGGACCTGGTCCCCACTCATGACCTGTGCTTCCTGGACATTTGCTGTAGCACCTCAGCATACACGTGTTCTACCGCTATCCGGATATGACGTTAGTGGTTATCCACGGCAATAGACAGAAACCAGATCTCTATGAATTTTGCCTAGAAATATAGGAATTTCAAGATGATGCCCCTATAGCTGATGGTCCAGATTGACCACCTGACATCTAAATTCACACTTACACACATGACCTGGACGAGATAAGGGGCAGACTCACCACTAGTGATGAGTGGAATACGCCATTTTCGATTTCACGATATTTCGCGAATATATAGAAGAATATTCGCGAATATTCGTTAATATCGAATATTCGTGATATTTTATAAAAAAAAAAATTGCGAAATTTCGCTAGTGCGAATGCGAAATTGATTGCGAAATTCTCGTCAACACGCGAAAACGGAGATCATTTCCTGGATTACTAAACTAATAGGCACTAAACACTAACTCTACTTACACAAACTTATATGACTAAACTAAAGCTAATTTTTTTTTTTTTTTTATACACAAAACACAGAAGGGCAGAGAACGCATTCGCGAATATTCGTAATACGAATATTCGCATTGCGAATATTCGGCAACATAAAAGGATCGCCTCAGCTACTCGGCCCAGGGTCTCTAATCATACCAGCAATGCTTTTAGACGTCGATGGAGATCACTAGGATGTGATCTGTTTTAAATATAAATTTGAAAAAATATACTCGAATATGCAATATTCGTAACGAATATTCGCAATGCGAATATTCGTGAGCAACACTACTCACCACAGCGGGAGCTTGTATTTCAGAAGTGGAGGACTCAACCAAACCACATGGGTCCCAGCTATCTAAACTGCAAGATCTGGTAAGATTCCTCCAGCATAGAGTTGATGATGCAGAGGAAAGACAGAGAAGGAACAACGTATGGGTGGTGGAGCTGTCAGAGGGGGCTGAGGGCACCAAGCCAGCCATCTTTGCAGAGCATTTCTTTGCTATGCTCCTCTCACTCATTGATTTACCATCCACATATGTAGTGGAGATAACCCACTGGTGCTAGGCCCCCTGGAGCCCCCCCCCCCCACAGCCCTTCCTGGTTAGATTCCCGAATTACAGGGATAGAGATTTGATCATGGCTGAGTCAAGGAAGCACCAAGTTCTCAAATATGAAAATACTCGTGTAATGCTGTTCCCTGATTTCTCAGGTGAAACTCAGAGGAAACGTTGTTCATTTACGGATGTGCATAGATGGCTCAGAGTTAAAGAAATCAAGTACAGTGAGGCAAAAAAGTATTTAGTCAGCCACCAATTGTGCAAGTTCTTAAAAAGATGAGAGAGGCCTGTAATTGTCATCATAGATATACCTCAACTATGAGAGACAAAATGTGGAAACAAATCCAGACAATCAAATTGTCTGATTTGGAAGTAATTCATTTGCAAATTATGGTGGAAAATAGGTATTTGGTCAATATGAAAAGTTCATCTCAATACTTTGTTATATATCCTTTGTTAGCAATGACAGAGATCAAACGTTTTCTGTAAGTCTTCACAAGGTTGTGACACAGTGTTGCTGGTATGTTGGCCCATTCCTACATGCAAATCTCCTCTAGAGCAGTGATGTTTTGGGGCTGTCGCTGGGCAACACATACTTTCAACTCCCTCCTAAGGTTTTCTATGGGGTTGAGATCTGGAGACTAGAAGGATCCAAATACCAGAAGTTATTCCCATATTTCTACAACTCATTGCTCCTCGGCCAGGATAGATCTAGCTTTTGGTAATGTCTCTGTGCTGCCATTTCTGCATGAGATAGATTATTTGGCTGAGGGTCTATCTGATCACAATCCATTATCCCGTACTAGCCTTAGACTTGCACTTTACAGGGGTCCAAAATCTAGTCTCCCCTAACACTGTCAATGAGGGCCACAATCAAAGAATGGGCAACTACCTTAAAATTATCGTGCCATAGCTATTTGGGCATGTCACCTTATGTGTAGTGTTGCTCACGAATATTCGCATTGCGAATATTCGTTACGAATATTGCATATTCGAGTATTTGCGAATAACTCGAATATTGCGGTGAATATTCGCTATTGCGAATATTCGTATTTTTTCAAATTTATTTTTAAAACAGATCACATCCTAGTGATCTCCATCGACATCTAAAAGCATTGCTGGTATGATTAGAGACCCTGGGCCGAGTAGCTGAGGCGATCCTTTTATGTTGCCGAAAATTCGCAATGCGAATATTCGTATTATGAATATTCGCGAATACTTTCTCTGCCCTTCTGTGTTTTGTGTATAAAAAAAAAAGAAAAATTTGCTTTAGTTTAGTCATATAAGTTTGTGTAAGTAGAGTTAGTGGGCCAGATTCACAGAGCGATTACGCCTGTCTAACTGGTGTTAGACAGGAGTATTTTCAAATTACGTGCGCCGTATCACTAGTTTGAATCCTTAAACCATGATACGGCGGGGTTGGGCTTCGATCTGACAGGCTTACTTCTTCGTACGCCTTCGGATCTACGCTGCAATCTTTTTGCGGCCGCTGGGTGGAGTTTGCGTCGTTTTCAGCGTCGGGGTATGCAAATTAGCTTTTTCCGGCGATCCACGAAGTTACGAGCATCGTTCGCAATCGCGTACGTCATTTTTTCGCTACGTAAAGTTAAACCAGCTATTAGCTGGTCTAACATTACGCGGCCCATGTTAAGTATGGCCGTCGTTCCCGCGTCGACTTTCAATTTTTTTTAAATTTTTTGCGTAAGTCGTCCGGGAATAGGAATGTCCGTAAACGACGCTACTCAAAAGAAAATGACGTAACAACGTGATTTCGCGCAATGCACGGCAGGAAATTTCTGAACGGAGCATGCGCAGTTCGATCGCCGCGGGAACGCGCCTAATTTAAATGCCTCACGCCCCCTAATCGCGTAGTTTGATTCCGCCGGGAGAAATACACTACGCCGCCGTACCTTATGGGCCAAATCCTCTCTGAATTCCTCGTAGAGCCAGGTAAAGTACGGCGGCGTAGAGTATCTCTGATACTCTGCGGGAATCTAATTCTACCTGAATCTGGCCCAGTGTGTTTAGTGCATATTAGTTTAGTAATTCAGGAAATGATCTCCGTTTTCACGTGTTGACGAGAATTTCGCAATCAATTTCGCATTCGCATTAGCGAATACTTTCTCTGCCCTTCTGTGTTTTGTGTATAAAAAAAATAAAATTAGCTTTAGTTTAGTCATATAAGTTTGTGTAAGTAGAGTTAGTGGCCCAGATTCAGAAAGCAATTACGCCTGTCTAACTGGTGTTAGACAGGAGTAATTTCAAATTTTGCGCGCCGTATCACTAGTTTGAATCCTCAAACCATGATACGGCGGCTTCGGGCTTCGATCCGAGAGGCTTACGTCTTCGTAAGCCTTCGGATCTATGCTGCGATATATTTGCGGCCGCTGGGAGGAGTTTGCGTCGTTTTCATGCGTCGGGATATGCAAATGTGTTTTTACGGCGATCCACGAAGATACGAGTGGTCTTCGCAATCGCTTTCGTCTATTTTTTTTTACGTACTGTTAGACCAGCTTTTTGCTGGTATAACGGTACGTAGCCCATGTTAAGTATGGCCGTCGTTCACGCGTCAATTTTTTTTTTTTTACGTAACTCGTTCGGGACGAGGATCGTGCGTAAACGACGCTACTCAAACAACGGATGACGTAACAACGTGTTTTCGCGCAATGCACGGCGGGAAATTTGCGAACGGAGCATGCGCAGTTCGATCGCCACGGGAACGCGCCTATTTTAAATTATTCACGCCCCCTACTCGCGTAGATGGATTGCGACGGGAGAAATACACTACGCCGCCGTCGTTTACTGGACAAAATCTACCTGGATTCCACGTAGAGCCAGGTAAAATACGGCGGCGTAGTGTATTTGGGAAACGCTACGATAATCTAATTGTATCTGAATCTGGCCCAGTGTGTTTAGTGCATATTAGTTTAGTAATCCAGTTAATGATCTCCGTTTTCGCGTGTTGACCAGAATTTCGCAATCAATTTCGCATTAGCGAAATTTCGCATTCACATTTTGCGAAATTTCGCATTCGCATTAGCGAAATTTTGCTAAATTTTTTTTTGATAAAATATCACGAATATTCGATATTAACGAATATTTCGCGAATATTCTTCTATATATTCGTGAAATATCGCGAAATCGAATATGGCATATTCCGCTCATCACTACTTATGTGTTAAAGAATTTGACAAGGTAAGGCGGGCCTGGATCGACTCAACCTCTACTGTTGGGTAGGGAGCTATTTTTGTTCTTCCAAAATGTTGAGGGGATATTTTAGACAGGTGTCCCTCTGGCCCCGAATGGTCTCGAAATATATAGTTGGACTGTGCAGTAATTATACTATAACCAATTGTTGTTGATTTACCTGCAATTTACCTGCTGGATTGGATTGGATTGGAATAAATGCTTATAGAGCGCTGAATGCGAGTTGTGAAACCTGCGTCTAATCGCTTACCAACAAGCTGGGAGTATCCAGTTCCCAGGAGCAAAGAGAAGAGACTAGGACAACTAAGTAAAAGAAGGGAGCAAGCAAGAAGTAAACAGAAATATAACAAGAAGGGGGGGGCAGAACACAAGGAGCCTATCCCTACTCCCTGACCATGTACCGCAGCCTGGGATTAAGGCAGCATCCTGCTAAGAGCTTGGATGGCCAAGCGTCTACCGGTAGGCTTGTGAAAAAAGCAGTGTTTTCAAGCCTTTACGGAAGGCCATCAAGGAGGAGGATGCTCGGAGCTGATGAGGGAGCTGGTTCCAAAGAGAAACCATAAAGTGTTACGGTTCTGGTGCATATAATATCCTGGTATATAAATCCCATTGTGTGTTGGTCAAACTGGTTTGGGTGGGAGGGGTGTCAGTAGTATGTTATTAATTATAGCCAGTTGAACTTTGTTAGTTCAGTTAGAATGTTATTGGCCCTGTGTGGCCTTATTTGAGCGAAGCTGGTGTTGTGCTGGCGCCACCTAATGTTTGTTCTGTTTTTTATGCTTGAAATTGATAAAAATAATAATAAAAAAATAATTATGTTTTTTATTAAACGATGTTGCACGATCACCTTGCTATGCATTTATTCCATGATAACTGGTACCATTCGCCTGAGTGGACTATGTCATCAAAGGAATACGACTAATGACTGCGGAATGGGTTGAGAACCTTACATCATTTAATTGATAAAAGGCATAACCTTGTGATCTGGGGGCTCCGGTGAGTGCATTCAAAATATTTGCACAGAATATGTTTGAAGAAGAGTACAATTATTGTTTACAGCACAGTGAATGGTCCTAAAGACTTTGGCCCAGATTCAGAGAGAATTGGATTCTCGTAGCGTATCAGAAATACACTACGCCGCCGTTTTTTACCTGGCTCTACGTGGAATCCCGGTAGATTTTGTCCAGTAAACGACGGCGGCGTAGTGTATTTCTCCCGTCGCAATCCATCTAGACGAGTAGGGGACGTGAAGGATTTAAAATAGGCGCGTTCCCGCGGCGATCGAACTGCGCATGCTCCGTTCGCAAATTTCCCGCCGTGCATTGCGCGAAATCACGTCGTTACATCATTCGTTGTTTGAGTAGCGTTGTTTACGGACATTTCTATTCCCGAACGAGTTACGCAAAAAAAAAAAAATAATAATAATTTAAATTCGACGCGGGAACGACGGCCATACTTAACATGGGCTACGCACCGTTAGACCAGCAAAAAGCTGGTCTAACAGTACGTAAAAAAAAACAGACGTAAGCGATTGCGAAGACCGCTCGTATCTTCGTGGATCGCCGTAAAAACACATTTGCATATCCCGACACATGAAAACGATGCAAACTCCTCCCAGCGGCCGCAAAAATATCGCAGCGTAGATCCGAAGGCTTACGAAGACGTAAGCCTCTCGGATCGAAGCCCGAAGCCGCCGTATCATGGTTTGAGGATTCAAACTAGTGATACGGCGCGCAAAATTTGAAATTACTCCTGTCTAACACCAGTTAGACAGGCGTAATTGCTTTATGAATCTGGGCCTTTTATTTTACAGTTAATTTTGATTTCTTTTTGTTATCTTTAGTTTTTTTGCTTTTTATTTTTTAGTTTTACTCAGTATATGTTTTTTGATTAACAGCATCTAATATGCCAGCAATTTTATACCCAATTTCACGTTGGACTTATTGAACTTATTGACACTTAAGCACTTTTTTTAAATAGTGTTTTGCACATTATTATGTGTTAAGAATATGTAACCCTTATATTTTACATTTTACTTTAATTATAATATTATTAGGCATGTGGGTATGAAGTATGTACAATTTGTATATCAATTATTGTATAAAAGGATTTTTGGGGGCACTTAGCAAGATAAAATGTTATTAGCTATAAATAGTGCCTGACTTTACCATATACAAACAAATGAGGTTTAATGTTGAAAAATGTAAAGTGATCCTGCCACTTTATAAAACTCTGGTTCGGCCACATCTAGAGTATTCTACCCAGTTCTGGTCACCAGTTGTAAGGAAGTATGTGCTGGAGCTGGAGAGGGTCCAGAGAAAGGCAACTAAATTAATAAGCGGACTGGAGGACCTCAGTTACGAAGAATGACTATAAAGGGAAAGCTCTGGAACCATCACCACGTAGGATGCAGGGTGGCTGAAAAAGCACCAGTGGTGTGCCTTGTCCTGCATCCTTCCTTGCTGCCAGCAGAGTCACAAAGCAGGCTGTGAATGATTTACTAGACATGTGCATTTGTTTTCGTCCGAATGCATTTTCGCCTGAATTTCAGGTATTTTCGTTATCATTTTAACAAATGAAAACAAACGCACAGAATACGAAAACCGAAAGATCCAACATAAACAAATGCTTTATTTTCGTTTTTGTTGGTCGAATGTGCCTAACCTTAACTACATTAGTCCAAGATTATTCTACATAGAGAGAGAAGATTTGACAATATAGAGAGAAAAGATTCAACATTACAGAGAGAAAAGATTCAACATTATAGAGAGAATAGATCGCTGCTGGAATTGGGTGGGGGAAGTAAAATAAAAATAATGATGATGAATGTTATTGGCTGATTGTAACCAAAGAGGAGGAGCAGTAAAATAGCTAGAACTAACTTGCCAATTCAACATGAACTTCGAAGATTCGACAAAACATCGGAAAACATTGAATCTGTTATTGAAGGCTTATGGTGCCTGTTGATAGTTCTAAGAAGATTTGACGGAGCAGCTAAACTATACAGCGCCGCAATCGTACATTTTCGGTCATATGCTCGGCCTATAGGCTATAGAAGATTTCTATTGTTGGTTGACTAGTAATAATAATTAATATATATAATTATTACTAGTGTCATACAACATTAGAATTCTACTATAGGAAAAGTATGATTGCTGCGTCATACAGTTTTGCTGCTCTGTCAAATCTTCTTTGAACATTCGACAGACACCATAAGCCATCAATGACAGATTCAACCTTAATTTGTTCGGATTTTTGGACAAATGCAATTTCCAACGAAAAACAAAATAAACAATAACGAATTTCGGGAGTAACTAAATAAATTAATTTTTCGGATGAAAACGTGTGCACATGTCTATGATTTACAGTGTTCCTGCCCATACTTGCTGGCCCACATGACTGCATAGTTCAGTGATGTGGAAACATTGATCCAAGTTCACAAAGCACTTACGCCGACGTAAGTGCAAATATGCGCCCGTAAGTGCAAATTTGCGCCGGCGTATATGTGCGCCGGACCCATAAACCAACATACCCCTTTAAAAACTGGCCACCCTACGCCGACGTAGCTTACTTACGCCGGCATAGCAAGGGCACACTTTTCGTCTGGATGCATGTTGCTGCTCCCATTGATTAGGCAATCAATCATGCATATGAGGGAAATACGGTGATTCTTGAACGTACGTGCGCCCGACGCATGCTGCACGAGGTGCACGTAAATTGTACGTTCTGCGTAAAGTTATTCCCTATAGATGAGGCGCAACCCGGCAACAGACATGCGTTCACGGCGTACATGGTGATCCGGCATAGCTTAGGCAGTTGTTCCAGCATAGTTGTGAGTGTGCGCACAAGGGTGCAGTTTCATGCGTCCACGTTATGGCGCATGCGCAGTTCGTGATACGCCGGACGTAAAACCTCACCGTGCTCGGACTATCATTTGCATGGGGTCACGCCCACTTCCACCTACGCCTGTCTGTGCCTTCGAAAAATACGCCACGCCGACGCATCGTTGGGAGCAATAGCTTGCTGAATACAGTGCATGCCTCTCCGCGCTGCGCCGGCGTGGCGTACAACGTTTGCATTACGGTGGCGTGATGTGCACTCAACTCTCTGTGAATCTGCGCCATTGTCTTCCACATGTTGGCGAAAGGCAGGTATAGCCTTACCTGCAAAGAAATTGCGGCCGACACCTGCCACGGAGGTACAGCACAGGCCACAAACTACAAAATCCACAAGAAGGCAATTGGGCCAAACTGGCAATTAGGCAATAGATAGGGGGTAGTGTAGGGTAGGGTTGGGATTGGCAGAATCACAGAAATCACTTGCCCCTACTCTTTTTAGCCCCATGCATACCCTCTTCTTTGCAAACACTAAAGGGTGGACCTCTGACACACCTTCATGTACCATCATACTTAGAACTGGAGGCTATTGAAAAGGAATTGTGTATATAGGGGGTAGAGTTTAACAGGGAGGAGCTGTAAAGAGGATCAGAAATCTGTTGCTTTTCCCAATGAGTTGCGTGGTAAGACGTCAGATGTCTCTAAATACAATTGGTACCCAAATGCCAGATAATATTGTCATGCTTGATATGCTGGAGGCAAAATGAGCCCTGTAGAGTGGACCATGGGAGAACAGTGCCCTGCACCTATGGAACTTTACCATTTATTGGAACGGGGGGAATGCTCCCCCCACATCTATATAAGCAGCCCCTGGATGACATCCAGGTTCTCTAGGTTGTGCCTCTCACTTTCCTACTCTGCTCTGTTGTGCACCATCATCATCATTGCCCCTCCTCATTGCTGAAGTCAACATGGCAGTATGCTGCATTTGCAGGAACATCACTGCCATTTTTCCTGTCAGGTGCCTCTTCCCTCCAGGCTCCCGTTACTCTGCTCTTCAAACCCAGAGCCCGGAGTGTCAGGACGCCCATTAACACACAGCTCCTTTCTCTATCTGCAAAGTAGAGTGTCCTGACTTGCCTGCTTGCCCCCTTCCCCCTCAAGAGGCATTCTCCACAACAGGGAGGAACCCTTGCACTACTGTGTGTAGTTACAGACAGAAGAACAGGAAGTGAGGATTTCTCAGAAGAAATAAGGACATTTAAAAGCAAAATTCAAGGATGAGGTAAGTGAAGGAGGACTGCACTAAGGTAAATGAAGTAGGGCTGTGCAAATTAACTTTTAATTAATCGATTAATCTTTAATTTTTTTGATCGATCAAAATATTTTTGATCGATTAAAATTATTTTGATTGGTACTCGACTCTTCGCCAGTTTTTGGGCCTTCAGGGAGTTCCGTCGGAGGTCCGGTGACGTCACAGACACATTTACACTTCCCTCTATCATTTCCTTTTATCAACCTGGGATTTTACAACCATCCATTGGGAGTTGTGATAGTTCCCTTCATGGGTCAGCTACATGCCGACGGACTGATGTTAACCTCTCCTCATCTGGATTCAGCGGTGGTATCGTTGTACTCATTTTTATACCAGTATCATACTTAGCGACATATTTTTATGACTGCTTTTTGTACCATTTGGTATTACTCGCACCATTTTTACAGTTTATGTAGCGCCATCTATTTTATCTCCAGTGCAATATTTATTTTGTTACCTACTTGAAGATTATAAAAGTTTTAATGCTATTCCCATCAAGCGCTGCCTTTGTGTGTTTTTTGTATCCTGCTGTTGGCAGCTGCACTGGGAATCAGCCTGCAAGGAGATCAGCTAAAAGTAGTTGGATTTGTATGTGCGTTATAATTAATCGAAATTAGTCGATTAATCGATTAAAATAAAAAAAGATTAATCGAACACAAAAAATTTGGTCAGTAACAGCCCTAAAATGAAGCTCTATTTAGGGATTTTTTTTTTACTTTATAACCCCTTTAAGGAAAACAAATAAATAAAGAGAACTAACCACTATTAAAGAAAAGCACAGAAACGCCCTGAAATAGCAGCAACACAGCAAAAGAATCTGCAGCTGATACACACAAAAAAAGTGTACTTGTAAGAACGCTGCGCAATTACAGTGTGACATAAAGTATTGCAACGGTTGCCATTTTATTCTCTAGTGTTAGAATTTTTTTTATAATTAGTGAATGAGTGCGTGAGTAACTTGTATAGCGCTGACAAATGCGAACCGAATAGCCTCAAGGCGCTTTGTATCCAGAGTCGTGCTGATCCTTCAGAAGAGGTGGGTCTTCAGTTTTTTCCTAAAAGCCCGATGGTTTTCTTCCATGCAAATGGACGTGGGTAGAGCATTCCAAAGCCGAAATCCTTGGAGTGAAAATCTACGTTCTCCCTTAGATTTGTAGCGGGCTGTGGGGATTTTCAGAAGGTTTTGGTTAGTTGATAGGAGCACCCGATTGGTGACGTAGGGTTTAATTTTCTTGTTTAAGTATTGCGGAGCGCTTCCTTGTGCGCATTTGTGAGTGAGGCAAATGTTTGGGGATAATTTTCTAGCAAAAAAAAAAAATGTTTTTAACTTGTAAACAACAAATCTCAACAAGAGGCTCGGTCCTTAAGTGGTTTGAACTCACAACCACTTCAGGATCTAGTAAAAGTTCTCCAAACGTCAGTTTTGCCGCGTTTATATGCCGCTATTAGCAGCAATTGCACTTAGAAACTTTTTTATTTTTCTCAAATAGTCAAAATTAAAAATGCCTGTAAACGAAATGAGGCTAAACGCGAGTTACCGTGTTCCCATGCGTTTACAAGCTGTTACAGGTGTCTGGCGTTTCAAATACCTCTAAACATCCGTCCTGAACGCATTTCTTTTGCTTTCCAAAAAAAGGCTTCTAAACCCAACTGCCTATAAACTACTATAAACGACCCTGATAAGATAATATAGAGGAGAGTTCAGGAGCATTTGAAAAAAATGCTCCTAAATGTCCGTTTACCAGCAGCAGTGTACTGTACATGACGCCTTAGCATATTCTTTAGTGTTACAAATGAAATGTTATTAGATCTGGAAATCAATTCTTTTTATTAAACATTTTTCAATAACATACATTTACAAAACAAATCATACTTAACAAAATACACTGACATACCTACATATACACTTTAGTGGTCTCCTAAAATCCCATGTATCTATCCACCTATAGTGCCTCCCGGTGTTCACCTATACATACCCAGGGCCTTCCCGTTGGTTGACCTTCGTTTAGTCCCCATGCAAGCTCTCTGTCCGGGGGGTATGGGACAAACAGGGGGAGGGGAGGAAACGGATAAGGAGGAGAATGGGAGAGAAAAAAGGAGAAAGAGAGCGAGAGAGAGAGAAAGAGAGAGATAAAAAAAAAAGGGGAAAAATTGCGGTGATGCAAAATCTATTTAAGTATATTTCGTGCCTTGCCCATTAAGTGAGGGTTTGGGAGCCTAGTGAATTTAGGGGGACTACATTGTCCCTTCCATCTTCTGGGAAAAAAAAAAAAAAGGGGAAAAAATTGCGGTGATGCAAAATCTATTTAAGTATTATTCGTGCCTTGCCCATTAAGTGAGGGTTTGGGAGCCTAGTGAATTTAGGGGGACTGCATTGTCCCTACCATCTTCTGGATAAGAAAGGAGAGAAAAAAAAAAAACCCAAGCCCTAGTGAGGACACCCTTATGTATTCCCAATTTGTTATGTGATTTTACTATCCCCTATAGAAAAGGGGGAAAATTGCGGTGATACAAAATCTATTTAAAGTAATTATTCGTACCTTGCCCATTAAGTGAGGGTTTAGGACCCTTGTGAATTTAGGGGGACTACATTGTCCCTTCCATCTTCTAGGAAAAAAAAAAAAAAGGAGGAAAAGGAAGTTTGGAGACTAGGATGGGGGGCCACCCGCCTCACCATCTCCCCGATCCTCCCCCTCTCCTCCCCCCCCCTAAACCTCCCCCATCTCCCCCAAATCCCCTCGTGTCTCATCCTAGAGTTGTCATGGAATGACCATAATTCCTCCATCATTTTAATTCTATCTATTTCTCTTATCCATTCCTCTACTGAGGGTGCTTCCTTGTTCTTCCAATTCCTAGGGATAAGCGCCTTAGCTCCATTTAATAAGTGTGGAACCAGTGAGCCCCTATATTTTTTTCTAGACATCCCCGTATTATGAAATAGACATTCCCAGGGGTCCTGTTTCACCTCATGCCCACTTATCCTCTTTATCTGGGTTATTATTTCTTTCCAGAATTACCTGTATCCGGGGACATTGCCACCATATGTGGGCGTGAGTTCCCTCCATCCCACATTCTCTCCAGCATAGGGGCGAGACCTCTCTGTCTATTTTGTGCATTTTCATTGGGACATAGTACCATTTAATGAGGAGCTTATAATTCATCTCTTTAACCTTTGCATCCATTGAGGTAGCATGTACATATTCTAATACTTTACTTTTTTGTCCTATACCTATAGTTTGGTTCAGTTCTAATTCCCAGCTTCCCAGTATTTTACCTGCCTCGCCATCCCCAATGGGTGTCAGTATCTTATATATGTTGGAGAGCCCCTGCCGTCCTGCTCCCACTCGTACTACGCCTCTTTCCCATTGATTAAGATCATTAGGGGCCCGCAGCGGCTTCGGTAAGGTGTTTATAAAGTGTTGGACCTGTCTATAACCCCATGTATCTCCTGGTACCACTCCGTATCTCTCTTGTAGCTCCTGGATGGAACACAGAACATCTCCCTTCATTAGATCCCTCAATGTTAATGTTTCTGAGGTTGACCATCTTCTAAATATGCCACCCTCTTTCCCCGGTGGAAAATAGTCTGTACCCGTAAGAGGCATTAATGGACTATTATAAGGCCATTCTTTGGAAATCAATTCTAATTTACAATTTTTTGGATAATGATATAATCACACATGACTCCTTATAGCTAAAGGATTAATAGTTTTCTTTCTGCAGTGGATCTTTTGCTAAACAATTCACGGACATCCACTTAAAAAAAAAAAAAAATGATGCAAACTTTGTAATTTAGAACATTAGTCATCTTCAGATTTTTGCACAAATAATAATTTAATATTTTTTTAAGTTATGAACATTTTGTATACATTCAAAAAAAATATGTGTGTACAATAATTTAAAAAGCTTTAAAAAGGTAATGCAAAAAGAAGACATTTTAACCACTTAAGGACCGCCGCATGTACATTTACGTCGGCAGAATGGCACCGACAGGCACATCAACGTATATATACGTTGGTGCCTTGGGGGGGATCGGGGGTCCGATCGGACCCCCCCCGTACATGCGGCGGTCCGCGCGGCTGCAGGAGCGATCCGACAAGTGGGGGCGGCTATCCGTTTTCATCCGCCCCCTCCGGATCGCTCCCAGCCAATGCGCGCGCCCGCCTGACCTGTCACTTCCTCCTCCTGTGTAAACACAGGAAGGAGGAAGCGACGTGATCTCTCCCTCGGCGTTTGTTTCAAGCGCCGCTGAGGAGAGATCACTACAGAACAAGTAAGTCCTGCACCAAACAGCACACTGACACACACATTTAACCCCCGCGATCGCCCCCCCCCCCCCCCCCTCCCCCCTGTCACAGTGTCACTGAATGCAGTAATCATGTATGATTACTGTATTTAGTGTCAGTGTGACAGACAGTGTGACAGTCAGACAGTCAGTAGTGTCAGGGTAGCCCCCCCCACCCCCCCCAATAAAGTTTTAACCCCTTGATCACTGCCCTAGTTAACCCTTTCACTCCCTATTGCCAGCGTCACTAAGCGATCATTTTTCTGATCGCTGTATTAGTGTCGCTGTTCCCGCTAGGTAGCTATTTTTTTTTTAATGCGATTTTTTTTTTTACTAAAGACATGTGGCTAAATAAATTTTGGCCTAAATGTTTGACTAAAATTTAGTTTATTGGTTTTTTATTATAACAAAAAGTAAAAAATATTGATTTTTTTTCAAAAATGTCGCTCTATTTTTGTACATAGCGCAAAAAATAAAAATCGCAGAGGCGATCAAATACCACAAAAAGAAAGCTCTATTTGTGGGAAAAAAAGGACGCGAATTTTGTTTGGGAGCCACGTCGCACGACCGCGCAATTGTCTGTTAAAGCGACGCAGTGCCGAATCGCAAAAACCCCTTGGGTCATTTGCCAGCGTATTGGTCTGGGTCTTAAGTGGTTAACAGAAGAAATATGAAAAGGCCAATGCCCTACAACAACTTTCTTGTACACTCTCATAGTTCTCTGAAACAAAAAAAACTTGAGAATAAAAATTCCTTCAAAATAAATATGAATAGTACGGGAACTTTTTTTTTTTTCTTAACACAAGAATAGGGATCTTTATTTTCAGCCATGTTATTGTACGTTTCACATCTTACTGTACTCAGCTATAGACAACTGTCACTTCTTTGAAAATAAGGCTCCTTATCCTGGCAAGCTTTCTAAATTGAGCCTTGTGTGTAGTCTTGGGAATATTAATAATCTAATGCATTTTTCCATTTATTAGTGAACAATTCATTTTAATTTAACGTGCAAATTTGTGTTTCAAAACCTAGTTTGTGAAAAGTAATGATATTAACCCGTAAATGGCTTTTTATCCAACACATGTTTTTATGCAAGTACACTATGGAATTAAAGTGGAGGTCCACACAAAAAGTGAAGCTTTTCGGAACCCTCCCCCTCTCCGGTGTCACATTTGGCACCTTTCAGGGGGAGGGGGATGGGGGGTGTAGATACATGTATAATACAGGTATTTGCACCCACTACCGGGAATAGAGTCCCACGGGAGTCAAGCCCCTCCCTCCTCCGCTGTCTTCTGGGAAACACACAGGTCCCGGGACACCACGGGGACCAGTGAGACAAGCGATTGCTCGGCCTCAGCTACCGACATCGCGGGTGCGCTGGACAGGTAAGTGTCCATTTCTAAAAAGTCAGCAGTTGCAGGATTTGTAGCTGCTGGCTTAAAAAAAAATCGGGTGGACCTCCGCTTTAAGTCTCTGTTCTCTTCCACCCATCTTTAAGACATCAGCATTCAGTGTGTTGTATTCTAAACAATTTCTGTAGTCTGAACACTTTAGTTTAAATGAGATGTTTGAGATGAGTTATTTTGCTAATGAATGAAACCCTCTGTATGTTCTCTGTGAATCTTCCGTCTTCTTTTTGCAAAAAGTCAGTTTGGTTGTGCATAGGAAATCTGTGGCCTCTGTATTTTCACCTGTGGGGGAAAAAAGGAAATAAAAGAAAATTAGAGTGACTCCATGTATATTTTCATTTATGTTGTATAATTATTTTCATAATTGTAGCTGAATGCCCACCGGCTGTGTGAGTTCCTTAGGGTGACCACATTTACAAACTACCATTCAGGGACACCCTCCCTTCCCAAAAATCAGCTTGTGCTGTAACGAATCACAACACAATGATTGGACACAAGAGGCGAGATTTATGATTTCTCCAATCACAAGCAGGAGATGGGGATTGTGCTCCTCCAGGCAATCCCGGCCAGGACAGGTACTGCAAGTGAGTAAATCGGTGATGTGGCAGCCTTTTTTGGGGGCATCAGATTGGCCCAAGGGGGAAGGCTGTATCAGTTTCATTCCAGGACACAGTATTGTCCTGGAATGAATGTGCCCGGGACAGACCTGCAAAATGCGGGACTGCCCAGGGCAATCCATGACATGTTATCACCCTACCTGTACTGTCTGTCTGCATTCAGAGAGACTGAATGCAAGAGAGATGTTGGGGACTTAGCCACAGAAAGGTCTTTGGCTGAGTTGGGACCAACAGCTGGAGAGACTGCTTACACCAGTGAGAGACTTAGCCTTGTAAAGGACCTAATCATGAGGACTGCAGGCTTCTTGGACAACAGACTGCCAAGCACATAGGTTTGGACCTGTTGCGTGCCCGGAGTGGAGAGCTAAATCGCCTGTGCTTATCTCTACACTGACACAATTAATACAATAAAGACTGCTCCTTGTTCAGCATTCCATCAGCCATCCACTACATACTCTTAAAGGGGCATCCAGGTGTATGCCACCTTACAGAAGGGCCCCAATAAAAGCCAGCCAACACTGACATTTAGCCAGCCTTTGCAATCACCTCCAGGGGTTCCTATTCATCAGTAACGTATATAAATACCCACTATTGGGGCTATAGGCATAATGTGCACATGAAGACCCTTTTATGTTATAAATTGTTGAATATTGCTATAGTTCAGTTGATCACCATCTTATGGGTTGGTGTTCACTGTACCTAGTACAGCATGCTTTAATCCGTTAATTTTCCTGTGAATGGTGTATGCACCATTTAACTGCGTTGCCGTAATGCATTCATTTAATCTACCAGTTGCTTATGGCCTATTTTCTGTGTACTGTTTAGATTTGTAGCATACTAACGCTAAGTTAACCAGGTGTATCAGTGGGGACTGAGCAGCTTAAAGAGTTGTAGCAGAACCCATCTTCACCAGCGGCTATTGCAGGGGTAAACTGTACATTATAATTTTTAGGATTTATATAGCGCCAACAGAGTGTGCAGAAATTTACAATATAAAGGGAGATAATACAGTTTCAATACAACTCAATAAAAGAGGGTTAGAAGGGCCCTAATAATGACAGCATACAATCCAATAAGGTGGATCAAGTGGTATATAAGGAAATAAATGTGAGGAATGAGCTGATGGAGAAGATACAAGTACAGTTGTTCGGTGGAGGCAGCATAGGTTTCCCTGAAAATATGAGTTTTCAGGGATTGCCTTAAAGGAACACTACAGGCAAACTTTTTTTTTTAAATAACAAACTTGTTATACTTACCTCCACTGTGGAACTCGTTTTGCACAGAGTGTCCCCTAACCCTGTCTTCTGGGGTCCCTTGGCGGCTGTCTCGGCTCCTCCTCGCAAAAGCTTTCCACCTTCATGTGAGCAAGCTCGCATCGGTGGAAAGCTTTT
The DNA here is from genome assembly GCA_029574335.1 of Rana kukunoris. Classification (NCBI taxonomy): domain Eukaryota; kingdom Metazoa; phylum Chordata; class Amphibia; order Anura; family Ranidae; genus Rana; species Rana kukunoris. Next base: position 513,565,397 of record CM056051.1, on the reverse strand, counting down.
GCGAGCGCGCTCCTGTGATACAGCGGCAGGCATAGCCGCCGACTGTATCACTCGGCCCCGACCCCGGCATAGGATGCATTAAGGTGAAAAAACATTTACCTTTACAACCCCTTTAAGGTGGATGGAGTAGAAAAGAGCTGGACAGATTAGGAGAGAGTTCCCAAGCATGGGAGATGCTCTACAGAAGTCCTGGAGGCAAGAAAGAGACAAGGGAGCTAGAGAGCAGCAGATCTTGGGAGTAGTGGAGAATACCATTTGGGTGATATTTCTTTTTTTTGTCTCAATAGATTTTTATTGACATATTTTTAAATGTTACATATTCAAAGAACATATTTAACAACAAGAAAGGCTGGTGATACATCTCGTCATGTGGCAAGGTAGGTGATGTATGATAGATACAGTAAAACAAGGATTGTAATTAGGACTTTGGGAAGTTACACATTAAGCTAACAGGGGCGGTCAGATAAGTATACGTGCAGTACAGGAGGATGAAGGTGGGCACCTCCACCCGGACACCCTCATAGGGTGCTAAACTGTGCCTGTGTGAAGGTGACCCCCCACAGGCCGGCCTCTAAGTTTGTAGATCAGGATCGTTGATCACACTAATGAAAAAAAAGATGAATACCACCAAAACAGGTAGAATGTAATAAAGATGATGAGAGTTGAACAATTAAGAAGATTCCATTTTAAGTTTAAGGTTAAACACCTTAACAAATTCAGGGGAGCTCACCCATTTAATCCACTGATGCCTTTTTCGGAGAATGTGTGTTCTGTAATGGTGGCGTATAGTTAGGGTTGTTTCATGTGAAAAGTGCACATGTGTGGTGTGGACAACATCATGAAGAGTAGGGGGGCCTGGGTCTTTCCATTTCCTAGATATACTGAGGCGTGCTGCTAATAGAATATGTGTTATGACTGTCCTCGTCGGATTAGGGAATCTGTCTATATTCAGTGATAGTAGAGCTAGAGATGGTTGTTCTTCTATTGTTTATTTTGTAACGCCAGATAATAATTGGAACACTGAGAGCCAATAATGTGTATGTTTGGGGCATTCCCAGAATGTATGAAGTAAGTCACCTTTTTTTTCACAGTTCCTCTAGCAAGTATTATCAAGAGTAGTGTAAAATTTGGACAATCTGGCGGGTGTCAGGTACCAATGATAAGTTAGCTTAAATGCAAGTGGAGCAGCAGGTGGTCAAGCCTTTTCCCATTGGGCTAGTGTGTAGTGTTGACCCAGGTCTTTTTCCCATCTAGTCAGCGCAATGCAGCTGTTGAATGTAGTCTTAAGGCTCATACACACGGTCGGACATCCAACAAAATTTCCCTTGGATTTTTGTCCTAATTGATTTGTCCGGTCACACCCATAGCATACACACGCTTGGACTTTTCTGCAAACTTTTCTAAAACTTTTCCATCATCACGTGGTTTTTCTGCTCTTGTCTGCTCTTTACTGCCACCCTTTGGTTAACTTATGCTATTGTTGGTTGATTTTAACATTGGTTCTGAGCATGCGCATTTGTAATTTGTCCAAAAGTCCGATGGTTTGCTGTACACACGGTCGGACTTTGCACCATCTGACTTTTGTTGCCTGAAAGTTGGTCCGTTCGCAGACCCAACTTTTTGTCCGCTGAAAGTCAAAAAAGTTGGTCCGATGGAACGTACACACGGTCGGACAAATGCGAAAAGTGTCGGATTTTGATGTTGGTTGGGCAAAAGTCCGACCTTTTTGATGGGCTATAGGGGACTTGTAGTAGATCCAGGATTTTTGGTGGAGATTACATGTCCAAGTTTTGAGTGAGGTAAGGCAGTGTTGGGTGCATATGTACAGGAATATATCGGAGTTTGGGAGTTGTTATTCTTTTTGTAGTACGGGAAACATTTTGGGTTTGTCATTGTCTATCAGATCAGATATGTAGGCAATGCCTCTGTCTTTTTATTGGGTGATATTTCTGAGACAAGATTGGAGATGTAGCTTGGAGAATGTTATTCAGTAGGCAATCAGAAGTCAGTAGAGTGATTGGCAGACATGGGTAGTGGACGTTGAGCAGTTGGTAAGGTGGATGAATAAAAAATATAGTCAGAGAAGGTAAGAGAGGAAGTGAAGAATCAGTCTCTACCTCAGTTATTGTATCCACTGCTTCTAGTTTGGGTTGAAACTTCTCCTTGCTAGACTGGATTGGAGACAAGAAAGGAAATGGTAGAAGATTGTTAAAATGGCTTTAAATGAGAAGTGTGGGAACGGTAAAAAACAACAAAAAAACATACATACAGTACCTCCAGTGGTGGCTGGCAATTTTTTTTTGGGGGCAGCGGCAAACACCCACAGCCACCTCCCCCTGGTCAGTTAAAGTGGGGGTTCACCCCAAAAAATTTTTAACATTACATGCAGGCGAGTTGTTAGAATGACAATCGGCTGTTTTTTTTTTTAAATCCTTGCCGTACATACCGTTTTAGATGTATATGTTCACCGCGGCTTCCGGGTATAATCTTCGGTACTGGGCGTTCCTAATTGATTGTCAGGCTTCCGACCGACGCATACAGCCCGTCACGAGTTGCCGAAAGAAGCCGGACTGCGAGTTGGCTCTATACAGCGCCTGCACACCGACGTTCGGCTTCTTTCGGCAACTTGTGACACGCTGTATGCGCCCGTCGGAAGCCTGTCAATCAATTAGGAACGCCCAGTTCCGAAGATTATACCCGGAAGCCGGGGTGAACATATACATCTAAAACGGTATGTACGGCAAGGATTTTAAAAAAAACAGCCTATTGTCATTCTAACAACTCGCCTGCATGTAATGTTAAAAACATTTTTTTTGGGTGAACCACCTTAAGTCATCCGCACCCAACCCTTCCAGGGTGGTCTGTCGGTCTGGTTACCCGCACCTCCCCCTCAGTCAGTCGGTCACCAGCCCCGCACGTACCCCATCTATGGTGTGGGCAGCACTTCCCCACTGGCAAAAGGCAGCGGGTTTCACTGTGTCTTCTCCACAGCATCTCCTCCTGCAGGGTGATACCGACAGAAGGGAGCTATGAGTCTGTCCTCCTCCTGCAGAGTGATAAAGACAGAAGGGGCTATAAGTCTGTCCTCCTCCTGCAGGGTAATAAAGACAGAAGTGGTATGAGTCTTTCCTCCTCCTGCAGGGTGATACAGACAGAAGGGCGCTATGAGTCTGTCCCCCTCCTGCAGGGTGATGCAGACATAAAGGGAGCTATGAGTCTGTCCTCCTTTTGCAGGGTGATACAGACAGAAGGGGGCTATGAGTCTGTCCTCCTCCTGCAGGGTGATACAGACAGAAGGGGGCTATGGGTCTGTCCTCCTCCTGCAGGGTGATACAGACAGAAGGGGGCTATGGGTCTGTCCTCCTCCTGCAGGGTGATACAGACAGAAGGGGGATATGAGTCTCTCCTCCTCCTGCAGGGTGATACAGATAGAAGGGGGCAATGAGTCTGTCCTCCTCCTGCCGGGTGATGCAAACAGAAGGAAGCTATGAGTCTGTCCTCCTCCTGCCGGGTGATGCAGACAGAAGGGAGCTATGAGTCTGTCCTCCTCCTGCAGGGTGATACAGACAGAAGGGAGCTATGAGTCTGTCCTCCTCCTGCAGGGTGATACAGACAGAAGGGAGCTATGAGTCTGCCCTCCTCCTGCAGGGTGATACAGACAGAAGGTGCTATGAGTATGTCCTCCTCCTGCAGGGTGATACAGACAGAAGGGAGCAATGAGTCTGTCCTCCTCCTGCAGGGTGATACAGACAGAAGGGAGCTATGAGTCTGTCCTCCTCCTGCAGGGTGATACAGACAGAAGGGAGCTATGAGTCTGTCCTCCTCCTGCAAGGGGATACAGACAGAAGGGAGCTATGAGTCTGTCCTCCTCCTGCAGGGTGATACAGACAGAAGGGAGCTATGAGTCTGTCCTCCTCCTGCAGGGGGATACAGACAGAAGGGAGCTATGAGTCTGTCCTTCTCCTGCAGGGTGATACAGACAGAAGGGCGCTATGAGTCTCTCCTCCACCTGCAGGGTGATACAGACAGAAGGGAGCTATGAGTCTGTCCTCCTCCTGCAGGGTGATACAGACAGAAGGGAGCTATGAGTCTGTCCTCCTCCTGCAGGGTGATACAGACAGAAGGGGGCTATGAGTCTGTCCCTCCTACAGGTTAACACAGTACCTTTTCAGCGGTTGCTACTATTATTAAGGTTAATTAAGCTTTGAGATGAAATATGAAATGATTCAGAACATCACGCAATGCTTACCATTCCATCTGAGTCTATAGTTAGGTATAGATTGAATATTCCATTTTGTGCAGTCCACTGATCATCAGTATCTTGACTCCATGAATCTTCACTATCTCTGAAGAAGTCATCCCTGGAAACATATGATCCAAACACACCAATTATAAAACATCAAAATGTATCCCTATTACCTACAATTCTTTGTATTTAAAAAAAATAAAAACATAATCTGTTGCACTGCTTTACACACATAGGGCCAGATTCAGAGAGGCTTACGCCGGCGTATCTCGAGATACGCCGACGTAAGTACAAATATACGCCGTTGCATCTTTGCGCCGATTCTCAAAGCAAGATACGGCGAAAAACATGGCTTCAGTCGTCCGACGTAACTTGCCTATGCCGGCGTATCGTGGGCGCATAGTTACGCTGGACGCATTCGGCGTACCCATTAAAAATATGCAAATGAGTAAGATAAGCCGATTCACGAACGTAAATGCGCCAGTTATGCGGTTTGCGTAAGGGTTACGTCCGGCGTAAAGATAAACCTCCAAAAAGATGGCGCATCCCATGCAAAGGTATGGACATCGGAACAGACGTCGTTTTTACGTTGTTTACGTAAGTCGTACGTGGATGGGGCTGGGCGTAAGTTACGTTTGACGTCTCTTAGACATTCTATTTCGACGTGATTCAGAGCATGTGCACTGGGATACGTCCACGGACGCCGTTCATTCGGCACCTCATTTACATGGGGTCATGATCCTACAACACGCCAACTGCCTGGCTACTTTGAATTATGCGGGCTTACGCCAGCCCATTTATGCCACGCCGCCGTAACTTAGGGAGCAAGTGCTTTGTGAATACAGCACTTGCCTCTCTAACTTGCGGCGGCGTAGTGTAAAGACGATGCCTACGCCGCTCTAAAGATACACGGCTCTACCTTAATCCAGCCCATAAAATCCAAAGTTAAGCTGGTCATACAGAGAGTGAATTTCAGCCGATTTTGGATGAATTTCTAAAATCTGATCCAATCAGATGCAGCCACTATTTGGGTACTGTGACAGCTGTGAGTGCCGACTGTCAGAATACAATAATCGGCAGTGCAGTTTCCTCCATTCACGTGGTTTAGCAGGTTTCTCTCATTGAGTCTTCAAGCATAAATGTATGTACAGTCAGCTAGTGATCTACTAATGCGGCACCCATAGCTGTGCTTAACCACTTAAGACCCTGACAAAAATGCTACCCGGACCTTGCCCCTTTTTGTGATTCGGCACTGCGTCGCTTTAACTGACAATTGCGCGGTCGTGCGACGTGGCTCCAAAACAAAATTGGCGTCCTTTTTTCCCTACAACTAGAGTTTTCTTTTGGTGGTATTTGATCACCTCTGCGGTTTTTATTTTTCGCAATAAGCGTTTATCGGTTGGTTCGCGCAAAATTTGTAGCGTTTACAAAATAGGGGATAGTTTTATTGCATTTTAATATTTTTTTTACTACTAATGGCGGTGATCAGCGTTCTTTTTTCGTGACTGCGACATTATGGCGGACACTTCGGACAATTTTGACACATTTTTGGGACAATTGTCATTTTCATAGAAAAAAATGCATTTTCAGTTTGGGAGTTAACCACAAGGGGGCACTGTAGGAGTTATGTGTTCCCTAATGTGTGTTTACAACTGTAGGGGGGTGTGGCTGTAGTTGTGACGTCATCGATTGCAATTCCCTGTATAAGGGATCACATGATCGATGGCGCCGCCACAGTGAAGGACGGGGAAGCCGTGTTTATACATGGCTCTCCCCGTTCTTCAGCTCCGGGGACCAATCGCCGTACTCCAGCAATGATCGGGTCCGCCAGTCCCGGAGCTTCGGACCCACTGCTGGGTGCTAGTACATAACGCACCTGTACGTACATGTGCCCAGCCGTGATATTCTGCCGACGTAAATGTGCAGGAGGCGGTTCTTAAGTGGTAAAAGGAGAAGTATGGACATTTTCAGCAGACAGCGGGCCCGTTGTACTTCTCTTTTTATTTATACTAGTAGATGATAAGAAACTGACGTTTCTGTAGTCTGCAGGAGCCACATTTATCAGTTGCTATCATGTTCATTAGGCTGGTAGTGTTGGGCAAACAGTTCAGGCCAAGCATGAGTTCAGGCCCAATCTTTGCCTGTACAGTCATTCATTGAACACCCAAATTTGCAGGGCGTTTGGCCTGTTGAACACCCTGCACTGCACTGAGCGCTGCTTCTTTGGGGAAAGTTTTGCCCAATTGGGGGAACAGTAAAAGCTGGTTAAGGAGCGGGCTGGGAAGCTGGCTGTGGTGTCCTTAACCACCTCAATACTTCCTTCCCAGTCCAATTTTCAGCTGGCATTTTGAATGACAATAACTCAGTCATGCTACACTGTACCCAAATGACATTTTTATCATTTTCTTTACACAAATAGAGCTTTGTTTTGGTGCCCACTCACCATTCCCAGCGATCTCTAGTATTAAAGAGTGGCATGAGGGTTCCGCAGCAGACCTCTGCAGAATCTGGCTCAAGGCATGTCGCATGTCGCCTGAACCCGTGTTGCACCGCATCCACAGCCCCGCTCCATCTGCCGTGGATGTGATGAGAGCAGCTTCGAAATGACCAGAAGTAGCTGTTGGTGGATTCTCCCGTACCCGCTCACAATGACTCTTCTCCTTGTAGCACAGGCCGCAACTTGGCTGCAGCAAAGTCTAGCACCGAGTCACTGCTTGCAGATCCAGGCCGTGGCCCCAAGAGAGCGATTCTGTACCCACACAGGCTTTTTATATTAGTTCAATTGAGTATAGAATTTTTGATCTTTGGACTACATGTCCCAAGATGCTTTGCTCCATTCTTAGGTCTCATTTACCCTGACTGCACAATGTGATGACATAGGCCGGGATTCAGAAAGCTTTTACGACGGCGTATCTCCAGATACGTCGCCGTAATTTCAAATCTGCACCGTCACATCTTTACGGTGATTCAGAAAGGCAGTTACGCCTGAATTTTTCCAAGATACGCCCGACGTAAGTCTCTTACGCCGTCGTATCTTGTGTGTATATTTACGCTGGCCGCTAGGAGCGCTTCCATAGTTTTTTGCGTTGAATATGCAAATGACTTAGATATGCCGATTCAGGAATGTACTTGAGCCTGGCGTACTACTATACGTCATTTACGTAAGGCGTACGACCGGTGTAAAGTTACCCCTGCAATATGAGGCGCAGCCAATCTTAAGTATGGACGTCGGAACAGCCGTCTAATTGTATGTCGATTGCGTAAGTCGTACGCGAATAGGGCTGTGCGTAAGTTACTTTCACGTCGTAGGCAGTGTTCGGCGTATCTTAGGCATCCTATCCGACGTGATTCTGAGCATGCGCACTGGGTTACGTCCACGGATGCACCGTTCGTGCAGCCATGCATCTACATGGGGTCACGCTTCATTATCATACAACACGCCCCCTACCTGCCTACATTAAAATACGTGGGCTTACGCCGGGCCATTTACGCTACGCCGCCGTAACTAAGGGCGCAAGTTGTTTCTGAATACGGTACTCGCCTCTCTAAGTTACGGCGGCGTAGCGCATATGAGATGCGTTACGCCCGCCTAAAAATACGCCAGTCTTTCTGAATCCCGGCCATAGAGTCCAGGCTGGGCATTATGATTAACCACTTGTCATCTGCCCACCGTCAAATGACGGTGGGCAGACGACTCCATTGTTCTGACATCACGTCATATGACGTGATGTCCCTTTAAAGCCGCGGGCGGGCGCGCGCGCGTCGCCGGCGGCGGCGCGCGCGCACCCGCCGCTCCGCGGGGATCCCGTGCGAGTGCCCGGCGGCAACGATCGCCGCCGGGCACACGCGATTGCTCAGTAACTGAGCGGGGACGTGCAGCTCTGTATGTAAACACAGAGCTGCACGTCCTGTCAGGGAGAGAGGAGATCGATTGTGTCCCTTGTACATAGGGACACAATCGGTCACCTCCCCCAGTCACCCCCCCTCCCCCTACAGTTAGAACACTCATAGGACACACATTTAACCCCTTCCCCGCCCCCTAGTGGTTAACCCCTTCACTGCCAGTCACATTTATACAGTAATCAATGCATATTTATAGCATTTTTCACTGTATAAATGTAAATGGTCCCAAAAATGTCAGAAAAGTGTCCGAAATGTCCGCCATAACGTCGCAGTACCAATAAAAAAATCGCAGATCGCCGCCATTAACAGTAAAAAAAAAAAAAAAAAATGCCATAAACTATCCCCTATTTTGTAAACGCTATAAATTTTGCGCAAACCAATCGATAAACGCTTATTGCATTTTTTTTTTTACCAAAAATATGTAGAAGAATACGTATCGGCCTAAACTGAGGGAAAAAATATTTTTTTTATATATTTTTTGGGGTTATTTATTATAGCAAAAAGGAAAAAATATTGATTTTTTTTTAAAATTGACGCTCTATTTTTGTTTATAGCGCAAAAAATAAAAACCGCAGAGGTGATCAAATACCACCAAAAGAAAGCTCTATTTGTGGGAAAAAAAGGACGCCAATTTTGTTTGGGAGCCACGTCGCACGACCGCGCAATTGTCAGTTAAAGTGACGCAGTGCCGGAAGCTTATATTTTGTCTGGGCAGGAAGGGGGTGTAGGGGCACAGTAGGTAAGTGGTTAAAGGGGTTATAAAGGATTTTTTTTTTCGTAATAATTTTACCTGCAGACATTCCTCTTTTCACTTCCTCATTGTTTGTTTTTGCTCAGAAGCTGCTCTATTTCTTCTCTGTTCTGTTGACTTCCTGCTTGTCTTACTGCGGTGGTCACCCCCTCCTGGGAACTACATCTGTGCGGCAGGACGCTCTCTACGTGTTAGAGACTTCAAGGAAGTGTGAATTACTGGGTGTGCCGCAATACATACTGGGAAATGTAGTTCTTACATGAACGAGCGCCGGAAACCAGGAAGTGAATGAGGGAACAGAAACTAGAATGCCAGAGGTGATATAGATGAAGGAATTTAATAGGTATTTACTTGTTTTTTAACAGAATCATTACACTATTCTGTCTGTCTACCTTGCAGACATTAATTTTAGGCCAACATTTTTTTTCCTTTACAACTCCTTTAACCACTTCCTTACTGGGCATGTAAACCCCCTTCCTGACCAGGTGAAATTTCAGCTTGCGGCACTGTGTCGCTTTAACTGACAATTGCGCGGTCGTGCGATATGGCTCCCAAACAAAATTGGCGTCCTTTTTTCCCCACAAATAGAGCTTTCTTTTGGTGGTATTTGGTCACCTCTGCGGTTTTTATTTTTTGCGCTATAAACAAAAAACGACGACAATTTTGAAAAAAAATACAATATTTTTTACTTGTTGCTATAAAAAAATAGCCCAATTTAAAAAAAAATATTCAGTTTAGGGCGATACGTATTCTTCTACATATTTTTGGTAAAAAAAAAAAAAAAAATCGCAATAAGCGACTGGTTTGCGCAAAAGTTATAGCGCCTACAAAATAAGGGACAGAATTATTATTTTTTATTATTAATTTTTTTACTAGTAATGGCAGCGATCTGCGATTTGTATTGCGACTGCGACATCATGGCGGACACATCGGACACTTTTGACACATTTTTGGCACCATTCACATTTATACTGCAATCAGTGCTATAAATATGCACTAATTACTGTATAAATGTGACTGGCAGGGAAGGGGTTAACACTAGGGGGTGAGGAAGGGGTTAATGTGTATCCTGCATTGTGTTCTAACTGTGGGGGGAGGGGGGGTGACCGATCTGTGTCCCTATGTATAAGGAACACAGATCGGTCTGCTCTCTCCAGTGACAGGACGCTGTTTACATATGAGATCATCTCTCATTGGCCCATCAGATCGCATCGCAAACGGCCACTCTGATTGGCCGTTCGCGGCGATCTGTGATTGGCTGTGTCCAAGGGACACGGCCAGTACACAAGTTCCCCGCTGCGCGCTCTGGAGCGCGCGCTGGGAACACAGAAAGAGGCTGCCGTGAAAACACGGCAGCCCAGAGATTTAGAACCACCCTGCGGCCGCATATAGTCGTACGGCCGTAGGGAAGTGGTTAAACAGCCATAACGCAGCAAAATTGTAAAGTGCCTATTGACATATGTAGACAATATTAGTCGGCTACTGGCTACACTGAGACCTAAAAACCAACTGTGTTGCCAGACATGTTTAAGGAAGCTCTACAGAGCACTAATGTGGGAACATTGACTAGTAAAGGGATTGTAATGGCATTCTTAGTAGTGATGAGCGTGTAGAAAAATGTGTAGCGCTTAGAATGACTATCTATTAATGATAAGCAGAGGCACAAAAGCAGTGAAATAATTTTGTGAAAACTAAATAATAGACCCTGGAGAAGCCAGGGACAAGCACTGTGTGACTGGTGCGTGATGAACAAAATGCTCTGTTAGTGTCATAGCATTACATAATATGATCAACTGCTGTTGAATGCAATTACTCACATATACAAATACACATGTACTAAAAAACAGTGATAATTAATTTCTTAGACAAACATACATATGTTACTGGCCAAAAAATGCCAGGTGCAATAATATCCCGTGAAAGAAAGAATAAAATTATAGATATAAATATTGGTGTGAACATAACAGTCAATCTGATGATTGGTGAATGCTAAATAACTTCTCCACTGAGTTGTTCCCACCACCGAAAGCAATGCAGGCTTACCGGAACCAATTGACTTCAGGTGGCTTACACCACTGAAAGTCAAGATAGGCTTGTATTAGCTGGTGTCAAAATGGGCTCCTTGACAAGGCAGTATTTAGGCTGGTCATCAAAGAACCTCTGTGGGATGGATGGACGAAGCCCAGCTGGGAGTACGGGTACGCGTACGGCACGTTGGTTGGTCGGCTGCAGTTTACCCGTCCCACCGTTGCTAGTGGCTACAGGGGGATTCCGTTAGCTTAGAGGTGGATTTTGCTCTGCCGTTTGCTGCTAACGAACCAAGTTTTTGTGAAGGCGAATGAGAACATCCATTTGGGGATCGCACTCCCAGCTGGGCTTCGTCCATCCATCCCACAGAGGTTCTTTGATGACCAGCCTAAATACTGCCTTGTCAAGGAGCCCATTTTGACACCAGCTAATACAAGCCTATCTTGAATTTCAGTGGTGTAAGCCACCTGAAGTCAATTGGTTCCGGTAAGCCTGCATTGCTTCCGGTGGTGGGAACAACTCAGTGGAGAAGTTATTTAGCATTCACCAATCATCAGATTGACTGTTATGTTCACACCGATATTTATATCTATAATTTTATTCTTTCTTTCACGGGATATTATTGCACCTGGCATTTTTTGGCCAGTAACATATGTATGTTTGTCTAAGAAATGAATTATCACTGTTTTTTAGTACATGTGTATTTGTATATGTGAGTAATTGCATTCAACAGCAGTTGATCATATTATGTAATGCTATGACACTAACAGAGCATTTTGTTCATCACGCACCAGTCACACAGTGCTTGTCCCTGGCTTCTCCAGGGTCTATTATTTAGTTTTCACAAAATTATTTCACTGCTTTTGTGCCTCTGATTATCATTAATAGATAGTCATTCTATGCGCTACACATTTTTCTACACATCCAATACTTTTGCTTTTCTCATACGAGCCGTGTTAGCAGCTACCATTTAACCAAAATTGGCAGCGCGGGGTATTCTCCTTCCTTTTTTAGTAGTGATGAGCGGAATACGCCATATTCGATTTCGCGATATTTCACGAATATATAGAAGAATATTCGCGAAATATTCGTTAATATTGAATATTCGTGATATTTTATCAAAAACATTTTTTTGAGAAATTTCGCTAATGCGAATGCGAAATTTCGCTAATGCGAATGCGAAATTGATTGCGAAATTCTCGTCAACACGCGAAAACGGAGATCATTTCCTGGATTACTAAACTAATATGCACTAAACACTAACTCTACTTACACAAACTTATATGACTAAACTAAAGCTAATTTTTTTTTTATTTTTTTATACACAAAACACAGAAGGGCAGAGAAAGTATTCGCGAATATTCGTAATACGAATATTCGCATTGCGAATATTCGGCAACATAAAAGGATCACCTCAGCTACTCGGCCCAGGGTCTCTAATCATACCAGCAATGCTTTTAGACGTGGATGGAGATCACTAGGATGTGATCTGTTTTAAAAATACATTTGAAAAAATACGAATATTCGCAATAGCGAATATCCACCGCGATATTCGATTTATTCGCAAATACTTGAATATGCAATATTCGTAACGAATATTCGCAATGCGAATATTCGTGAGCAACACTAATCCTTAGCAGTCTTTTGCAACATGCTATTAGGCTTATCATTGTCTCCTGCAGCATGTCCCCAATATCCAACCATACCTCTAGCATGTCTGCAGTGTCGGGCCAAACTCTCATTTAGCATGCCTGCAGTCTCTGACCATTTCCCGTAGCAGGTCTGTAGTCTCTGACCATCTCCTGTAGTATGTATGCAGTCTCTGATCATTTCCTGTAGTATGTATGCAGTCTCTGATCATTTCCTGTAGTATGTATGCAGTCTCTGACCATCTCCTGTAGCATGTCTGTAGTCTCTGACCATATCCTGTAGTCTCTGACCATATCGAACAGTTCATTGTAGCAATAAATACACACAAAATATATGTGAGCCCTTTGATAATGTCTTGGGCTGCTCTAGAGGATCCTATATCAAGTAAGTTCATCACTATTGCCATAAAAATGTCAGTTCACAGCTTTTTGCACGGTACTCACTCATTCTTCTTCCTTTTTTCTCTGACCAGGTAAAACGATACCGTGATAATAACAATGAACAGGACAGCAAGGGAAACTCCCACCCCTGCATACAATCCAGATTTTGATATTTTTCCTGTGCAGCCTGCACCTGTATACATGAAGATATCTGTCTCTGGACACCTGTGTGGATAAAGAATATATTTACCATCCTAGAACCGGCATGTTTCACCCCTTTCATTACCGGGCAATTTTGCAGTTTTCAGTGCTGTGATTGTTTGACTGACAATTATTTGGTCATGCAACACTGTGCCGGAACAAATTTTATACAATTTTTTGAGACAGGCGTTTGCTTGAAAATGTAATACTCTTTGTATTTTTTACATTTTTACTAGGTAAATGAGAAAAGTGCAAACATTTAGAAAAATAAAGACAATTTTTTGTAAAGTGGAAACCACAAACTGATCTTATTTAGATGTGCACTGCCAAAAAATGAGTTTGTTTTAATTTTAATTTTTTATTTTATTTTTTTCGGGTCATTCGTTGTAATCGAAATTTGTTATTTTAAAAAAATTGTAATTTCGGAAAAAAAATTATTTGTTACATTCCATTTATTTAGATACGGTAATTCGTAAAAACATCCAAAATTCAAAGATCCGAACATCTGAATATTCAAAAATTTGAAAATCCGAAATTAAGAACGGAAATCTAAAAATTCTAAAGAATAAAAATTTGAAAATTCAAAAGAACGAAAACAAAAAAAATCTTAAACTTGGAAATTCAAAAGAACTAAAATCCAGAAATGTGAAATATTAACTAACAATAACGATTACTAACTATTAAATTATAGGTATTGGAATTTCCTTTCAAATTTTCTGTTAGGCTGCATTCACACTTGAGCGTTTTGTCGCCTGAAGCGCGACGCTCAAAGACGCTAGAGGGGAAAAATAACATTATTCTCTATGGAGATGGTTCACATCTCCACTGCAAAATGCGTGACGCTGAACGAACGCCGAACGCTTTAATTTCAAACAAGTCCCCGACCCTTTTTTTGTTGCGCGAATCGGGCGGATTGGGCGTTTTACATTGATGGCAATGACCTGTACAAAATCGTTTGGAAAAACACTGCGTTTTGTCGTGGCAAATCGCTGAAAAAATGCCGCAAATCGCCTACGCTTAGGTGTGAATGCAGCCTTAGTGAACGTAACAAATACAAATTTATCCAAAGTTACGAATTATGCAAAATAACGAATGCCACATCTAAACAAATGGAATGTTACAAATTAATAACAATAAATAATAAAAATGGTTTATTATTATGTATTGTTATTAACCACTTCAGGCCCACGCTACTGTGAAATGACGGCAACAGCGCGGGTCTGAATATCCAACATGCCGTCATTTGATGGCATCTCCTTTGGGCGTTCCCAGCGCGCGCTGTAGAGCGCGCTGCGGGGAAGCCCTGTGTTGTCCGTGTCCCTTGGACATGGCCAATCACAGATCGCAGCGAATGGCAAATCAGAGTGGCCGTTTGCGATGCGATCTGTGGGCGAATGAGAGATGATCTCATAGATCATCTCTCATTGCCGTTTTACACAGAGACAGCGTCCTGTCTCTGGAGAGGAGGAGCCCGATCTGTGTTCCTTCCTACATAGGGACACAGATCGGTCACCCCCCCAGTCACCCCCCCTCCCCCCCAGTTAGAACACACCTAGGATACACATTTAACCCCTTCCTCACCCCCTAGTGTTAACCCCTTCAATGCCAGTCACATTTATACTGTAATTCGTGCATATTTATAGCACTGATCGCAGTATAAATGTGAATGGCGCCAAAAATGTGTCAAAAGTGTCCGATGTGTCCGCCATAACGTCGCAGTACCAATAAAAATCGCAGATCGCCACCATTTCTAGTAAAAAAAAAAATAAGAAAAAATAATAATTCTCTCCCCTATTTTGTAAGCGCTATAACTTTTGCGATTTTTTTTTTACCAAAAATATGTAGAAGAATACGTATCGCCCTAAACTGAGAAAAAAAATTTGTTTTTTTTAATTGGGATATTTATTATAGCAACAAGTAAAAAATATTGTATTTTTCTTCAAAATTGTTGCTCTTTTCTGTTTATAGCGCAAAAAATAAAAACCGCACAGGCGATCAAATACCACCAAAAGAAATCTCTACTTGTGGGGAAAAAGGGACGTAAATTTTGTTTGGGAGCCACGTCGCACGACCGCGCAATTGTCAGTTAAAGCGACTCAGTGGCGGAAGCTGAAATTTCACCTGGGCAGGAGGGGGTGTATGTGCCCAGTAAGCAAGTGGTTAATTTGTAACATTCCATTTGTTTAGATGTGGCATTCGTTATTTTGCATAATTCGTAACTTTGGATAAATTTGTAGTTACGGCATGTTTGTAGTTGTGGCAAATTTGTAGTTAGTAATCATTATTATTAGTTAGTTCAGAATATCACATTTTTGGATTTTGGATTTTCTAATTTCATATTTTTGCTCTTATTTTCGGATTTTCATTTTTTTGAATCTTCGTTCCTTTTTTCGAATTTTTGGA
Source organism: Rana kukunoris (assembly GCA_029574335.1). NCBI lineage: Eukaryota > Metazoa > Chordata > Amphibia > Anura > Ranidae > Rana > Rana kukunoris. The sequence continues at coordinate 513,549,835 of CM056051.1, read as the reverse complement.
TTTTCAAGTTTCAGGTTTTCATTCTTTTGAATTTTTGAATTTCAGATTTTCATTCTTTTGAAAATCTGAAATTCAAAAATTCAAAAGAATGAAAATCTGAAATTCAAAAGAATGAAAATCTGAAATTCAAAAATTCAAAAGAATGAAAATCTGAAAAATTAAAAAATTCATTCTTTTGAATGGGTTTTCAGCATTTTGTACCACAATATTCGAGACCACCCTCATAGCTCCCAACTGTCCCAAATAATGTTGAGGGACTGTCCCTGATTTGGAGAAATGTCCCTCTGTCCCTCATTCCTCCTCATTTGTCCCTCATTTTGGTCTGATCTATATAGTTGTATATTAAATGCACTTTGTATTAGGGCTGTTACTGATCAAAAATTTTGTGTTCGATTAATCGTTTTTTTTTTAGTCGATTAATCGACTAATTTCGATTAATTATAACGCACATACAGATCCAACTACTTTTTAGCTAATCTACTTGCAGGCTGATTCCCAGTGCAGCTACTGGAAAAATGGATAGCAGGATACAAAAAACACACAAAGGTGCTCGATGGGAATAGCATTAAAACTTTTATAGTCTTTAAGTAGGTAACCAAATAAATATTGCACTGGAGATAAAAATCGATGTAGCTACATAAACTGTAAAAATGGTGCGAGTAATACCAAACGGTACCAAAAGCAGTCATAAAAATATGTAGCTAAGTATGATACTGGTATAAAAATGTGTACAACAATACCACTGCTGAATCCAGATGAGGAGAGGTTAACATCAGTCGGCATGTAGATGTCCCATGAAGGGAACTATCACAACTACCAGTGGATGGTTGTAGAATTCCAGGTTGATAGAGGGAAGTGTAACAGCCCTTGCGTGTGGCAGATAGTAAGGTCCGGCCGACATATAGATATGAAGGCACAGCAAAGGAGCCCTTCAGATGGACACGGCAAGCCCCGCCGGTGTCTGTGACGTTACCGGATCACCGACAGAACTCCATGAAGGCCCAGAAGCCGGCGGAGAGGTGAGTACCAATCAAAAGAATTTTAATCGATCAAAAAGATTTTGATCGATCAAAAAAATTAAAGATTAATCGATTCATTTAAAGTTAATTTGCACAGCCCTACTTTTTATCTATCAAAAAGTGTTTCCCAGTGCTAAACCTTTTACCTGATTTCTAAATTGCTCCATTTCTAAATACTAAAAGCCAACATAAAGTAAAAGTAGTGGTACAAAAAAGCATTTGTGGGTTTAACCAATCTTGTTTTTGTACAATTCTCCTTTAAGGCAGCGTGACAAGGTATGTGTCCTATGCCTGCATACTTTTGCTGATAGGTGTCCCTCATTCCCATCTCAAAAAGTTGGGAGGTATGTATCATACTTACAAGCACTGTGGACCAACATCTCTCTGAATCACACATTTTCCATCATTACACGACTTAGGCTGTGCATAGGACGGATCACAAAATGACATACAGGTCAGTCCATCTGAAGTGATTGTCTCTAAAAAGAACTCTTTATATCCAGGTTCAATAATACTACAGACTGGGAACAAAGAGAAAGTTAACTTTAATTCAGTCTTCACACTGTATGATTTAAAAGCCATTTGTCTACTTTAAAAAAAAGTGTATTTACCTTGAGGTTTAGGAATTTCATTTTCTATGAAGTTAACATATTTTTCATCAAAAAACAGACAATGAGAAGCTGCATGGAAAAGAAAATGGATTTTGGTGAAACAGAAATGGTTTATCTGGTTACCCACTTAAGACCCGGACTATTATGCCCCTTTTTGCGATTCGGCACTGTGTCGATTTAACTGACAATTGCGCGGCCGTGCGACGTGGCTCCCAAACAAAATTGGCGTAATTTTTCCCTATAAATAGAGCTTTCTCTTGGTGGTATTTGATCACCTCTGCGGTTTTTATTTTTTGCGTTAAAAACAAAAATAGAGCATCAATTTTGAATCAAATGCAATGATTTTTACTTTTTGCTATAATAAATATCCCCCAAAAATATATAAAAAAAAACTATTGTTTTCCTCAGTTTAGGCACAATATGTATTCTTCTACCAAATTTGAAATAAGCGTTTATCGATTAGTTTGCGCAATATTTATAGCGTTTACAAAATAGGGGATAGTTTTTTGGCATTTTTATTAATATATTTTTTTTTTACTAGTAATGGCGGCGATCAGCGATTTTTTTCATGACTGTGACATTATGGTGGACACATCGGACACTTTTGACACATTTTTGGGACCATTGTAATTTTCACAGCGAAAAGTGCTATAAAAATGCACTGATTACTGTAAAATTTCAATGGCAGTTTAGGAGTTAACCACTAGGGGGCGCTGTAGGGGTTAAGTGTGACCTCATATGTGTTTCTAACTGTAGGAGGGCGGGGCTGGACGTGTGACGTCACTGATTGTCTTTCCCTATATAAGGGAACAGACGATCACTGACACTGCCATAGTGAAGAACAGGGAAGGTGTGTTTACACACACCTCTCCCCGTTCTTCACCTCCTGTGACCGATCGCGGGACACCAGCACCGATCGGGTCCACGGGTCCTGCGGCCGCAATCACAGAGCTTTGGGTCACTTAACCACTTAAGCCCGGACCAATATGCTGCTAAATGCCCAGAGGCGTTTTTACAATTCGGCACTGCGTCGCTTTAACAGACAATTGCGCGGTCGTGCGACGTGGCTCCCAAACAAAATTTGCGTTCTTTTCTTTCCACAAATAGAGCTTTCTTTTGATGGTATTTGATTGCCTCTGCGATTTTTATTTTTTGCGCTATAAACAAAAATATAGCGACATTTTTGAAAAAAAAAACAATATTTTTTACTTTTTGTTATAAGAAAAATTGAATAAACTAAATTTTAGTCAAACATTTAGGCCAAAATTTATTCAGCCACATGTCTTTAGTAAAAAAAAAATCGCATTAAAAAAAAATTAGCTACCTAGCAGCAACAGCGACACTAATACAGCGGTCAGAAAAATGATCGATTAGTGACGCTGGCAATAGGGAGAGAAAGGGTTAACTAGGGCGGTGATCAAGGGGTTAAAACTTTATTGGGGGGGTACCGGGCTACCCGGAACCTAACACTAACTGCTTGTCACACAAACTGTCACACTGACACTAAATGCAGTGATCAGTACATATATGATCACTGCATTCAGTGACATTGTGACAGGGGGTGGGGGGGGGGTGATCGCAAGGGGTTAATGTGCCTATGTGTACTGGTGTCAGTGTAGTGTTAGTGCGACTCACTGTGATGTCTTCTCTCTTCTCGGCGGTTTGAAAATACAGCCGACAGGAGAGCTGCATCACTTCCTCTGCCAGTGTTTACATTTTACAGGCAGAGGAAGTGACACGGCGAAACACGACGGGATTGGCTGGGAGCGATCACGAGGGGGCGGCCCCTCAAGACGGATCGCTCCGGGAGGTAAGCCGCCCGCCGCACGCAGCGGAGGGGGTCCCGATCGGACCCGCCAACCCGCTAGAAGGCAGGGACGTATATATACACCCATCTGCCTGTACGTGCCGTTCTATGGACGTACATAGGCGCGCGGCGGGCGTTAAGTGGTTAAAGAGGACGTACCCGTACGTGATTGTGCCCAGCCGTGCCATTCTGCCGACGTATATTGGCGTTGAGTGGTCCTTAAGTGGTTAAATGAATTGGTTGTTTTACAAGATGAGGGGTCACATATACTAGAACTTAAAGCGTATTAAATTCCAAAGCAGTGTGTGCTGTAGAAATTAAAGTGAGAACTGTTACAATTTAAGGTTAAAGGAACCTGCAAACATACCATTCTGTGTGCAGTTCTGCTCCGCCTTCGCATTTTCCACCTTCACCTTGACATCCTGGAATATCTCCTGGTATTGATCCTCTACAGCCATATCTGTTCTGTATTCTATCTCCACAATCACTTCATGATTTACAATAATACTGCCATTCCTGCCACAGATAAAGAATGCAGAATATTGCTGGGTAAAACAAATATTTCCAAAAAAAAAAAAAATTGGTTTTCAAAATTGAGTGGCCAAGTATAATGGTGGCCACACGTGCTTCCATTCTATTATCTGTTCAAATCTGCAAACGATTGAATAGCTATAACTTCCCTCCCAATCAATTTAGACTCCATTTAGATCAGATTCCATCAAACTGAGTTGATTGGACAGGGAGGAAAATCATTGAACATTTTGCATTGACAGCACTGTGTAAACAGTGTAAACAGAGAATGATAACTTCATTCATTCACTACGACTATGTCTTTAAGTGTTTGTACAGATACTTTTTTTCTTAAAGTACCAAAAATGATACACTTACCTGCTTTGTGCAATGGACAGAACAGCCTCAAACCTCCTCTTATGGGTTCCCCTGCAACCCCTCCAGGCTCCTCCTCTTCTGAGTGTGCCCCAATAGCAAGCCACTTGCTATATGAGGCACACCGGCTCGATCCTTAGGTGGGCTGTGTGCATCTATTGACACATACTTCACTACTAAGCCCCACTCCTTCCTCTCTGCTCACATGATTTGATTGACAGCAGCAGGAGCCAATGGCCAAAGCTTCTGTGCGAAGCGGGGAGAGAAGAGCAGCACTGCTTTCAGACTGGATCAAGAGAGGGCTCAGGTAAGTATTTAAGTGGGGCAGGGGGGAGCTTACATTAAAAGGTTGTTTAATCTTATTGCAAAGAATGCCTTATGCCACGTACATACGATCGGAAATTCCAACGATGAAAGTCCGATGTGAGCTTTTGGTTGGAAAATCTGACCGTGTGTATGCTCCATCGGACTTTTGCTGTCGGAGTTTATGCCAACAAAAGATTGAGCAGGTTCTCTATTTTTCCGATGGAAAGAATTGCTATCGGAAAATCCGCTCGTCTGTATGTAATTCCAACGCGCAAAAAAACACGCATGCTCAGAATCAATCAGAAGAGCCGAACTGCCTATTGAACTTCATTGATCTTGGCTCGTCGTATGTGTTGTCGGTCACCGCGTTCTTGATGGTCAGAATTTCCGACAAGATTTTTGTGACCGTGTGTGTGAAACACAAGTTTGAGCCAACATTCAGAAAAAATCCACTGTTTTCTTGTCAGAATTTCTGATTGTGTGTATGCGGCATTAGGGTAAAAATCTATTTGCCTTTAGAACCACTTTAACAATTGATTGAAATCCACCTCCCCGATATATAGGATGTTGATTATAGATCACCCTTTTCTTCCTGAAGAGATCAATTGGAAAAAACATAAATCCTTTATGAATGCTCAGTCACCATTAGAGTAGGTTCTAGTGTTGACCCATCAATCAACCATACCTGAGGTTACCAAGGTTGGGAAGGGTCCAAACTGCAAACGTTAAAGTTTCAACTAAATGCGTTTTGGATACCTCTATCATTTTGGAGCAAAGAGGGACCACTAAAAAAAATCCTCATTCAAAAGAAATAGGAAATTGAGCCTTCCAATGTATACCGGGCAGTGGCAAAGCATCTTCTTGATGCCTTCAAGATAAACCTATTTGGTTCAGATGGTGTCAGGCGTGTGTGGTGACAACCAGGTGAGGAGTACAAAGACAAGTGTGTCTTGCCTACAGTCAAGCATGGTGGTGGGATTGTCATGGTGAGGGGCTACATGAGTGCTGCCGGCACTGGGGAGCTACAGTTCATTGAGGGAACCATGAATGCCAACATGTACTGTGACATACTGAAGCAGAGCATGATCCCCTCCCTTCAGTGACTGGGCCATATATTCTAACATGATAACGATCCCAAACACACCTCCAAGATGACCACTGCCTTTGCTAAGGGTAAAGGTGATGGACTGGCCGAGCATGTCTTCAGACCGAAACCCTATTGAGCATCTGTGGGGCATCCTCAAATGTAAGGTGGAGAAACGTAAGGTCTCTAACATCCACCAGCTCCATGATGTCATCATGGAGGAGTGGAAGAGGACTCTAGTGGCAACCTGTGAAGCTCTGGTGAACTCCATGCCCAAGAGGGTAAAGTTAGTGCTGCAAAATAATGGTGGCCACACAAAATATTGACACTTTGGGTCCAATTTGGACATTTTTACATTTGGACATTAATGGCTGTGTGTTGAGTTATTTTTTTAGACAAATTTACACTGTTATACAAGCTGTACAGTCACTACTTTACATTGTAGCAAAGTGTAATTTCTTCAGTGTTGTCACATGAAAAGATATTAATTCACTGTTGTCACACAACTGGGTGGGCTTAGTGCGCCAGAAGCCCCCCATTGTTAAGCCAATTAGACCTTCCCAACCTTGGTAGCCTCTGGTTTGCTTCTAAAAAAAAAACATTGGAATATATGCGTCCGGCACCCTGCATGTAGATTAGGGGCTGGATGTATGGATTAGGGTCTTATGGCCCATCCCCTGACCTCTGTAGTTATATCCACTGTGGAGCAATTCATTGTCAAAGTTCACAGTTCTTCAAACAGTAAAGTCGATCAAGTCTGATCTCAACGCTTTGCTCTCTCCCTCTGTGTTTGCATTAGAGATTAGCAGGTTGACGGACTGCCAAGCCACCGTTATGCCGCATACACACGATCGCTTTTTGTGATGAAATAAAACAACTTTTTCCATCATGAAAAAAAAAACAACGTTTTTCCAACTTCATCATAAAAAACGACGTTACACACACACCATCGTTTTTAAAAAATGATGAGCAAAGCGCAGTTACGTACGACGGCACTCTAAAGGGAAAGTTCTATTCAAGCTCCTGTCTCATAACTTGCTTCTGAGCATGCGCGGGTTTAAAACGTTGTTAAAACAATAATTTTTTACGGCACAAAAAACAACATTTTGAAAAACGACATAAAACATTTAAGCATGTTTGAAATTTTTTTTGGTCGCTTTTTTTAAGACAAAAAACGATGTGAAGCCCACACACGATCATTTTAAATGACGTTTTTTAAAACGTTGTTCTATTTCATCACAAAAAATGACCGTGTGTACGCGGCATCAGAAGTCGCCATTTTCACTAGTTAGTGAGTTGCTCATATGTGTGTTTTTGTGTATTGTCATGCTTCACGCATAAGGCAGCTCATTCATTGCAAACGCAGAACAAAAGCTCAAATCTTTTTGAGATTTTCACATTTTTTAACTGCATGTTTTTTATGTTTTGTCTTGTGCATTTTTGTCTCTGTGAGTCTTGCTTGCCATGTTTGGGGTGTCATTAACAATGCATGGCACTGCAAGCAAAAAACAACATTTTTTTTTGCGCACATTCACAAGCTACACAGTGTTAATGCAGCCAAAGAATGGAGCTTAGTAAATACGAAATTGAAAGGAGATTTCTGCTGCAAAATTTTGGGGATGAATTACATAACAGTGAATGTAGCTACAGAGATCAGTGAAGGCTTGCTTCAAAGTTTATTTTCTGTTTAAAAATATGGAAATGTCTGTATTTTAAAAGCCCGGCCTAAACTAAAAATCCCTTCTGTTTATAAACTTACTTTATTTCTGTAATGTTGACATCTTTGTATCCAGGGATGCTGGAATATGTCGATCTCATCTGCATGTAGAGACGTGAGAGGTAATTCATTATGTGTCATGCTAGTCCTAAGATAAATGATGTCTGTCAGAAGTTCTGATCACTCACGTTGGTTTTAAACTCAGCCTCAAAATCTTTATATTCTTCTGTCGTGGGGTCTTTTAGATCCTCTGTATACACTTTGTTCATGATTCTTAGCTCAACAGTCACAGAGGTGTCAACAGACTTTACTACGGGAAAGAAAGAGATAGAACAAATATTATGGAATTTTCACAGATGTACAGTCTATGCTTAAAGTGCATCTAAAAGCAACTGTTTTCCTGAGCTTTGGATAGAGTAGGTAAGAGTTATTATTATTGTTATACAGCATTTATATAGTGCCAATAGTTTCAGAAGCACTTTACAATAAAACAGGGGGGCAATACAACAACAATACAAATCAATACAAGAGGGATAGGAGGGCCCTGCTCCTGCAAACTTACAATCAAACTTCTGTCATGTATTTTTTGCAACTGTCTAAGATAGGGTTGACACTTTTTCTTCAAGCCAAACCCGAACACTTTAGCCCCTTCATGGCTATTTTGTTATTTAAGGGGGGGGGGCGCTGTGGACTGGGTGTAAAAGGGAACTCTGATGTAAGAGGGTTTCTGCTCACCAAAACTCCCCACTTACATCAGAGTTCCCAGCATTCCCACCCTTAAATCAGGGTTCCCAAAGCCCTCCTTACACCACTACCCTTCTGTGCGGGCAGACACACGGTAGTGGTGGGAGGAGAAGGAGTAGATTGAGTCCTCTCTCCTCTTCCTTCCATGAGGTGGACTGAGCTGCCTCTGGTCCATGTGCACACATATGTACTAGCTGGTTGTGGCACACTTGTTACTTGGCGAGCCAAAGTCTGATGTGAATAATGTGTCCGGGTTTCAGGCAATCTAAAAACGGACACATAAATCAAAACCTGGGCTGTCCGGGTGAATCAGAGACAGGTGGCAACCCTAGTTTGAGGCCGCGTACACACAATCAAATCTGTCTGCTGAAAACGGTCTGCCAGACCGTTTCAGCAGACAGATTCGATCGTGTGTACGGGAAAACAGACGGATTTGGCCAGCCGACAGATTTGAAAGCATGACATATCTGCTCGCACACGCGTCAAATGGTTTTGACGCATGCGCGGAAGTGTTTTATTTCCCGGTGCGGTGACGTGGCGGTGTCAACGTCACTGACACATCAGCGCGCTGCCTGCCGGCGGGGATTTTGGTTTGATCGTGTGTACACGAACAAACCAATACATCCCAGCAGACAGATTTGTTCAAAATCGGTCTGTCCGACTAATTTGAACAAATCTATTTGCTCGTGTGTACGGGGCCTAAGAGGGGATTTCCTTCACTTGGAAGAGATGTCCTTTTGCTTTTTGTGGCCCTAACCATAAAGAAGGAGGAGAAATACCCCTATTTGGATACAGACAGCAAAAACAAAAGCAAAAAACAAAACAAACATCTGACAAGGAGATTAATCATTTCATACGCTATCCAAAACTAAAAAAGTTATGGCTTTTAATATAATTTGAATTCTTATGCCACGTACACACGATCATCATGGAAAAAAACAAAGCTTTTCCACCTTCTTCATTAAAAACGATGTTGCCTACACACCATCGTTTTTCAAAAAAAATTATGAGCAAGGCGCGGTGACGTACAACACGTACGACGGCACTCTAAAGGGGAAGTTCCATTCAAGTTCCGTCTCATGACTTGCTTCTGAGCATGGGCTGGTTTAAAACGTAATTTTTAACATCGTTTTAGCCCACACACGATCATTTTTTACAACCCAAAAAACATCAGAAGATGAAAAACGATGTGAAGCCCACACCCGATCATTTTAAATGATGTTTTTAAAAACGTCGTTTTTTTCATGCCGAAAAACGATCATGTGTAACCGGCATCACTCCAGCTTTGCTAACACTTTAAAAAGTGTGGAACTTCCGGTTCCGGCGCCGCATGGAGTAGCTGCCCTTCACTGCAGCTCCCGCACCACGACCCCAAATCTGCTTTCAAATCGGCCCGAGAAGCCCCACGACCACCTATCCACCTCTGGGCACGTCCCCACACCATCATGGACCGATTCCTGGAGAAGACGGGCGCCCGCTCCTCCTCGGCCCAGACGGCGCAGCCGGCGCCGGCCCAGCCGCAAATCGAGGCCCCGGTCTCGGCCTACACCGCTCCGCGGATAGAACAACAGCCGGCCGAAATGGAGGTAAGCGGCAACACGTCCCCCCCTCCTTCTCCACACGCATCCTTGACACAGAGCAATGGGGATGACACCACGGAGCGGATCGCTCTAGCAGTAGCCGCCCTATTGACCCCCATGATCACAGCCTCAGTGGAGAAGGCCGTGAACGCCGGGATGGCGCAGTTCAAGGCCCAACTAGGGGAACACGGCGCTAGGCTCAATGACATAGAGCACCGCCTATCTCACGCTGAGGAAGACCTCTATCAAACCCAATCCCTGGAACATGCCCAAGATAAGACCAACCAGTATATTCTCCAGAAACTGGATGATTTGGGAATAGGTCCAGGAGGAGCAACCTTAGGTTTGTGGGGGTCCCCGAATCGCTCCAGTCCTCTGCATTAGCTGACTTTTGCTCTCACCGCATCCCTCCCTCTCTCTGCTCTAAAATACCTGTTATATTGTTAGACTACTATTTTATTACTGGTCTCACTGTTAGCGCCTCCTGGCCTCACTGTACGGTCTACTTAGGCATACCCGGCATATCCGGGTATGCACTAGCCAGCCGCATGATGCCCTGCGCCTTGCTCTGGGCTTCTGGGCCCCATGTCACCAGGTCGTGACAGGGGAGCCGCCCCGTACAGCGACTTCATGCGGAAAAAAGCGAAGTTCACAAGTTTGGTTTTGTTGCTCTTGTTACCCCCCTCTCTTCTTCTCGCCCTCCTTCCCTCCCCTACCAGCACCCCCACCCCACACACTCCCCCAGGCACCTGCCCACTCCCCCCCTGCGCTTTCCCCTTTGCAAGTGCCCCACGTCGCCCATATCCCTCGCCTAAGTTGGCCATCATCGGAGCTGCCTCGCGCGATACACATCCTAAAAATCCTTCTCAGACCCCCTTCCCCGAACCGATAACATGAAAGTTGTCTCATGGAATGTAAAGGGACTCCGGTCCCCAAACAAAAGAATGAAAATCCTCAGACACCTGAAAAGGCTAAAAACAGATATTGCCCTACTGCAGGAAACCCACCTCCCTACCTCTGACTTCCCCCGCATGAAAAAACTATGGGTGGGTACGGTCCTAGGCTCTGAGGCCGTCGGCCGGAAGGCCGGTGTCCTCATACTGATCCATAAAAACCTCCCATGCTCGGTCCTTGCGGTAAAATCAGACACCCAGGGTAGATTATTATCCGCCCATGTTAAGATAGGCTCCAAGGAACTTGTCCTTACAAACGTCTACGCCCCCAATTCCCCGGGGAAGGACTTTTACTGTGAACTTTCCACATGGATACTGCAACACTCTCACCTTCCCCACCTGGTGGGAGGCGACTTCAACGACACCCTAGACCAGATAGATGACAGATCTTCCCCTAAACGGTCCAACCTAGCCTCTGCCCCCTCCAACCCTTCCCTGTTTGCCTCCACAATGGACTCACTCCGCCTGCGGGACCTTTGGCGGCTAGCTCACCCTGCCGACAGAGAATTTACCTTCTACTCCAACCCACATGCAATCTTTACTAGAATTGACTACCTTTTCGCCTCAGACGACCTAATTCCTTTAGTCTCCGCCACCGACATACTCGACATTGCCGTGTCGGATCATGCCCCGATCTCAGTCTCACTAAACAACCTAGACCTCCCCCCCCACCCAAAACTATGGCGCTTCCCCTCCTATCTCAACAATCACTTTGACTTTCAGTGCTTCATAGAAAACGCCTGGGCCGAATACTCCTCGTCTAATGCCCTCCACATAGACGATCCAAACCTCTTCTGGGACGCCGGTAAGGCTTTCCTCAGGGGCCAGATCATATCTTACGCCACCTCCTTCAAGAGAAACGCCCTATCACAATACAAACTGGCCAGCTCCCGGTTGCACCTAGCCCAAAGAGCTCTTTATGTAACTGACTCCCCCGAAAACAGGGACAAATGGCACGCAGCAAAAAGATCCTTCGACACCTGGGCAGACACTATAGAAACAGTTAAAAGAGCGAACCTAGACGCCACCCTTCACAGATTCGGGAACAAAGCGGGCAAGCTGCTCGCCAGGCTAAGCAAAGGCCCATCCAATCCCACCCATATCACGGCCCTGAGAGACCCCAAAGGCTCCATTCACACCACACCTCCGGCCATAAACAAAACGATGCTTCAATTCTACTCGGCCCTATACGCCCCGGACCCCATTGACAAATCTGTAGCCGCCGCCTTCTTAGAAAACCTGGTGATCCCCAAAATTACCCCCTCTCAACTAGAAGCCCTCAACGCCCCTATCTCCATTACCGAAATCTCAGACACTATACGCAAACTCACGCCTTCCAAAGCCCCAGGCCCTGACGGTTTCACAAGCGAATTTTACAAGACCCTGCAAAACATCGTAGAACCCACCCTCCATAAGGTATATAGCGGCATGTGGGCAGGCGGCCCCTACCTCCCCTCGGGAAACCGGGCCATTATCAAACTACTCTCCAAAAAAGGAAAGGACCCCCTCGAGCCAGGCTCATACAGACCAATATCCCTACTGAACCTAGATGTAAAGATCCTTTCAAAAATCGTTGCAAACAGACTCGCAGACATTATCCCCTCCTTGATACACCCGGCACAATCAGGCTTCGTTAAGGGTAGGACAGCCACTTTAAATATCCGCAAAGTCATGCTGGCCCTGGAGCACGCCAAACAACACCCTGAGGGCGACTTCGCCATCATCACCCTGGACGCGGAGAAAGCTTTTGACAATGTGAGTTTCGAGTGGCTTTCTCTGTCCATGGCCAAAATGGGTTTCTCCGGCCCCTTCTGTCACCTCGTCAACGCCATGTACAAAACCCCCTCGGCGACCCTGGTGGCGGCCGGGATGCTCTCGGGTGAGTTCCGGCTCCACAAGGGGACGCGACAGGGCTGCCCCCTTTCCCCACTCCTTTTTAATTTAGCCCTCGAACCCCTCTCCAGACATCTCATCCAAGTAGCACCCCTCCACGGCATCAAAAGCGGCACACACGAACTCCGCTCCTCACTTTTTGCAGATGACGTCCTCATCTTCTCAGCGGACCCCTCCTCTGACATGCTTACCATCAAGTCAATCTTTGATGACTTCAGACTCTGCTCGGGCCTCCGAATAAACTATTCCAAAAGTGAAATTCTCCCTCTTGGCATCCATCCCAATCCACCATGGTCCCAACACTCTATCTTCACCATAGCCACGTCCCATATCACCTACCTCGGCATAAAAATAGGCAAACTTCCTTCATCTCTGTACCACCTAAACTACCCCCCTCTGATTGCTAAACTATCCCAAGAATTGCTGAACTGGTCAGATCTACCGCTCTCGCTCCTGGGGAGATGCCATCTAGTCAAAATGGTCAGCTTTGCCAGACTGTTATATCCACTGCAGACTATCCCACTTCTCGTACGCCATAAAGATGTTAAACTTATTGAATCGGCTATATCTAAATTCATCTGGCACGGCAAAAGGCCACGCATAGCTATGAAGAAACTCTTTCTCCCCAGACGCGAGGGCGGCGCTAGTCTCCCCAATGTTAGACTCTACAACTTAGCATGTCTGTTAAGATTTAGTTTAGACTGGATATCCCAAGCCTCAAGATACTCGAACTATTCACTGGAATCTGACATGGTACACCCCCTCTCTCTGGCGGCCCTTCTCCACTGTAAATGGAAGTCAATTACCCCCAAACTCCAACACAACCTGTTACTCAGGGACACGGTCATTGCCTGGAGGGAAACCAGGAAACTCCTCGGGCTGTCCCCCTTTGTGTCACGTCATCTCCCCATCCAAGGAAACCCCAACTTCCCCGCGGGTCTGGATCACAAACCCTTCCAAAGATGGCAGGAAAAGGGACTCACACTATTTGCCTCTCTGTGCGACACCTCAACTGGGCGACCTTTACCCTTTGCCACCACGGCGGAAACCTTTAAGCTGCCCAAAACCGATGTCTTCCACTACTGGCAATGCGCCACCTACCTACGATCATCATGCAACGACCCATGTAAGCGCTTCTCCCCCTCTTTCGTGGATCGGCTGCTCTCAGGTGGTTCATATTCAATCTCGGACTTATACAAACCCCTGCTCACCGGAACCTCGATACACCTGGCCGACACATCCGCGTCCAACTGGGGTAAGGACTTCCCCGACGATAACTTGATCCACAAATTGCTCCAAGGCTACAACACAGTTATGCGTCTCACCCCCAATGAAGTATGGAGAGAAAGCCAACTGAAGATCCTACACCGGGCCCATCTCCCCTTTCTTCACTCATCGCAAGACCCCAGCAGTGCCAGGTGCCCACTGTGCCTTCACCCAAAGCCCTCCCTGGCCCACCGCTTCTGGTCCTGTTCTTTTATTTCAGCCTTCTGGGACCAAACCCTTGCCTACATCTTTAAAGTTACCCTACTGAAACTGCCTAAAGACCCACTCCTCCTCATTTTCGGATACTGGGACCCTCTCCTACTCCAGAGATCCCAACAGGATGTCTTAGATGTCTCCACCGCTTCCGCCCCCCTAGCCGCTCCACGGCCGTGTAAGGACTGGCCTTTACTCTGCTTCCTTGCTGCACGCAGGGTGATCCTGAGAAGCTGGATCTCCCCACACCCCCCGTCTGTCACCCAACTTCAACGGGACCTTCTCCTCCTCCTCTACAGAGAAAGAGCCACCACAGACTTTACACGAGTCACTGCACAATCCCGCTTCTTCTCAATCTGGCGACCCTTCATGGATTCAACGTTGTCTCAGGAGGACATAGCCATCTTTGAACAATCTTCTTTCTCATACCACAAATCCCCACCTCCCCCACCCTTGGGGGGAATACCGTCACCACCCTCCGCTATGGCCACCACTTATCCAGGACCACTGTCGGCGACTGGAACACTGTCCACCCCCCCCCCCCCACCAACGTAACCTCTGCTACCCCTCGGTGCCCCCCCCTCTCATGCAGAACTTGAACACTGTCCCCCTTATCGAGGGGCTACACTATATCTGCTATTTTTTCTTTTTCTTTTTGAACTCCCCTGCTGTAATTGTCTTATTAACTTGTGTTATGTTGCTCCTATATAATACATGCCTTACATTTACCCACCTCTCCTAGATCTGACCAGTTCATGTCCTAGTATGATACTTGTCCTCCCAATGCCCCTCCTACCTGGGGGCCTCGGGATCATTGTTGCATCTCACCATTTGTTTATATGTTGGTCAGGCACTCTTCCCCCCCCTCCCCTCTATACTTGCACTGCAGGCTCTAAACCTCTTCCCCTCTTCCCTCCTCCCCCCCCCCCCTGCTTCCCCTTTATATCTTCTTTTCTCCTCCCTCCCCCTTTTCCCCCCTCTCCTTCTCGCTTTCCCTCCCCAGCCCTCAACCTCTCCCCCCCATCCCTTGCTTATACGCATTCATTGCCAATGTTTCTGCTGTATGTTCATTTTGTCCTCTGTAAAACCCTAATAAAAACTTTTTGAAAAAAAAAAAAAAAAGTGTGGAGTCGCCTCCATCAGATCATCCCCAGCAGCTATTACTTTTTTTACCACCTCTCCCTCCCTTTAGATTGTAAGCTCCATAAGCAGGGCCCTCCTATTCGTTCTGTATTAAACTGTATTGTAATTGTACTGTGCTATATTTTATTGGTTGAACTAGGTGGACTTGTGTCTTTTTTCAACCAGACTAACTATGTAACTATATATATATATATATATATATATATATATATATATATATAAATCCTGTATAATAATAATAATAATAATAATATTAATAATAAATGTGGCCACTGTCAGGGCTGTATAATCTGTATGTGGACTTCCCATCTGCTGCCAGGACAAAATCAAGTCAGACAAGTCAGAACACTGCTCAGACATTCACAAGAAACCTTGTATGTTTATGAATGAATACAATGCAATCTTTGATTGGCCGAGATGGACAGGTGGTAGATGATGTCACCTCTGCCATTCAGAGAAAACCTTGCATTCATTGAAAAAATACAATGCTTCCTGTGAATGGCTAAACAGCACTCAGCCCATCTTGATTTTCTTCTGGGAATGGGATGGGAAGTTCCTGTTCCACTGCCGGAACACAGCGTTGTATACTATATGTACTGTACTACAGTCAGGTGGGAACTGTCAGTGACGGCTCTGAGCTGTATGAGAGAGACGCTCAGATCACACCATTGCTGTTTTCAACCTATGTCTGAAGTGGATCAAGCATAACCAGAACAGCAACTGCTTGGGCACCACATTCTTGACCAGACATATGACGACCTGCCATGCTGTCCATTGGCAACAGCACCTGAAAGACCCACATCATAGAAAAAGGTGGACTTCTCCTTGCTTCTCATCTGGGATCTCAAACCCTACTATATCTCCAGTCTTCTCAAAAACCTGCACTAAAAGAAGTGAAGGTATAGCAACAGGTGTCACAATTACTTGCAGACAATTTGCTAGCAGTGCACCACCAGTTGATTTTAACAGGCAAATTTCCCTACCCCAGTTGCTGAACCGTAAAAATAAATTTGGTCACAGCCATCCACATGCTCATTGTTTAAATGCCAGCTTGGCCAAATTACTAGCACTGCTACTGCTGCTTTTTTTCAGCTGGTAGACTCTGCCCCCTTTCATGAATTTGTGGAATATGCTGTACTACAGTGGCAGGTTCCAAAATGGCATTTATTTTCAAGTAAAGCTATTCCGGCTCTCTATTGCCATGTGGTAGGCAATATTTTTACCTCGTTGGACAGGGCGGTCAGCAGCAAGGTTTATATTACCGCTGACTCATGGTCCAGCAGGCATGGGCAGGTATGTTACCTTTCCTTCACGGCACACTGGGTACCTCTGCTGGCAGCTGGGAAGGATGCAGGATATGGTTCAGTGTTGTTGGAACTTGTTCCACCACCATGCTTCCAAAAAGCTGGTGGTTTTTCTGCTACAGCTCTCTGCTCCACCCATTCCTCTTCTTCCTCTATGGCCTCTTCTTCAGAATTGTGCTCTGAACCAGCAGTGCTCTGTAAGCGTTCAAGTGGATACACAAGCATTCAGGCTAAAAGATGCCATGCAGTGATTTAGTTGGTCTGCCTAGAGGACAGGAGCCACACTGGGGCAGAGATTCTGTAAGCTCTGCAGACTCAGAGGTGGTTGATGCTACTCCAGCTCCGACAGGGACACTTGACCCATGTTCCATGTTTGGCACACGTCCTGAATTTGATGGTGCAGCGTTTTTTTGATCAGGTACCCAGGCTTATTAGATCTTACTAGATCTCTTGAGGCAGACCAGAAAAGTCTGTAGTTATTTCTGCCAGTCATACAATGCCAGTGCACGGCTGGCTGACATTCAAAGAGAATGCAACCTGCCCACCAACCACCTCTTTTGTGACATGCCCACCAGGTGGAACTCAACATTGGCAATGCTGCAGTGGCTGCACACACAGCAGAAGGCCATCAATGGGTACCATTGGCTACTGATCAAGGTCCTGTCACAATTTGATGAGGCCACAAGGATGGTGAGCAGCAACAATGCATGCATCAGTGACACTGTCTCTTTAGCCTGCCTGCTGGAGTACACGCTTCGTGGAATCATGGACAGGGCACTTGAGGCAGAACAGCGAGAGGAAGAGGAGGACTTCCTTTTCTCCGAAGGCCCTCTTTATGCAGACAGAATTCCTGCAGGGTGCCAAACACACAGGAAGAAGAGGAGGAGTATTGTGTCAGCATTGATGTAGAGGATAACACACAGCAGTCTTAAAGTGATGGTTTTCAGTCCCCAGAAACCCAAGGAGTCGTACGTGGCTGGGAGGAGGAAGTTTCCGGATAATGTGATCCTTAGTGACCCAGAGAACTCAGAATACAATACTTCTGAAAACTTACATTGAATGGACTCCCTGATTCTACAAAGCCAGCCTAATGTGGAAATAAATAAATGATTTTACATTTTGACCAGAGGTAAGTAACATTCAGACATTTACCAGGTGGAGATCTATCTATGATGCTCTCACAGTTAGTCCCGTAGAACATGTCTGGACAAATACACTTGATTCCGTCATAGGTACCTCCATTTTTGCATTCTGTGGAAGAGAATTTAAAAGTCAGAAAATGCAAATAAGTGAACATTTATCATACGTTTATTGAACTCCAGAAAATGTTTTACATAAATAAATAAAATCTGCTCATTGTATGAACTTCTGTCAGTGGTCAAAGGTTTGCCTGCTCTTCCTTACAGCTACATTTTGGAGGCAGTTTGTTCTGTTGTAAAACAACAAACTTACTGGCTGGATCACCAGATGAAAATAAAAGAAAGCCTAGGGGGGCATGGCTTGATGGAGACGGCATAGAGAAGGAGACGTGGAGAAGCATAGAGGAGCTCTGCACACCCGCGGTCACACATACTCCTTTCCAGCCCTTTTCCACTAACGATGGGCAGATCGGATAAGTCCACACCTGGCCCCAAACAGTACCGCTCGTCATCCACACCAGGGACCCATGGTATCCTGGAGCTATTCTAGTCCCAGACACATCAGACCCCCAGTAGGTCTGCTGCATTCAGGATGCTGCCGACAGGACATGAGGCCGAGCATAGTGAGGACTCCCTGTCTGCATTAGAGGACATGATAAGGGACACTGCTCCAACAGATCACCCATTTCAATGGTCAGAAATGAAACAAATCGCAGCAGATATTAAAAAAAAAAAACATTCTCTAAGACCATCACTGAACTAAAAGCAGATATGCTGTCCAGGGCTGGACTGGGAATAAAAAACAGCCCTGGAAATAATTTCATAACAGCCCAACAGCATAACATCATTATTTTCTTGTTCATAAAAGGGAAAACCATGCATTTTAAAGCACATTGAAAGAGTGTATTATACTCACCAGTGCCCATCATTGCAGCCTCACCAGTGCCCATCAATGCAGCCTTACCAGTGCTTATCAATGCAGCCTCACCAGAGCCCCATAGTGCAGCCTGATCATATATAGCGCATACAGTGTATAAGGGACATGTAAAACATTGTTGTATTTCCCCACAATCGGGTGCAATGGTCTGCAGGCTCCGTAAAGAAATGCAATTTTTTTTTAACGAGAGAGAGAGAAAAAATCCAGCTCCTTAATTCTTCCGCCTCACTGCCATTCTCCCTCAGCATATGACTGCATTGTCCACAGGTATCTGTCTAGTAGGTAGCGTCGGATTGAAAGGGGAATACAGTGCATTCATTCTTCCGACCCACAGACATTCTCCCACTGCCCTTAGGCATGTCACTCAGCAGGAACCTGTTCAGTGGGCGGTGCCGCATTCGGAAGAGGAGCCTATGCATTGGAAAAGGAATCTGCCACCACTGTTCTTCAAATGACAGAGGCAAGCTCCTAATCCAAAGCGGCCCCAGAGCACTGAGAGCAGTCGGCCTACCAGGAAATTTCCCACTATTTTGGTAAGCCAGTCCGGCCCTGATACTGTCTCTTTATGACCGCATTACACACACCGTGAGATCTGTTGCTAAAAGAGACAGAACTTGGAAAATTTGGTATTCTCTCATGAAAACATCAGTCAGAAGTATGCCCTTACCTGTAGAGCCTGCACAAATTAAACTGCTGGAACATCCCAAGGATACAGACAAAGGGCCAGATTCAGGTAGGACTTACGCCAACGTATCTCGAGATACGCCGCGTAAGCCAAAATGTGCGCCGTCGTATCTGTGCGCCACAGAAGTAGATACGCCTGAAAATAGGCTTCTTCCGACTGACGTAACTTTCCTACGCCGGCGTATCGTGGGCGCATATTTATGCTGGACGCATCTGGCGCACCCATTGATTTCCTATTCAAATATGCAAATGAGGAAGATACACCAATTCGGACGCGTCGGTGCGCCCGGCGTGTACGTTGTACGTCCGGCCTAAAGTTACCCCTCATAAAGCAGGGGTAAGTCAGCAGCAGACATGCACAGGTCAGCTAGAGAGCAGCTACAGCAGCACCGTTACAGACGAGCTGAGCAACCACACTTGCAGGACACACATCTGTATGCCAACATGCCAGGGGCAGCCATGGTCATAGCACTACTACTGTGGCCACAGGCACGTAGGAGGGCATGGGAGAGGATCTACCGAACGCGCATGAACGTCTTTGGCATGGGAGATTTGGAGGTGTATCGCATCTTCAAATTCAGCCCTGATGCCATTCTGGAAATAGCCACAGCCCTGCATCATGACATCACCAGCAAGACACGACGCTCACATGCAGTGCAGCCACTGGTCAAGGTACTGGCAACACTGCATTTCCTTGCCAGTGGTTCATTCCAGTATACAAGTGGAGTCGTGGCTGGGATGTCACAATCCACCATGAGCAGATGTGTGCACCAGGTTGTCCCCGCAATCCTCACAAACCCACCAATGAGCACCTGCGGCAGAAGGCAATGCAGGATTTCTACAGAATTGCCGAATTCCCACGCACCGTGGGGGCCATTGATTGCACACATGTGTCACTATGGCCCCCCCGTGCCACAGAGCACATATACCGCAATCATAAGCAGTGGCATTCCATCAATGCCTCATATGGCACGTCCGTGCCAAACACCCAGGGGCCAGCCACGACAGCTACATATACCGTCAAAGCAACATCCCAACAGAATTCGAACAGAATGTGTATGGGGACAGCTGGCTGGTTGGGGAGTGACATGGGAGTCAGGCATGACTCTCCGACCCCATGATGCAGACATCAGAAGGGTCACATTCACGGCTAATATCCTCCTGTCTTTTCCCTTCCAGGTGACTCGGCATATGCACTTGGGCCCCATCTCCTGACTCCATACCGGGATTCCCAAACCAGAGGAGAGAGAAGATACAATGCTGCACAAATACCCACCCGTGCAGTGGTGAAGCGCACATTTGGCCTCTTGAAGTCCCGTTTCCAATGCCTGGATAAGTCCGGGGGGACCCTGTTGTATTCCCCAAACTTTGTGTGGCAGATCATCGGTGCATGTTGCGTGCTGCACAACTACGCCATGAGAAAGGGCCTTGAGATTGACATATGTGATGACCTGACCCCCGACCCACACAGTCCCCCCCTGAACGAGGCTACCCCGTCTGCTGAAGGAACAGCAGTCAGGAGTTGCCTCGTGGAACGTATCTTTGCACGTTAAACACACACATTCATCATGGCACATGGACAATGCACGCATGCACACCACTGTGGTCCATAGCTCACACACACCACATCCACCTCACATTGGATTAGCCCAAGTCCACCATGCAGGACTAGGGAGCAGCAACGCCACGCCAAGGCCCCAAGAATGTTGCTGTCCATTAATACCACATTCACACGGCCAAGGGGATAACCTCTCCCCGACGACCCAGGGTGACACACTTTACTAGCAGGAGTGTCACCCCCACATTCACACACCAGTCACATTGTAGCCTGCACTACTGACCGTGTGCATACACTACTAAAACAAAATAGCTCTTTACCAGAGCAAATAAGAAAACAAAATAGCTCTTAACCAGAGCAAATAAGAAAACAAAATAGCTCTGAACCAGAGCATATAAGAAAAAAAAAGAAGGCAATCAATTGCCCTGTCGTGGGCCAAGTCTGGTGCCACGGCTCCGGCTCCTTAACTCTCTGGTGGGAGCCTCGGGTGGGGGGATGGGGCATCAGGAGGAGGAGGATCATCCCCTGGTCTCTCCCTGGATGCCTGCCTGCCCTCCATTGCTAGGGCAATGTGGCTGAGGAACACATTGGTCTGCGCCTGCATCCGCAGCTGCCGGGTGGTGCTCTGCCGCTGGAGGAGCCTTGTCTGCCTCCCCTCTGCCCTGATGGCAGCTGTATTGGCCTTTACAGCCATGGCCAGGCTCTTGACCTCTCCCACAAGGCATGATGTAGTGGCCTGCAGCTCACCAACGCAGGTCACCAGAGCAGGTCACCAGAGCAGCGCAGTTGGCGCTGACATCCTGCAGGCTCTCATTGATCTGTGCCGATGAGGCCAGGCTCTCTGCCACACGCCGCATGTCCCTGGCGACAGCACCCATATGGCGGGTCTGGCGGGCCTGATCCCTGGCAAGAATTTCCTGGATGGCTTCAGGAACACCCCTGGTCTTGTGGGTAGCCTTCCTGGGGGCAGGAGAGGCTTGTGGCCATGTGTACGGGGAGGCCCTTGAGGGGCTTTCCCTGATGATGGAGGAGGGTGGGGGGCTACCCCTGATGGGGGAGGAGGGTTGGGAGGGTCCAGGGATGATGGGATCCTCAACAAGGTATAAAACTTCATCTAGGTCCCCATGCTCCTCCACAACTTCCTCTAGGGGTGAGATGTGGGCATTCTCATCCTGGGATGGCGTCGGTCGCCCAGCAGCCGACGATGGCCCAGCTCCCTCCAGCACATCTGTAGATGACACAAAACATTCACATGTTGGTGGACCCAAACACTTGGCACATGTCCCCCTCCACCCCCTCACATGCTACACACCGAATAGGAGATAAAACACACTTACCTGTCCTCAAGGCCTGGTCACCGGAGTCAAATCCCTCGATGCCCTCCACCTGCTTCCGCTGCAGACATTGGGCGATGACCTCCTCCTCATCCGTCAATCGCAGAAATGAGGCTGGTCCTCTACTCATGCCCCTGGCGTGCCTCCTCATAAGGGCCAGTTTCTCTAGGACCTTACGTCTCAGGTCATTGATTTTTTTCCCCACATCGTCTGGCTTCCTAGTCTCATTCCCAACGGCATTGACCTAAAGGGTGATCTCCTCCAGAATCTCCTTCTTCCGTGCCTTGCTGGTCTGGGAGCTGTGGGCACCATGGAGGAACTTATCATATTTTGCCATTCCAGCACTAATAATATGCCTCTCCTCCTTAGAGAAGTTTTTCTTCCTCCTCTCCTTGCCTCCATTTCCAGCTGCCGCCATCGCTTAGCAAAGTACCTTGCTTCAGGGGGGGAAACAAGCAGGATGTACTTTTGCGGCAGAGGGGCATATGGCTGGGCGTATTTATGCACTTGGCATAAAACGGTGGGCCGGCGTATCCCAGGAAGTTGTGCCGGCGTAGTCATGATCATGCGCATAGGGGCGCAAACCGTACGTCCATGTCACTGCGCATGAGCCGTTTTAGATACGCCGGGCGTAAAGCATTGCACTGTGCTCGGACCATCATTTGCATAAGGTCACACCCACTTACACTTACGCTGCCTTACGCCTACGAAATTACGTTACGAGCATTTCCATTGTGAATAGTGTGCTCGCCGCTCTGCGCCTCGTCAGCGTATCGTATATTCGCTACGCTTCACCCGCCTAAAGATGCGCCAATCTACCTGAATCTGGCCCAAAGAGTTTGTGAGAACACACAGAGATCTAAAACTACGTCTGATACAGAACTTCCAAGAGATATTATCTGCTGCATGCAAAACGTTCCTCTAAAAAAAAAAATACTCAGTGTAACGGAAGGTCCCACACTCTGCTTGAGTGCTTCCGTCAGCTCACTGCTTCCTCCAATCTGGACCTTCAGATATCAGATTTTACAGCCGAATATTGTAAGAACCAGATGAGACTAGCTCAGTTACAAAGCTGGACATGAACTTGTTATTGAAACACATGTAACAACAGATATTCACTCAGGGACAATGCCTTCTCCCTTGGGTTCAAATCAGCAATAAGGAACATAAATACAAATAAATACAACGCAAACAATAGAACAATGGATTACAGCCACACCCCAAATGATCCCAGCAAAGAGTCCAACAACATGAGATAACATGCAATATATGCATATATACAACATTCCAGTGTGACTGTACAGCGACTAGCACAGATCAGACTGGGGTTCTCATCACCCCATAGGAGGGATGGGGCAAGCTGGACAAGGAGTTTCCAGAGCTCTCCCAGGTAAGATGGGTTCCACAAGCCTCCCACCCAAAGTGACTCCCGTCACACATCTCAACTTTTGGCATGGGACTAAGACATGAGGGGTTGACTCTGAAGTTAGTCAGTAGTTCCAGTCCCCCAATGCCAGTATCCACACAGTACCCCAATTAAATTACTTATGCAGCCAGCCTATTCCTCTCTCAGAGAACATACCCACCACTGGGGAAAAGCGTGGACTGGCCCTTCTCCCTGAAGTCCTTTAAGCCACTGGAGAGACAAGGTGGCTGGGCTCACTTCCTCATGGTGTGGGGGACCTGGGCTGACTGCCTAGCATCCCTGGAGTATACAGGTGGAGACTGAAGACTGTAGACTGAAAACTCATTACATTTTTCTGCATGGCTGACATCCTCCTGTCTCAGTGCCGCACCATTTCCTGAGGTTGTGTCAGTGGAGACCGAAGTCCTAGCCATTTTCACAGGAACTGCCTCTTCTGTTAGTTTATTGTTTATTGTTTATTGCTTGTATAGCGTAGAATCACCTGAAGGTATCGAAACGCTTCCAGACCTTAACAATTCACAACGAGACCGGGTGTTACAGGCATAAATTAACATAGTAACAATATACAATATGTACCACGATTAAAATCACTTAATATAAACAACAATATAGAACCAAAAACCAATACGATACAATATAAAACCATAAAAATCACATAAAACCAACGGAGAGACAACACACAATTCCCCATAAAACAAATTCAGCAGTACTACCCTCCAAAATGCCCTAACCTCAATACTCCTATCATTATGCCTCTGCCCACAGGCAGGTTTTAAGATTCCTCCTAAATGTAAGCAAGTCTGGACTCTGTCTAAGACTTAGGGGGAGTAAATTCCATTCTCTCGGGCCGAGCACAGAAAAAGCCCGGCCCCCCATTTTTTCAGCCGACTCTTTGGCTGTTCAAGGCGGAATTTGCAGCTCCACCTAAGGGAGCGGCCAGTAACATGTCTATTCAATTTGGCACAGAGATATGCGGGTCCTAGCCCGTGAAATGCTTTAAAAACAAGTGTTAACATTTTAAAACGCACCCTCTGACCAACTGGCAGCCAATGCAGGGCAGCCTGATGTCTCTAGATGGGGCAGTGGCCTCTGAGGTTTAATGCAAGCCTTACCGCCTGGTTCTGGACCTTTTGAAGTCTCCCAATCTGGACTTGAGGCAGTCCAGCCAGGAGACCATTACAATAGTCCAGATGCGGAAGGACCAGAGCGCGCAGAGGCTAGCAGAACTCTGCCCTGTTGCCAGCCCCTCTTCTGGGTTGTTGGCATCATTCTGGGGTGCCATCTGCTGCTGGGAAGGGAAGCCGGCTGCTCCATCTCCCTTACCCTCCTCTGGCTGCCAGGATGACATGTCTCTGGTACTCAAAATATTCCAATTGCAGACCTTCCTGGATAACGGCCAATAAGAAAAAAGGGTGCTGAAGCGATCACCAGCAGGGAACTGGAAAAGCAATCATATAAATATATTCACCAGCACACCAAGGATCGTTTAAAAGAATGTCCAAAAATGTTTAATGCAGAGAAACGATCACAAAGACAGCAACATTTCGAGGTCGCACAGGGCCTCTTCGTCAGGCAAGTGACGAAGAGGCCCAGCGCTACCTCGAAACGTTGCTGTCGTTGTGAACGTTCTTTTAAACGATCCTTGGTGTGCTGGCAAATATATTTATATGTCTCTGGTACTGTCTCCCAGATGCACGGATCCTTGCAGGGGAGGAAAGACCGCCACCTTCTCGCCTTGGGCCTCTGAAACTGCTGCAGGTGTAGGGCAGAGGTCTTGGACATTCTGTCCAGTTTGGAGTTGGAAAGCACTTGCCCTGTTGCATACCAATGACCTGGAGGGCTCCAATACAGAGCTCCACCCATATATGCTGCCTGAGCTCCAGGTATTCACCTGGAGACACAGTTCTGGAGTATGCTGAAAGGACGATCTGCAGCAGCCCCAAGAACTCTGATGCCAGATCCATATCTCAGCTAGGGTGACCAAAGTCTGCCATCCTGATCTTGGATCCAGGTGGAGGTTTGTATGTCCCTGACTGCAGGAAGCATCCCACTGCTTGCCACCAATGTAACAGAAGCTCCACACTCCAACTGAGTTCTGCCATCAGCACACTGCTTCCATCAATCTGGACCTTCAGATATCAGATTTTACAGACAACTATTGTAAGAACCAGATGAGACTAGCTTAGTTACAAAGCTGGACATGAACTGTTTATTGAAACACATGTAACAACAGATATCCACTCAGGGACAATGTCCCCCGCCCTTGGAATCAGAGCAGGGTAAACAGTCCAATCAGCAATAAGAAACAGAAATACAAATATCCATCTTATAATACATTTCTCACAAGGCAGACACAAACAACAGAACAATGAAATACAACCACACCCCAAATGATCCCAGCAAAGAGTCCAACAGCACGAGACAACACACAATATATATACCATATATACTCGAGTATAAGCCAAGTTTTTCATCACATTTTTTGGTGCTGAAAATGCCCCACTTGGCTTATACTTGAGTCACCTTTTTGCACCTGATCTCACAGACTTTGGGGACCCGGTACTGGTTGGCCCTAGGTCCTCTTGGCACAAATATAGCCCACTCTTCCTCTACAAGTGTGCAAAGTTTGTTGTCCAGGGGACCTACGGCCAGGGAGCACCAATTCTTCAAAGTCGGGCACCCCTTCCATAGACTCCAATGTTAAATGGTAATTTCTCTGGTAACTTTGGGGACGCAGTACCGGCTGGCCGTAGGTCCTCTGGACCCGAAACATGGCACACATGTAGCCCCATGGGCACAGTGAGGTATGGACACAGTGAGGCATGGGCACAGTGAGGCATGGGCACAGTGAAGGTGTTCCTATACAGCTGATACAGCATTTGTGGTGGTCCAGGTGCTCCCCCACAAGGGTCCCCACTCACCAGATCCAACTACCCACCAGGGGTATATAGCATGTACTATAGGCTTCCCAGTTTTCCACTATATCTATATATACCTACTACATGCTGTGTACCCCTGGAGGGGAGTTGGATCTGGTGAGTGGGGACCCTTGTGGGGGAGCACTGGGACCACCGCGAATGCTGTATCAGCTGTATAGGAACACCTTTCCTCACTGCAAGAACCTGCATCCATAAGCCCTGACTGGAATCAATAGAACTTCTCCCACTAGAGACTATGGTGTTTTATGTTTTTATGTGATCTCCTTTATGCGGTCTTAACGATCAGACATCATATAGCCTTAGACCTGAGGCTGCAATTGGACTATATACTTTCATTCACTGTATGATTATTTTGATTCTCACCTACACATAGCATTTGTTAATAAGCTGGCACAGGCACACACTAACGGTTTTATTTCCTCTGTGGAGGCTTACACATCTAGCCAAGGTTACCACTGCCAGCTGTTGGGGAAGCTCATACATTGAATTTTTTCACATATTCTATTATATTTAGTGCACTTATTTGTAGCTCACCTTATTGGATCCTATATCTGGGTCCTTTTCTCACCCTTTATGGTATAAGGAAATTAGACACATATATACACATACAATGTATGTGCTTTCATTTGTGTCATATCTTTACATAATACACTCTTCAAATGTGCTTTAAAATGTTTTCCTTTTTATGAACAAGAAAATAATGAGGTTATGCTGTGGGGCTGGTATGAAATTATTTCCAGGGCTGCTTTTCTTCCCCAGTCCAGCCCTGCATCCAGGGCTTAGATTGCACTGTGCAGTGCGCAGTGCATTGCAGGGAGTTCGGGTGGCGAACACCCTCTGAATGCCCTGCAAGTTCGGGAGTTCACTGAATGAGCAGGCCAAACTTTTGTTCCCCCAACTTTAGTGACTACTTGTTACAGAATTCAAGGAAGAAAATGTGTGGGGATCTTTATAAAGTGAGTTTAAAAGCTTCAAAACTATTCCGATTATTAATAATAGGCAGGAAATAATTGTCATTCTATGTGGAAATAAGTAGATGATTTTACATTTTTCCCATAGATAAGTAACATTCAGACACTCACCAGGCGGAGATCTATCTATGATGTTCTCACAATAAGTCCCGTAGAACATGTCTGGACAAATACACTTGGTTCCATCATAGGTACCTCCATTTTTGCATTCTGTGTAAGAGAATTTAAAAGTCAGAAAAGGCAAATAAATGAACAATTATCATACAATTATTGAACTTCAGGAAAAGGGCTAAATATACAGATAAACTGCATGTATTTCATTTTGCTGAGGTACTGTTATAAACATGGGAAAGATGTGCTACTTTACAGGCAGACTAAGGGGAACCCCCCAGGCACAATATTTAAAGGAGTATTTAATTTGTATTGTTTCACTTTAAGCATTATTAAAATCATTACTCCTTAAAAAAATATTGTTTTAAAACTTTTTTTTTTTGCACTGATACATGTCCCCTTGGGCAGTAGCCAGGTCCCCATACACTGTGTATGGCAATAACTTGCATATAACCCTTTAAAATGATCACTTTTGATTTTTCATGTTCGTGTCTTATAGATTTTAACAGTGTTTTTGCATGTTCACACAAATGTTTTACCTGTTTGCGGTGTTTTGGTGCCGTGTTTGGCTCATCCCTATTAAGGACACCACGGCCGGCTTTCCTTGCATGGCCCCGCTCCTTAACAAACAACTATTCACTGCGCCCTGATTGGGCAAAGCTTTGCGCAATCGAGGCTTAGAATGCACTGTGCAGCCGCATTGCAGGGCGAATATCGGCCCAAGGCCCTGCAAATTTGGGTGTTGGTAGAATGAGCAAATAGGAAAACTTTTGCTCGGACTGAACCGTTTGCCCCAACTCTAGCGACTACTTGTTACAGAATTCAAGGAAGGAAGTGTGTGGGGATCTTTATAAAGTGAGTTTAAAAGCTTCAAGACTATTCAGATTATTAAGAGTAGGCTGGAAATAATTGGGATTCAATGTTTAAATAAATAAATGATTTAAAATTTTGCCCAGAGATATGTAACATGCAGACACTCACCAGTCGGGGGTATATCTATGATATTCTCACAATAAGTCCCATAGAACTTGTCTGGACAAATACACTTGGTTCCATCATAGGTACCTCCATTTTTGCAGTCTGTAGAAGAGAATTTAAAAACCAGAAAAGGCAAATAAATTAACAATTATCATACAATTATTGAACTTCAAAGGATTGTAAAGGTTTGTTTTTTATTTTCTAAATAGGTTCCTTTAAGCTAGTGCATTGTTGGTTCACTTACCTTTTTCTTTCCATTTCCCTTCTAAATGTTTATTTTCTTTGTTTTCTTTGTCTGAATTTCTCACTTTCTGTTCCTCCTGAGTAAGCTGTTCTGGTTGACTAACCACCACTTGGATGATGGTGGCAAGCTTACTGAGGAGAAACAGGAAGTGAGAAAATCAGACAAAGAAAAAAAAACATTTAGAAGGGAAATCAAAGGAAAAGGTAAGTGAACCAACAATGCACTAGCTTAAAGGAACCTATTTAGAAAATAAAAAAACGATCCTTTACAACCCCTTTAAGGAAAAAGGCTAAATATACAGATAAAATGCATGTATTTTATTTTGCTGCAGTATTGTTATAAACATGGGAAATATGTGCTACTTTACAAGCAGACTAAGGGGACTCCCAGGCACGATATTTGAAGGAGTATTTCATTTTATGGTTATTGGACTCCAGAAAATAGCTAAATATACAGATAAAATGCATGTATTGGAGCTGTGTTATCTTCCAAAAGACTTATATGTCTGTCCATCCAGCCCTAAGATTTACATAGCTCTGCCACAAAGCATATCCCTGTCTGGCGGGACACTACAGACCTGTTTTTTCTCTGCTGCAGTTAAAGCAGTATCAAACCCAAAACAAAAAAATTAACATATTGCAACTTACTAATCATTAGATGTGGTGGCTGCATTTGTTTATTTTAAGGCTTCCCCCCCTTTGGTTATCACATGGTGATCTGGCCAGTAACAGACCTCCTGTGATAGAGCACCAGCCAACTTTAGATGAAGGAGCACAGGGAGCACCTTTGGACAGCAGCATTGTTAGCGTGGGCGGAGGGTTATGCCACATACACACGACCGTTTTCCGGGTTCTAAAAAATGTCCTTTTTTAAGGGTCTAGAAAAAACAACGTTAAAATGGCCTTGCCTACACAAGGTCGTGAAAAAAAAAATGCTCTAGCAAAGCGCGGTGATGTACAACACGTACGACGGCACCATAAAGGGGAAGTTCCATTCGGATGGCACCACCCTTGGGGCTGCTTTTGCTGGTATTGTGTTAGTAAAAGACGATTCGCGCTTTTCAGTCTGTTACAGTGTGATGAATGTGCTTACTCCATTAACAATACGAGGCATGGAGGAGCTCAGCTATGAGGAAAGATTAGAGGAACTGAATTTATTCACTCTTGAGAAGAGGAGAATAAGGGGGGATATGATCAACATGTACAAATACATAAGAGGTCCATATAGTGAACTTGGTGTTGAGTTATTCACTTTAAGGTCAACACTGAGGACAAGGGGGCACTCTTTACGTCTGGAGGAAAAGAGATTTCACCTCCAAATACGGAAAGGTTTCTTCACAGTAAGAGCTGTGAAAATGTGGAACAGACTCCCTCCAGAGGTGGTTCTGGCCAGCTCAGTAGATTGCTTTAAGAGAGGCCTAGATTCTTTCCTAAATGCACATAATATAACTGAGTACTAAGTTTTGTAGGTAAAGTTGATCCGGGGTAAATCCGATTGCCTTTCGGGGGATCAGGAAGGAATTTTTTCCCCTCCGGTAGCAAATTGGATCATCGCTCTGCTGGGGTTTTTTGCCTTCCTCTGGATCAACTGTGGGTATGGAGTTGGGTGTATGGGAGGATGTACTGTGTTTTACTTTGTTTTATTTTTATTTTTTTTTATGGTTGAACTGGATGGACTTGTGTCTTTTTTCAACCTGACTAACTATGTAACTATGTAACTATGTAACAATGGTATTTTCCCCATCTCATAACTTGCTATTGAGAATGCGCGTTTTCATTCACGTCGTTAAAGCCTACACACGACCATTTTTTACAACCTTAAAAACTACATTGTTAAAAATGTTGTGAAAAAATAGAGCATGTTCGAAATTTTTAATGCCCATTTTTTAGATCGTGAAAAAAAATGCTCTGGAGACCACACACTATCGTTTTTAATGAGATTTTAAAAAAACGTCATTTTTTAGAACCCAAAAAACGGTCGTGTGTACGCGGCATTAGATGTACCTACAGATTTACTTAAACCAACAAACTGAAACCAAACTCCAGCTAATACTTTAGAATCAGTTACAGCAAACAGTTATTTTTTTGGGGATAAATATTTTCCCTAAATAAATAATAGCTGATTATTGTAATCACTTTCGTCAGTGGTCAATTGTTTGCCTCAACTTCCTAACTGATACATTTACTGACCAGCTTGTTCTGTTGAAAAACAACAAACTTACTGGCTGGATCAACAGATGAAAATAGAAGAAAGAAAGCCTAAAAAAAAAAATACAGCCATTACATCTAAGAATTGATAAGCTAAAATATAATAACACTTTCAGGTCTTGATCTTTCCCCAGCCTGCTACTGGACAGTGAAAGAAGAAGCAGCACACTGATGAGTTTTTCATATTGTCACTCTGTTCTCTCACATTATTACCTTTTTATTCATCATCATGTTTGCATGTGTAGCACTACCCCCTCAGGAGCCGCTGGATAGATTTGGGTTTTCGGTCACAGACTTACAGGTTGCCATAAGACAAACTCCCAGTGTCCGGTCACCTTGATCCCGAAGGCTTGTCTATGCCCTATTGGATTACCTGCCTCCGGGCTCTCCTCAGACTGACTCCCCACCGAACAGCACAACTCGCTTGGGATCTTCTCTCAAAAGATGGGGGACCCAATAAGTCACTGGGGCCCATCACCGCTTCAGTTGCTCTGGGCCAACATGGTCCCGGAACCAAAGGCAAAGCATAGTATGTGCCTGGTAGGCCAAATCGCTGGGGCCTGTGATGTGCGCACACCCTAAAGGTGGGTGCCGCACCCGGATCCAACCTCGAACTCCCCCACCCAAAATGGCGTCTAACTAGAAGTACCCTCCCCCAGCATGCCCTGCAAGGGAAAAAACCCTCTGATTGGCTGCTGGCAAGAAGGCACCCTCTCCTGGACTCCACTGCTGCCAACTGTCGCCCCAAAGTGGAAAGGCACTTTAGGAACACAGAATGAACCGACAGCACAGCACAGCAACTAAATTTTACCAAATCGCATAGGGCCAGATTCAGGTAGATGGGCGAATCTTTATTTTGGAGTAACGTTTCTCATTTACGTTACTCCGCCGAAACTTTAGGAGCAAGTACTGTATTCACAAAGCACTTGCTCCTAAAGTTGCGGCGGCGTAGCGAAAATGAGCCGGCGGAATTCAAATTGGGAGGGTAGGGGGCGTGTATTATTACGCGCATGCATCGACTGTCAGTGCGCATGCTCCAAATTCTGTCAGTGAACGTCAATGACGTCAATCCCCATTCACGGACGTATTACGCAAACGACGCGAACATTTTTAAATTCAACGCGATGACGACGGCCATACTTAACATAGGATACTCCACTAGGGGGCTGTTTTTTCTTTACGCCGCGTATCTCTTACGGAAACGTCGGAAAGTCACTGCGTCGGGCCCGAATACGATCGTGAATTGCCGATTCTCGCTGATTAACATATTCTTGGCGTTAATCAGTGGGAACGCCCCGAGCGCCATTTTTAAAATTGCAGTTCCGATACGACGGCGAAATACAATTAGGCCGCTCGTATAGGAACTCCAACCCGGCGTTTCTTGTTTTCTGCTTACAGAAAACAGAAACGCCGGCTCAAAGTGACAGTTAGGCTGGAGTATCACTGATACTCCAGCCTAACTCTACCTGAATCTGGCCCATAGATGGGAGCTACATTACTCTTTCATCACCCTCTAAATTTAAGATAGCACCTGGACTGAAAGTACACAGGCGCTACACATGCAGCACACCTGATTGGCTCTCCCAGTCTGAATTCTTCTGTATAGAAGATTGTGATAGTCAAAAAAAGGTACATAGTATAGATAGAGTAAGGGAGGGTTATAACCCTGTCACTTTATTTGCTATCTGTGTCTGTTGAGTAGATTTTCCTTCACTTCCTGTCACAGAGCCAAAACAGGAAGTGAGTGGAAATCTCCCCATTGGAACATTTCTCTCTATCCCTTTTTTTCTTAGTGATAATGTTCACTACAAAGAGGGTGAATTTCCCCAACAGGGACACAGACAGCAGTAAAAACGTGCATAGGGATGAATATGGCACAAAATCAGGTGTTTAAAATTGGAGTTGAGATGGGAGTGCATATGGGAAGTAGTTTGGCAAAGAGAAAATGGTCCACCAAGTCATTGGAGGTGGTTGCAGCTCCTCAAAAAACAAGCCTTGAGTATGATCTGATGCACAAATTGGAAAAGAAAGGAAGGCGGGCGCCACCACTTCCTTAATGTCTCTGTAGTTCGGATGGCAGGCTCTTTGATATGTGTGACACCGCGGTGTCTACTCACAGAGCATAGTGAGAACGGAGTGACATAATTAAAGGAGGTAAATGCATGGGGCTTTTCATAAAGTAAGTTTACAATATTGTTCAGATTTATGTGAGTAGGCTAGAAACAACTGAAAATCAATGTAGAAATACATTATTTTCAAAAAGATGTGGTTTTTTTTGCGGTAGAAGTGAACATAGCCTTTAAAGTGAAACACATAGGGCTACAAATACTTACACGTGGTTGGCGTAGTAGTTGTAATTGTTTTAGCAGTAGTTTTAGCTGCAGTTGTAGTAGAAGATTTGGTACTAGCAGTAGTTTTAGCTGCAATTGTTGTAGAAGCTCTGGTACTAGCAGTAGTTTTAGCTGCAGTTGTAGTAGAAGCTATGGTACTAGCAGAAGTTTTATCTGCAGTTGTAGTAGATGCTCTAGTACTAGCAGTAGTTTTAGCTTCAGTTGTAGTAGAAGCTTTGGTACTAGTAAAAGTTTTAGCTGCAGTTGTAGTAGAAGCTCTGGTACTAGCAGTAGTTTTAGCTTCAGTTGTAGTCGAAGTTTTGGTACTAGTAGAAGTTTTAGCTGCAGTTGTATTAGAAGCTTGGGTACTAGCAGTAGTTTTAGCTTCAGTTGTAGTAGAAGCTTTGGTAGTAGTAGAAGTTTTAGCTGCAGTTGTAGTAGAAGCCCTGGTACTAGCAGTAGTTTCAGTCGCAGTTGTAGTAGGAGTTATGGTAGTTGCAGTGGCTAAAGTAGTTTCATCTGCAGTTGTAGTTGAAACTGTGGTAGTAGTGAAAGATCCAGCTGAAGTTGCAGAGTTATTCAATGTAGTCATAGGAGTTTCAACTGCAGCTGTAATAGGAGTTGTAAAAGGCACAGTAAAGTTAACTGTGGTTGTAGGAGGGGCTGTGGTAGAAACAGTAGTAGTTCCAACTGCAGTTGTTAACAGAGAGCGAGCAGTAGATTCAACTGGTGTTGCAGTAGAAGGGGTTGTGCGAGTAGCTACAGTTTCAACTGCAGCAGGAATTGTGGTAGTCACAGATGATGTTGCAGTGGGAACTGCAGTAATAGTAGGAGTTGTAGCTGCAGTTGTAGTAGAAGTTGTACTAGTAAAAGCAGTTTTTACTGCAGTAGAAGACATAGTAGCAGCAGTTACTACTGCAGCTGTAATAGGAGTTGTGCTAGCTACAGTATTTTCCGTTTCAGTGGTAGTAGGGGTTGTAGAGGTAGGAGTAAGAGTTTCAACTGCAGTTGTAATAAGAGCACTAGTAAATTCATTGTGTGTTGTAGTTATAGTTTTGGTAGTAGCAGCAGTTGAATTTGAAATCAGAGTTTGAGCAGTAGATTCAAATGGTGTTGCAGTAGAAGTTGTTGTAGTAGCTACAGTTTCAACTGCAGCTGTAATAGGGGTTGTGGTAGTCACAGCTGATGTTGCAGTGGGAACTGCAGTAAAAAAAGGAGTTTTGGCTGCAGTTGTAGAAGAAGTTGTACTAGTAACAGCAGTTTTGGCTGCAGTAGAAGACACAGTAGCAGCTGTAATAGGAGTTGTGTTACCTAAAGTAGTTTCAGCTTTAGTTGTAGTAGGGGTTGTATTGATAGGAGTAAAAGTTTCAGCTGCACTGGTAAATGTATCTTGTTTTGTAGTTAGAGTTGTTGTAGTAGCAGCAGTTTCAACAGCAGATGTAATTGGAATTGTTGTAGCCACAATAATTTCAGCTGTAGTTGTAACTGGGGCTGATGTAGCAGTTGTAGTTTCTGTGATAGTTGTAGTTGAGGTCAGGGTAATAGTTGTAATTTCTGCTGGGTTTGTAGTAGGAGTTGTAGTAATAACAGCAGTTTCATCTGCAGATGTAATAGGAGTTGTAGTAGCTAAAGTAATTAAAGCTGCAGTTGGAGCAGATGTTGTTGTAGTAGCAAATCCATCTACAGCTGTACTAAAAAATATGGTAGTAGCGGGAAACTCAGCTGTAACTGTAGCAAAAGTTGTAGTAGCAATAGTAGATCCAGTTGCAGAAGGAATAATAGTAGTAGCAGCAGCCGGGGTTGTATTTATTGTTGTCTCAGGAGCAGTTGTATCCGGGCGGAGTGATGTTTCTGCTGTTGCATCAGGCATGGTAGATGTTTCCGGTGTTTTAGTTGTAGTATCAGTTGTGGTTAATATATCTGATCGAGTTGTTTGTGGAACAACTGCTGTTACTACTGTTGTTTCAGATACACTGGACAACGCAGTTGCACTTGTTTCAGGAACCATTGTTGTTTCTGCCGTTGCTTTAGAATCTGTAGTTAAATTTGCCACAGTTGTGTCAACACCGGGTGATGTTTCTGTGGTTTGGTCGGGCAAAGTAGATGTTTCTGCTTTTTCCGTTCTTGTATAAAGTAAGGTTGATATATCTACTGTAGCTGTCTCAGGGACAGATGTTGTTTCAACAGTGGCATTAGACAAAGCAAGGGTTTCTAAAGTAGTTGTAGCTATTGGGACTGTAGTTTCAGATGATGCATCAAGGACAGTCGATACATCTGATGTAGCTGTGCCAGGAGCGAGAGTTTCTACTGTTGTATCAGGCACAGTCACTACTGTTGTACTCTTTTCTAAAGCCAGTGTTGTATTTGCTGTTGTGTCAGGAATAGTTCTTGAAACTGGGGTAGTTGTGTCTGGGTGGAGTGTTGTATCTGCTTTTGTGCCAGGAATAAGTGTCAAATCTGCTGTGGTTGTGTCTGGGTGGAGTGTTGTATCTGCTGTTGTGCCAGGAATAGTTCTTGAAACCGGGGTAGTTGTGTCTGGGTGGAGTGTTGTATCTGCTGTTGTGCCAGGAATAAGTGTTGAATCTGCTGTAGTTGTGTCTGGATGGAGTGTTGTATCTGCTGTTGTGCCAGAAATACGTGTTGAATCTACTGTAGTTGTGTCTGGATGGAGTGTTGTATCTGCTGTTGTGCCAGGAATAAATGCTGAATCTGCTGTAGTTGTGTCTGGGTGGAGTATTGTATCTGCTGTTGTGCCAGGAATAAGTGTTGAATCTGCTGTAGTTGTGTCTGGGCGGAGTGTTGTATCTGCTGTTGTGCCAGGAATAAGTGCTGAAGCTGCTGTAGTTGGGTCTGGGTGGAGTGTTGTATCTGCTGTTGTGCCAGGAATAAGAGCTGAATCTGCTGTAGTTGTGTCTGGGTGGAGTGTTGTATCTGCTGTTGTGCCAGGAATAAGAGCTGAATCTGCTGTAGTTGTGTCTTGGTTGAATGTTGTATCTGCTGTTGTGTCAAGAATAGTTCTTGAGTCTGCTGTAGATGGGTCTGGGTGAAGTGTTGTATCTGCTGTTGTGCCAGGAATAAGTGTTGAATCTGCTGTAGTTGGGTCTGGGTGGAGTGTTGTATCTGCTGTTGTGCCAGGAATAAGTGTCGAATCTGCTGTAGTTGTGTCTGGGTGGAGTGTTGTATCTGCTGCTGTGCCAGGAATAAGTGTCGAATATGCTGTAGTTGTGTCTGGGTGGAGTGTTGTATCTGCTGCTGTGCCAGGAATAAGTGTCGAATATGCTGTAGTTGTGTCTGGGTGGAGTGTTGTATCTGCTGCTGTGCCAGGAATAAGTGTCGAATCTGCTGTAGTTGTGTCTGGGTGGAGTGTTGTATCTGCTGCTGTGCTAGGAATAAGTGTTGAATCTGCTGTATTTGTGTCTGGATGGAGTGTTGTATCCGCTGCTGTGCCAGGAAAAAGTGTTGAATATGCTGTAGTTGTGTCTGGGTGGAGTGTTGTATCTGCTGCTGTGCCAGGAATAAGTGTCGAATATGCTGTAGTTGTGTCTGGGTGGAGTGTTGTATCTGCTGCTGTGCCAGGAATAAGTGTTGACTCTGCTGTAGTTGGGTCTGGGTTGAGTGTTGTATCTGCTGTTGTGCCAGGAATAGTTCTTGAAACCGGGGTAGTTGTGTCTGGGTGGAGTGTTGTATCTGCTGTTGTGTCAGGAATAAGTGTTGAATCTGCTGTAGTTGTGTCTGGGTGGAGTGTTGTGTCTGCTGTTGTGCCAGGAATAGTTCTTGAAACCAGGGTAGTTGTGTCTGGGTGGAGTGTTGTATCTGCTGTTGTGTCAGGAATAGTTCTTGAGTCTGCTGTAGTTGTGTCTTGGTGGAGTGTTGTATCTGCTGTTGTGTCAGGAATAAGTGTTGAGTCTGCTGTAGTTGTGTCTTGGTGGAGTGTTGTATCTGCTGTTGTACCAGGAATAGTTCTTGAGTCTGTTGTAGTTGTGTCTTGGTGGAGTGTTGTATCTGCTGTTGTGTCAGGAATAAGTGTTGAATCTGCTGTAGTTGTGTCTGGGTGGAGTGTTGTGTCTGCTGTTGTGCCAGGAATAGTTCTTGAAACCAGGGTAGTTGTGCCTGGGTGGAGTGTTGTATCTGCTGTTGTGTCAGGAATAGTTCTTGAGTCTGCTGTAGTTGTGTCTTGGTGGAGTGTTGTATCTGCTGTTGTGTCAGGAATAAGTGTTGAGTCTGCTGTAGTTGTGTCTTGGTGGAGTGTTGTATCTGCTGTTGTACCAGGAATAGTTCTTGAGTCTGTTGTAGTTGTGTCTTGGTAGAGTGTTGTGTCTGCTGTTGTGTCAGGAATAGTTCTCGAGTCTGCTGTAGTTGTGTCTTGGTGAAGTGTTATCTCCGCTGTTGCGTAAGATGTATTTGATGTTTCTGTTTTTTCAGTTGATGTATCATGTATGGTGGCTGTAGCTGATGCTGTTGATTCATAAACAAGCGTTGTTTCTGTTGTTGTATCAGACATGCGTGACACTTTAGCTGTGGTTGCCTCAGAAGCCAGTGTTATGTTTGCTGGTGTCTCAGGAACGGTTGTAAAATCTGCTGTGGTGGTACCAGCTGGAGTTGTTGTTTCTGCTGTTGGTTCATATTGGGCAGATGTTTCTGTTTTTTCAGCTGTTGTACCAAGTAGGGTTGTCATACCTGTTGTAACCATTTCTGTCAACATTGTTTCTACTGTTGTATCATAAACACTTGACACCGCAGCTGTGGTTGTTTCAGAAGCCAGCGTTGTATGCACTGCTGTCTCGGGATCAGTTAGTAAAACATCTGTAGTTGTGTCTGGGGATAGTGATGTTTCTGCTGTTGCGTCAGAGGTGGCAAATGTTTCTGCTATTTTAGTTGTATCAAGTACAGTTGATAACGCTGATGTAGTGGTTTCTGGAACGATTGTTATTTCTGCTGTTGTATCAGATACACTGGACAGTTCAGATGTGCTTGTTTCGGGAACCAATGTTGTTTCAGGTATTATTGTTAAATCTGCTACAGTTGTGTCAACGCCGGTTGATGTTTTTGGCATTGTGTTGGACAAAGTAGAAGTTTCTGCTGTTTCAGTTGTTGAATCCAGCACAGTTGTTTTATGTGGTGTAGTCTCAGGAATAAGTGTTGTTTCAACAGTTGTATCAGACAGTGTATGAGTTTCTACAAAAGGTGTAACTGTACCTCTTGTTTTAGCTGATGTATCAAAGACCGTTGATACTTCAGATGCAGTTGAGCCAGAAACAAGGGTTTCCTTTGCTGTTTCTACTGTTGTATATGATGCAGGCTCTACATCTGCTGTGCTTGTTTCAGAATTCAGTGTTGCCTCTGCTGAGGTGTCAGGAACAATCGTTGTTTCTGTAGTTGCTCCGGACACACTTGATACCTCAGGAGTTGTTTCAAAAGCCAGTGTTGTATCTGCTGTTGTGCCAAGAACAGTTGTTAAAGCATCTATAGAGGTGTGAGGGAGAAGGGTAGTTTCTGTTGTGGATTCAGACACAGTAGACGTTTCTGTTTTTTCAGCTGTGTCAAGTACGGTGGTTATATATGTGGCTGTTTCAGGAGCAAGCGTTGTCTCTGTTGCTGCATCAGTTGTAGGTATTATAACTGAAGTTTCAGCTGGTGTATCAAGCACCGTCGTTAAATCTGGTGTAGCTGTGCCAGGAGCAACAGTTTCCTTTGTTGTTTCTGCTGTTGAATCAAGCGTACTTGACACAGAAGCTGTGGTAGTTTCAGAAACCTTGTTTGTATCTACTGTTGTCTCAGGAACGATTGTTAAATGTACAGTAGTTGTGTCAGTGCTGAGTGATGTTTCTGCATTAGACGTAGTAAATGTTTCTGCTTTTTCGGTCGTAATATCAAGTATAGTTGGTATATATGATGTAGCTGTTTTGGGAACAAGTGTTGTTTCTGTTGATATTTCAGATATGCTTGACAACTCATTTGTGCTTGTTTCGGGACCTGGTGTTAAATCTGCTACAGTTGTGTCGACCCTGGGTGAAGTTTCTGGTGTTCTGTCAGACAAAGTAGATGTTTCTGCTTTTTCAGTGGTTGAAT
This sequence comes from Rana kukunoris, assembly GCA_029574335.1. NCBI lineage: Eukaryota > Metazoa > Chordata > Amphibia > Anura > Ranidae > Rana > Rana kukunoris. The sequence goes on along the minus strand of CM056051.1, from coordinate 513,510,383 downwards.
ACAGCATTGTTGATTTATGTGGTGAAGTTTTAGGAATAGGTGTTGTTTCTACAGTTGTTGAATGAGTTTCTACTGTAGGAGTAACTGTAACTTTTGTTTCAGCCGATGTATCAAAGACCGTTGAAATTTCTGATGCAGTTGAGCCAGGAACAAAAGTTTCCTTTGTTGTTTCTACTGTTGTATGAGGCACAGTCTCTACATCTGCTGTGCTTGTTTCAGAATTCAGAGTTGCCTTTGCAGAGGTGTAAGGAACAATAGATGTTTCTGTTGTTGCACCAGACACACTTGAAACTAATGTAACCTCAGACATTCTGGGCAACTCAGTTGTGCTTGTACCAGGAACCAGTGTTCTATCTGCTGCTGTTTCAGAAACTGTTGTGAAATCTGCTTTCGTTATGGCATCAGTGGTTGAGGTTTCTGTTGTCATGCCAGGCAAAGTAGATGTCTCTGCTTTTTCAGTTGTATCAAGTACAGTAGATCTTTCTGGTGTAGTTGTCTCAGGAGCAAACGTTTCTACAGTTGTATCAGACGAAGTGTGTGTTTCTACAGTTGGTGTAACTATTAAGACTGTTGTTTCGACTGAAGTATCAAGGACAGTCGACACTTCTATTGTGTCTGGTACCAATTCTACTGTTGTATAAGCTGTGGTATCAGCAAGAGTTGGTGATTCCGATGTAGTAGTTTCAGGGTGAAGTGATGTCTTTAATGATGTATGAGACATGGTAGATATTTCAGCTTTTACAGTTGTTGTATCAAGTGTGGTAGTTATATATAATGTGGCTGTTTCAGAAACAGGCACATTTGACATCTCAGCAAGTGTTGTTTCAAAATTTGGTGTTATGTCTTCTGGTGTCGCAGGGACATTTGTTAAGTCTGATGTAACTGTTGTTGAAACCATTGTTTCAGCTGTTGTTTTAGATATGCTGGACAACTCAGTTGTGCTTGTTTCAGGAACCGGTGTTTTATCTTCTGCTGTTTCAGAAACTGTTGTGAAATCTGCTGCAGTTGGGTCATCAGTGGTTGAGGTTTCTGTTGTCATGCCAGGCAAAGTAGATGTTTCTGCTTTTTCAGTTGTATAGAGTACAGTAGATGTTTCTGGTGTAGTTGTCTCAGGATCAATCATATCTACAGTTGTGTCAGACAAAGTGTGTGTTTCTTCAGTTGGTGTAATTATAAGGACTGTTGTTTCGGTTGAAATATCAAGGGAAGTCGACACTTCTATTGGGTCTGTTTCAGAATCTACTGTTGTATCAGCTGTGGTGTCATCAAGAGTTGGTAATTCCTCTGTAGTAGTTTTAGGGTGAAGTGATGTCTCTGATGTTGTATGAGACATGGTAGACATTTCAGCTTTCACAGTTGTTGTATCAGGTGTGGTAGTTATATCCAATGTGGCTGTTTCAGAAACAGGGCACACTTGACACTTCGCCATTGTTGTTTCAAAATCTGGTGTTATGTCTTCTGTTGTCTCAGGAACATTTGTTAAGTCTGATGTAACTGTTTTTGAATCAATTGTTGTTTCTGCTGTTGTTTCAGATATGCTGGACAACTCAGTTGTGCTTGTTTCAGGAACCGGTGTTTTATCTTCTGATGTTTCAGAAACTGTTGTAACATATGATGTAGTTGGGTCAACACAGGGTGAAGTTTCTGTTGTCATGCCAGGGAAACTAGATGTTTCTTCTTTTTCAGTTGTATCGAGTACAGTAGATGTTTCTGGTGTAGTTGTCTCAGGATCAATCCTTTCTACAGTTGTATCAGACAAAGTGTGTGTTTCTTCAGTTGGTGTAACTGTTAGGACTGTTGTTTCAGTTGAAATATCAAGGGCAGTCGACACTTCTATTGCGTCTGTTTCAGAATCTACTGTTGTATCAGCTGTGGTGTCATCAAGAGTTGGTAATTCCTCTGTAGTAGTTTCAGGGTGAAGTGATGTCTCTGATGTTGTATGAAACATGGTAGACATTACAGCTTTTACAGTTGTTGTATCAAGTGCGGTAGTTACATCTAATGTGGCTGTTTCAGATACAGGCACACTTGTCAACTCAGCCATTGTTGTTTCAAAATCTGGTGTTATGTCTTCTGTTGTCTCAGGAACATTTGTTAAGTCTGACGTAACTGTTGTTGAAGCCATTGTTTCGGCTGTTGCTTTAGATATGCTGGACAACTCAGTTGTGCTTGTTTCAGGAACCGGTGTTTTTATCATTCTGATGTTTCAGAAACTGTTGTAACATCTGATGTAGTTGAGTCAACATTGGGTGAAGTTTCTGTTGTCATGCCAGGGAAACTAGATGTTTCTTCTTTTCAGTTGTATCGAGTACAGTAGTTGTTTCTGGTGTAGTTGTCTCAGGATCAATCGTTTCTACAGTTGTATCAGACAAAGTGTGTGTTTCTTCAGTTGGTGTAATGTTAGGACTGTTGTTTCAGTTGAAATATCAAGGGCAGTCGACACTTCTATTGCATCTGTTTCAGAATCTACTGTTGTATCAGCTGTGGTGTCATCAAGAGTTGGTAATTCCTCTGTAGTAGTTTTGGGGTGAAGTGATGTCTCTGATGTTGTATGAAACATGGTAGACTTTCAGCTTTTACAGTTGTTGTATCAAGTGCAGTAGTTATATCTAATGTGGCTGTTTCAGAAACAGGTACACTTGACAACTCAGCCATTGTTGTTTCAAAATCTGGTGTTATGTCTTCTGTTGTCTCAGGAACATTTGTTAAGTCTGATGTAACTGTTTTTGAATCAATTGTTGTTTCTGCTGTTGTTTCAGATATGCTGGACAACTCAGTTGTGCTTGTTTCAGGAACCGGTGTTTTATCTTCTGATGTTTCAGAAACTGTTGTAACCATGATGTAGTTGAGTCAACACTGGGTGAAGTTTCTGTTGTCATGCCAGGGAAACTAGATGTTTCTTCCTTTTCAGTTGTATCGATTACAGTAGATCTTTCTGGTGTAGTTGTCTCAGGATCAATCGTTTCTACAGTTGTATCAGACAAAGTGTGTGTTTCTTCAGTTGGTGTAACTGTTAGGACTGTTGTTTCAGTTGAAATATCAAGGGCAGTCGACACTTCTATTGCGTCTGTTTCAGAATCTACTGTTGTATCAGCTGTGGTGTCATCAAGAGTTGGTAATTCCTCTGTAGTAGTTTCAGGGTGAAGTGATGTCTCTGATGTTGTATGAAACATGGTAGACATTTCAGCTTTTACAGTTGTTGTATCAAGTGCGGTAGTTATATCTAATGTGGCTGTTTCAGATACAGGCACACTTGACAACTCAGCCATTGTTGTTTCAAAATCTGGTGTTATGTCTTCTGTTGTCTCAGGAACATTTGTTAAGTCTGACGTAACTGTTGTTGAAGCCATTGTTTCGGCTGTTGTTTTAGATATGCTGGACAACTCAGTTGTGCTTGTTTCAGGAACCGGTGTGTTATCTTCTGATGTTTCAGAAAACTGTTGTAACATCTGATGTAGTTGAGTCAACACTGGGTAAAGTTTCTGTTGTCATGCCAGGGAAACTAGATGTTTCTTCCTTTTCAGTTGTATCGAGTACAGTAGATGTTTCTGGTGTAGTTGTCTCAGGATCAATCGTTTCTACAGTTGTATCAGACAAAGTGTGTGTTTCTTCAGTTGGTGTAACTGTTAGGACTGTTGTTTCAGTTGAAATATCAAGGGCAGTCGACACTTCTATTGCGTCTGTTTCAGAATCTACTGTTGTATCAGCTGTGGTGTCATCAAGAGTTGGTAATCCTCTGTAGTAGTTTCAGGGTGAAGTGATGTCTCTGATGTTGTATGAAACATGGTAGACATTTCAGCTTTTACAGTTGTTGTATCAAGTGCGGTAGTTATATCTAATGTGGCTGTTTCAGATACAGGCACACTTGACAACTCAGCCATTGTTGTTTCAAAATCTGGTGTTATGTCTTCTGTTGTCTCAGGAACATTTGTTAAGTCTGACGTAACTGTTGTTGAAGCCATTGTTTTGGCTGTTGTTTTAGATATGCTGGACAACTCAGTTGTGCTTGTTTCAGGAACTGGTGTGTTATCTTCTGATGTTTCGGAAACTGTTGTAACATCTGATGTAGTTGAGTCAACACTGGGTAAAGTTTCTGTTGTCATGCCAGGGAAACTAGATGTTTCTTCCTTTTCAGTTGTATCGAGTACAGTAGATGTTTCTGGTGTAGTTGTCTCAGGATCAATCGTTTCTACAGTTGTATCAGACAAAGTGTGTGTTTCTTCAGTTGGTGTAACTGTTAGGACTGTTGTTTCAGTTGAAATATCAAGGGCAGTCGACACTTCTATTGCATCTGTTTCAGAATCTACTGTTGTATCAGCTGTGGTGTCATCAAGAGTTGGTAATTCCTCTGTAGTAGTTTCAGGGTGAAGTGATGTCTCTGATGTTGTATGAAACATGGTAGACATTTCAGCTTTTACAGTTGTTGTATCAAGTGCAGTAGTTATATCTAATGTGGCTGTTTCAGAAACAGGTACACTTGACAACTCAGCCATTGTTGTTTCAAAATCTGGTGTTATGTCTTCTGTTGTCTCAGGAACATTTGTTAAGTCTGATGTAACTGTTTTTGAATCAATTGTTGTTTCTGCTGTTGTTTAGATATGCTGGACAACTCAGTTGTGCTTGTTTCAGGAACCGGTGTTTTATCTTCTGATGTTTCAGAAACTGTTGTAACATCTGATGTAGTTGAGTCAACACTGGGTGAAGTTTCTGTTGTCATGCCAGGGAAACTAGATGTTTCTTCCTTTTCAGTTGTATCGAGTACAGTAGATCTTTCTGGTGTAGTTGTCTCACGATCAATCGTTTCTACAGTTGTCTCTGATGTTGTATGAAACATGGTAGACATTTCAGCTTTTACAGTTGTTGTGTCAAGTGTGGTAGTTATATCTAATGTGGCTGTTTCAGAAACAGGCACACTTGACACTTCGGCCATTGTTGTTTCAAAATCTGGTGTTATGTCTTCTGTTGTCTCAGGAAAATTTGTTAAGTCTGCCGTAACTGTTGTTGAAGCCATTGTTTCGGGTGTTGTTTCAGATATGCTGGACAACTCAGTTGTGCTTGTTTCAGGAACCGGTGTTTTATCTTCTGATGTTTCAGAAACTGTTGTAACATCTGATGTAGTTGAGTCAACACTGGGTAAAGTTTCTGTTGTCATGCCAGGGAAACTAGATGTTTCTTCCTTTTCAGTTGTATCGAGTACAGTAGATGTTTCTGGTGTAGTTGTCTCAGGATCAATCGTTTCTACAGTTGTATCAGACAAAGTGTGTGTTTCTTCAGTTGGTGTAACTGTTAGGACTGTTGTTTCAGTTGAAATATCAAGGGCAGTCGACACTTCTATTGCGTCTGTTTCAGAATCTACTGTTGTATCAGCTGTGGTGTCATCAAGAGTTGGTAATTCCTCTGTAGTAGTTTTAGGGTGAAGTGATGTCTCTGATGTTGTATGAGACATGGTAGACATTTCAGCTTTCACATTTGTTGTATCAGGTGTGGTAGTTATATCCAATGTGGCTGTTTCAGAAACAGGCACATTTGACACTTCGCCCATTGTTGTTTCAAAATCTGGTGTTATGTCTTCTGTTGTCTCAGGAACATTTGTTAAGTCTGATGTAACTGTTTTTGAATCAATTGTTGTTTCTGCTGTTGTTTCAGATATGCTGGACAACTCAGTTGTGCTTGTTTCAGGAACCGGTGTTTTATCTTCTGATGTTTCAGAAACTGTTGTAACATATGATGTAGTTGGGTCAACACAGGGTGAAGTTTCTGTTGTCATGCCAGGGAAACTAGATGTTTCTTCCTTTTCAGTTGTATCGAGTACAGTAGATCTTTCTGGTGTAGTTGTCTCACGATCAATCGTTTCTACAGTTGTCTCTGATGTTGTATGAAACATGGTAGACATTTCAGCTTTTACAGTTGTTGTGTCAAGTGTGGTAGTTATATCTAATGTGGCTGTTTCAGAAACAGGCACACTTGACACTTCGGCCATTGTTGTTTCAAAATCTGGTGTTATGTCTTCTGTTGTCTCAGGAACATTTGTTAAGTCTGACGTAACTGTTGTTGAAGCCATTGTTTCGGGTGTTGTTTCAGATATGCTGGACAACTCAGTTGTGCTTGTTTCAGGAACCGGTGTTTTATCTTCTGATGTTTCAGAAACTGTTGTAACATCTGATGTAGTTGAGTCAACACTGGGTAAAGTTTCTGTTGTCATGCCAGGGAAACTAGATGTTTCTTCCTTTTCAGTTGTATCGAGTACAGTAGATGTTTCTGGTGTAGTTGTCTCAGGATCAATCGTTTCTACAGTTGTATCAGACAAAGTGTGTGTTTCTTCAGTTGGTGTAACTGTTAGGACTGTTGTTTCAGTTGAAATATCAAGGGCAGTCGACACTTCTATTGCGTCTGTTTCAGAATCTACTGTTGTATCAGCTGTGGTGTCATCAAGAGTTGGTAATTCCTCTGTGGTAGTTTCAGGGTGAAGTGATGTCTCTGATGTTGTATGAAACATGGTAGACATTTCAGCTTTTACAGTTGTTGTGTCAAGTGTGGTAGTTATATCTAATGTGGCTGTTTCAGAAATAGGCACACTTGACACTTCGTCCATTGTTGTTTCAAAATCTGGTGTTATGTCTTCTGTTGTCTCAGGAACATTTGTTAAGTCTGACGTAACTGTTGTTGAAGCCATTGTTTCGGCTGTTGCTTTAGATATGCTGGACAACTCAGTTGTGCTTGTTTCAGGAACCGGTGTTTTATCATCTTCTGATGTTTCAGAAACTGTTGTAACATCTGATGTAGTTGAGTCAACACTGGGTGAAGTTTCTGTTGTCATGCCAGGGAAACTAGATGTTTCTTCCTTTTCAGTTGTATCGAGTACAGTAGATCTTTCTGGTGTAGTTGTCTCAGGATCAATCATTTCTACAGTTGTATCAGACAAAGTGTGTGTTTCTTCAGTTGGTGTAACTGTTAGGACTGTTGTTTCAGTTGAAATATCAAGGGCAGTCGACACTTCTATTGCGTCTGTTTCAGAATCTACTGTTGTATCAGCTGTGGTGTCATCAAGAGTTGGTAATTCCTCTGTAGTAGTTTCAGGGTGAAGTGATGTCTCTGATGTTGTATGAAACATGGTAGACATTTCAGCTTTTACAGTTGTTGTATCAAGTGCTGTAGTTATATCTAATGTGGCTGTTTCAGAAACAGGCACACTTGACAACTCATCCATTGTTGTTTCAAAATCTGGTGTTATGTCTTCTGTTGTCTCAGGAACATTTGTTAAGTCTGACGTAACTGTTGTTGAAGCCATTGTTTCGGCTGTTGTTTTAGATATGCTGGACAACTCAGTTGTGCTTGTTTCAGGAACCAGTGTTTTATCTTCTGATGTTTCAGAAACTGTTGTAACATCTGATGTAGTTGAGTCAACACTGGGTGAAGTGTCTGTTGTCATGCCAGGGAAACTAGATGTTTCTTCCTTTTCAGTTGTATCGAGTACAGTAGATGTTTCTGGTGTAGTTGTCTCAGGATCAATCGTTTCTACAGTTGTATCAGACAAAGTGTGTGTTTCTTCAGTTGGTGTAACTGTTAGGACTGTTGTTTCAGTTGAAATATCAAGGGCAGTCGACACTTCTATTGCGTCTGTTTCAGAATCTACTGTTGTATCAGCTGTGGTGTCATCAAGAGTTGGTAATTCCTCTGTAGTAGTTTCAGGGTGAAGTGATGTCTCTGATGTTGTATGAAACATGGTAGACATTTCAGCTTTTACAGTTGTTGTATCAAGTGTGGTAGTTATATCTAATGTGGCTGTTTCAGAAACAGGCACACTTGACAACTCAGCCATTGTTGTTTCAAAATTTGGTGTTATGTCTTCTGTTGTCTCAGGAACATTTGTTAAGTCTGATGTAACTGTTGTTGAAGCCATTGTTTCGGCTGTTGTTTTAGATATGCTGGACAACTCAGTTGTGCTTGTTTCAGGAACCAGTGTTTTTTCTTCTGCTGTTTCAGAAATTGTTGTGAAATCTGCTGCAGTTGGGTCATCATTGGTTGAGGTTTCCGTTGTCATGCCAGGCAAAGTAGATGATTCTGCTTTATCAGTTGTATCGAGTACAGTAGATGTTTCTGGTTTAGTTGTCTCAGGATCAATCATATCTACAGTTGTGTCAGACAAAGTGTGTGTTTCTTCAGTTGGTGTAATTATAAGGACTGTTGTTTCGGTTGAAATATCAAGGGCAGTCGACACTTCTATTTGGTCTGTTTCAGAATCTACTGTTGTATCAGCTGTGGTGTCATCAAGAGTTGGTAATTCCTCTGTAGTAGTTTTAGGGTGAAGTGATGTCTCTGATGTTGTATGAGACATGGTAGACATTTCAGCTTTCACAGTTGTTGTATCAAGTGTGGTAGTTATATCAATGTGGCTGTTTCAGAAACAGGCACACTTGACACTTCGCCCATTGTTGTTTCAAAATCTGGTGTTATGTCTTCTGTTGTCTCAGGAACATTTGTTAAGTCTGATGTAACTGTTTTTGAATCAATTGTTGTTTCTGCTGTTGTTTCAGATATGCTGGACAACTCAGTTGTGCTTGTTTCAGGAACCGGTGTTTTATCTTCTGATGTTTCAGAAACTGTTGTAACATATGATGTAGTTGGGTCAACACAGGGTGAAGTTTCTGTTGTCATGCCAGGGAAACTAGATGTTTCTTCTTTTTCAGTTGTATCGAGTACAGTAGATGTTTCTGGTGTAGTTGTCTCAGGATCAATCCTTTCTACAGTTGTATCAGACAAAGTGTGTGTTTCTTCAGTTGGTGTAACTGTTAGGACTGTTGTTTCAGTTGAAATATCAAGGGCAGTCGACACTTCTATTGCGTCTGTTTCAGAATCTACTGTTGTATCAGCTGTGGTGTCATCAAGAGTTGGTAATTCCTCTGTAGTAGTTTCAGGGTGAAGTGATGTCTCTGATGTTGTATGAAACATAGTAGACATTACAGCTTTTACAGTTGTTGTATCAAGTGCGGTAGTTACATCTAATGTGGCTGTTTCAGATACAGGCACACTTGTCAACTCAGCCATTGTTGTTTCAAAATCTGGTGTTATGTCTTCTGTTGTCTCAGGAACATTTGTTAAGTCTGACGTAACTGTTGTTGAAGCCATTGTTTCGGCTGTTGCTTTAGATATGCTGGACAACTCAGTTGTGCTTGTTTCAGGAACCAGTGTTTTATCATCTTCTGATGTTTCAGAAACTGTTGTAACATCTGATGTAGTTGAGTCAACACTGGGTAAAGTTTCTGTTGTCATGCCAGGGAAACTAGATGTTTCTTCCTTTTCAGTTGTATCGAGTACAGTAGATCTTTCTGGTGTAGTTGTCTCAGGATCAATCGTTTCTACAGTTGTATCAGACAAAGTGTGTGTTTCTTCAGTTGGTGTAACTGTTAGGACTGTTGTTTCAGTTGAAATATCAAGGGCAGTCGACACTTCTATTGCATCTGTTTCAGAATCTACTGTTGTATCAGCTGTGGTGTCATCAAGAGTTGGTAATTCCTCTGTAGTAGTTTCAGGGTGAAGTGATGTCTCTGATGTTGTATGAAACATGGTAGACATTTCAGCTTTTACAGTTGTTGTATCAAGTGCAGTAGTTATACTTAATGTGGCTGTTTCAGAAACAGGTACACTTGACAACTCAGCCATTGTTGTTTCAAAATCTGGTGTTATGTCTTCTGTTGTCTCAGGAACATTTGTTAAGTCTGATGTAACTGTTTTTGAATCAATTGTTGTTTCTGCTGTTGTTTCAGATATGCTGGACAACTCAGTTGTGCTTGTTTCAGGAACCGGTGTTTTATCTTCTGATGTTTCAGAAACTGTTGTAACATCTGATGTAGTTGAGTCAACACTGGGTGAAGTTTCTGTTGTCATGCCAGGGAAACTAGATGTTTCTTCCTTTTCAGTTGTATCGAGTACAGTAGATCTTTCTGGTGTAGTTGTCTCAGGATCAATCGTTTCTACAGTTGTATCAGACAAAGTGTGTGTTTCTTCAGTTGGTGTAACTGTTAGGACTGTTGTTTCAGTTGAAATATCAAGGGCAGTCGACACTTCTATTGCGTCTGTTTCAGAATCTACTGTTGTATCAGCTGTGGTGTCATCAAGAGTTGGTAATTCCTCTGTAGTAGTTTCAGGGTGAAGTGATGTCTCTGATGTTGTATGAAACATGGTAGACATTTCAGCTTTTACAGTTGTTGTATCAAGTGCGGTAGTTATATCTAATGTGGCTGTTTCAGATACAGGCACACTTGACAACTCAGCCATTGTTGTTTCAAAATCTGGTGTTATGTCTTCTGTTGTCTCAGGAACATTTGTTAAGTCTGACGTAACTGTTGTTGAAGCCATTGTTTCGGCTGTTGTTTTAGATATGCTGGACAACTCAGTTGTGCTTGTTTCAGGAACCGGTGTGTTATCTTCTGATGTTTCAGAAACTGTTGTAACATCTGATGTAGTTGAGTCAACACTGGGTAAAGTTTCTGTTGTCATGCCAGGGAAACTAGATGTTTCTTCCTTTTCAGTTGTATCGAGTACAGTAGATCTTTCTGGTGTAGTTGTCTCAGGATCAATCGTTTCTACAGTTGTATCAGACAAAGTGTGTGTTTCTTCAGTTGGTGTAACTGTTAGGACTGTTGTTTCAGTTGAAATATCAAGGGCAGTCGACACTTCTATTGCGTCTGTTTCAGAATCTACTGTTGTATCAGCTGTGGTGTCATCAAGAGTTGGTAATTCCTCTGTAGTAGTTTCAGGGTGAAGTGATGTCTCTGATGTTGTATGAAACATGGTAGACATTTCAGCTTTTACAGTTGTTGTATCAAGTGCGGTAGTTATATCTAATGTGGCTGTTTCAGATACAGGCACACTTGACAACTCAGCCATTGTTGTTTCAAAATCTGGTGTTATGTCTTCTGTTGTCTCAGGAACATTTGTTAAGTCTGACGTAACTGTTGTTGAAGCCATTGTTTCGGCTGTTGTTTTAGATATGCTGGACAACTCAGTTGTGCTTGTTTCAGGAACCGGTGTGTTATCTTCTGATGTTTCAGAAACTGTTGTAACATCTGATGTAGTTGAGTCAACACTGGGTAAAGTTTCTGTTGTCATGCCAGGGAAACTAGATGTTTCTTCCTTTTCAGTTGTATCGAGTACAGTAGATGTTTCTGGTGTAGTTGTCTCAGGATCAATCGTTTCTACAGTTGTATCAGACAAAGTGTGTGTTTCTTCAGTTGGTGTAACTGTTAGGACTGTTGTTTCAGTTGAAATATCAAGGGCAGTCGACACTTCTATTGCGTCTGTTTCAGAATCTACTGTTGTATCAGCTGTGGTGTCATCAAGAGTTGGTAATTCCTCTGTGGTAGTTTCAGGGTGAAGTGATGTCTCTGATGTTGTATGAAACATGGTAGACATTTCAGCTTTTACAGTTGTTGTGTCAAGTGTGGTAGTTATATCTAATGTGGCTGTTTCAGAAACAGGCACACTTGACAACTCAGCCATTGTTGTTTCAAAATCTGGTGTTATGTCTTCTGTTGTCTCAGGAAATTTGTTAAGTCTGATGTAACTGTTTTTGAATTAATTGTTGTTTCTGCTGTTGTTTCAGATATGCTGGACAACTCAGTTGTGCTTATTTCAGGAACCGGTGTTTTATCTTCTGATGTTTCAGAAACTGTTGTAACATCTGATGTAGTTGAGTCAACACTGGGTGAAGTTTCTGTTGTCATGCCAGGGAAACTAGATGTTTCTTCCTTTTCAGTTGTATCGAGTACAGTAGATGTTTCTGGTGTAGTTGTCTCAGGATCAATCGTTTCTACAGTTGTATCAGACAAAGTGTGTGTTTCTTCAGTTGGTGTAACTGTTAGGACTGTTGTTTCAGTTGAAATATCAAGGGCAGTCGACACTTCTATTGCGTCTGTTTCAGAATCTACTGTTGTATCAGCTGTGGTGTCATCAAGAGTTGGTAATTCCTCTGTAGTAGTTTCAGGGTGAAGTGATGTCTCTGATGTTGTATGAAACATGGTAGACATTACAGCTTTTACAGTTGTTGTATCAAGTGTGGTAGTTACATCTAATGTGGCTGTTTCAGATACAGGCACACTTGTCAACTCAGCCATTGTTGTTTCAAAATCTGGTGTTATGTCTTCTGTTGTCTCAGGAACATTTGTTAAGTCTGACGTAACTGTTGTTGAAGCCATTGTTTCGGCTGTTGCTTTAGATATGCTGGACAACTCAGTTGTGCTTGTTTCAGGAACCGGTGTTTTATCATCTTCTGATGTTTCAGAAACTGTTGTAACATCTGATGTAGTTGAGTCAACACTGGGTGAAGTTTCTGTTGTCATGCCAGGGAAACTAGATGTTTCTTCCTTTTCAGTTGTATCGAGTACAGTAGATGTTTCTGGTGTAGTTGTCTCAGGATCAATCGTTTCTACAGTTGTATCAGACAAAGTGTGTGTTTCTTCAGTTGGTGTAACTGTTAGGACTGTTGTTTCAGTTGAAATATCAAGGGCAGTCGACACTTCTATTGCATCTGTTTCAGAATCTACTGTTGTATCAGCTGTGGTGTCATCAAGAGTTGGTAATTCCTCTGTAGTAGTTTCAGGGTGAAGTGATGTCTCTGATGTTGTATGAAACATGGTAGACATTTCAGCTTTTACAGTTGTTGTATCAAGTGCAGTAGTTATATCTAATGTGGCTGTTTCAGAAACAGGTACACTTGACAACTCAGCCATTGTTGTTTCAAAATCTGGTGTTATGTCTTCTGTTGTCTCAGGAACATTTGTTAAGTCTGATGTAACTGTTTTTGAATCAATTGTTGTTTCTGCTGTTGTTTCAGATATGCTGGACAACTCAGTTGTGCTTGTTTCAGGAACCGGTGTTTTATCTTCTGATGTTTCAGAAACTGTTGTAACATCTGATGTAGTTGAGTCAACACTGGGTGAAGTTTCTGTTGTCATGCCAGGGAAACTAGATGTTTCTTCCTTTTCAGTTGCATCGAGTACAGTAGATCTTTCTGGTGTAGTTGTCTCAGGATCAATCGTTTCTACAGTTGTATCAGACAAAGTGTGTGTTTCTTCAGTTGGTGTAACTGTTAGGACTGTTGTTTCAGTTGAAATATCAAGGGCAGTCGACACTTCTATTGCGTCTGTTTCAGAATCTACTGTTGTATCAGCTGTGGTGTCATCTAGAGTTGGTAATTCCTCTGTAGTAGTTTCAGGGTGAAGTGATGTCTCTGATGTTGTATGAAACATGGTAGACATTTCAGCTTTTACAGTTGTTGTATCAAGTGTGGTAGTTATATCTAATGTGGCTGTTTCAGAAACAGGCACACTTGACAACTCAGCCATTGTTGTTTCAAAATTTGGTGTTATGTCTTCTGTTGTCTCAGGAACATTTGTTAAGTCTGATGTAACTGTTGTTGAAGCCATTGTTTCGGCTGTTGTTTTAGATATGCTGGACAACTCAGTTGTGCTTGTTTCAGGAACCAGTGTTTTTTCTTCTGCTGTTTCAGAAATTGTTGTGAAATCTGCTGCAGTTGGGTCATCATTGGTTGAGGTTTCCGTTGTCATGCCAGGCAAAGTAGATGATTCTGCTTTATCAGTTGTATCGAGTACAGTAGATGTTTCTGGTTTAGTTGTCTCAGGATCAATCATATCTACAGTTGTGTCAGACAAAGTGTGTGTTTCTTCAGTTGGTGTAATTATAAGGACTGTTGTTTCGGTTGAAATATCAAGGGCAGTCGACACTTCTATTGGGTCTGTTTCAGAATCTACTGTTGTATCAGCTGTGGTGTCATCAAGAGTTGGTAATTCCTCTGTAGTAGTTTTAGGGTGAAGTGATGTCTCTGATGTTGTATGAGACATGGTAGACATTTCAGCTTTCACAGTTGTTGTATCAGGTGTGGTAGTTATATCCAATGTGGCTGTTTCAGAAACAGGGACACTTGACACTTCGCCATTGTTGTTTCAAAATCTGGTATTATGTCTGCTGTTGTCTCAGGAACATTTGTTAAGTCTGATGTAACTGTTTTTGAATCAATTGTTGTTTCTGCTGTTGATTCAGATATGCTGGACAACTCAGTTGTGCTTGTTTCAGGAACCGGTGTTTTATCTTCTGATGTTTCAGAAACTGTTGTAACATATGATGTAGTTGGGTCAACACAGGGTGAAGTTTCTGTTGTCATGCCAGGGAAACTAGATGTTTCTTCTTTTTCAGTTGTATCGAGTACAGTAGATGTTTCTGGTGTAGTTGTCTCAGGATCAATCCTTTCTACAGTTGTATCAGACAAAGTGTGTGTTTCTTCAGTTGGTGTAACTGTTAGGACTGTTGTTTCAGTTGAAATATCAAGGGCAGTCGACACTTCTATTGCGTCTGTTTCAGAATCTACTGTTGTATCAGCTGTGGTGTCATCAAGAGTTGGTAATTCCTCTGTAGTAGTTTCAGGGTGAAGTGATGTCTCTGATGTTGTATGAAACATGGTAGACATTACAGCTTTTACAGTTGTTGTATCAAGTGCGGTAGTTACATCTAATGTGGCTGTTTCAGATACAGGCACACTTGTCAACTCAGCCATTGTTGTTTCAAAATCTGGTGTTATGTCTTCTGTTGTCTCAGGAACATTTGTTAAGTCTGACGTAACTGTTGTTGAAGCCATTGTTTCGGCTGTTGCTTTAGATATGCTGGACAACTCAGTTGTGCTTGTTTCAGGAACCGGTGTTTTATCATCTTCTGATGTTTCAGAAACTGTTGTAACATCTGATGTAGTTGAGTCAACACTGGGTGAAGTTTCTGTTGTCATGCCAGGGAAACTAGATGTTTCTTCCTTTTCAGTTGTATCGAGTACAGTAGATGTTTCTGGTGTAGTTGTCTCAGGATCAATCGTTTCTACAGTTGTATCAGACAAAGTGTGTGTTTCTTCAGTTGGTGTAACTGTTAGGACTGTTGTTTCAGTTGAAATATCAAGGGCAGTCGACACTTCTATTGCATCTGTTTCAGAATCTACTGTTGTATCAGCTGTGGTGTCATCAACAGTTGGTAATTCCTCTGTAGTAGTTTCAGGGTGAAGTGATGTCTCTGATGTTGTATGAAACATGGTAGACATTTCAGCTTTTACAGTTGTTGTATCAAGTGCAGTAGTTATATCTAATGTGGCTGTTTCAGAAACAGGTACACTTGACAACTCAGCCATTGTTGTTTCAAAATCTGGTGTTATGTCTTCTGTTGTCTCAGGAACATTTGTTAAGTCTGATGTAACTGTTTTTGAATCAATTGTTGTTTCTGCTGTTGTTTCAAGATATGCTGGACAACTCAGTTGTGCTTGTTTCAGGAACCGGTGTTTTATCTTCTGATGTTTCAGAAACTGTTGTAACATCTGATGTAGTTGAGTCAACACTGGGTGAAGTTTCTGTTGTCATGCCAGGGAAACTAGATGTTTCTTCCTTTTCAGTTGTATCGAGTACAGTAGATGTTTCTGGTGTAGTTGTCTCAGGATCAATCGTTTCTACAGTTGTATCAGACAAAGTGTGTGTTTCTACAGTTGGTGTAACTGTTAGGACTGTTGTTTCAGTTGAAATATCAAGGGTAGTCGACACTTCTATTGCATCTGTTTCAGAATCTACTGTTGTATCAGCTGGGGTGTCAGCAAGAGTTGATAATTCCTCTTTAGTAGTTTTAGGGTGAAGTGATGTCTCTGATGTTGTATGAGACATGGTAGACATTTCAGCTTTTACAGTTGTTGTATCAAGTGCGGTAGTTATATCCAATGTGGCTGTTTCAGAAACAGGGACACTTGACATCTCAGCCATTGTTGTATCAAAATCTGGTATTATGTCTGCTGTTGTCTCAGGAACATTTGTTAAGTCTGATGTAACTGTTGTTGAAGCCATTGTTTCGGCTGTTGTTTTAGATATGCTGGACAACTCAGTTGTGCTTGTTTCAGGAACCGGTGTTGTTATCTTCTGATGTTTCAGAAACTGTTGTAACATCTGATGTAGTTGAGTCAACACTGGGTGAAGTTTCTGTTGTCATGCCAGGGAAACTAGATGTTTCTTCCTTTTCAGTTGTATCGAGTACAGTAGATCTTTCTGGTGTAGTTGTCTCAGGATCAATCGTTTCTACAGTTGTATCAGACAAAGTGTGTGTTTCTTCAGTTGGTGTAACTGTTAGGACTGTTGTTTCAGTTGAAATATCAAGGGCAGTCGACACTTCTATTGCGTCTGTTTCAGAATCTACTGTTGTATCAGCTGTGGTGTCATCAAGAGTTGGTAATTCCTCTGTAGTAGTTTCAGGGTGAAGTGATGTCTCTGATGTTGTATGAAACATGGTAGACATTTCAGCTTTTACAGTTGTTGTATCAAGTGCGGTAGTTATATCTAATGTGGCTGTTTCAGATACAGGCACACTTGACAACTCAGCCATTGTTGTTTCAAAATCTGGTGTTATGTCTTCTGTTGTCTCAGGAACATTTGTTAAGTCTGACGTAACTGTTGTTGAAGCCATTGTTTCGGCTGTTGTTTTAGATATGCTGGACAACTCAGTTGTGCTTGTTTCAGGAACCGGTGTGTTATCTTCTGATGTTTCAGAAACTGTTGTAACATCTGATGTAGTTGAGTCAACACTGGGTAAAGTTTCTGTTGTCATGCCAGGGAAACTAGATGTTTCTTCCTTTTCAGTTGTATCGAGTACAGTAGATCTTTCTGGTGTAGTTGTCTCAGGATCAATCGTTTCTACAGTTGTATCAGACAAAGTGTGTGTTTCTTCAGTTGGTGTAACTGTTAGGACTGTTGTTTCAGTTGAAATATCAAGGGCAGTCGACACTTCTATTGCGTCTGTTTCAGAATCTACTGTTGTATCAGCTGTGGTGTCATCAAGAGTTGGTAATTCCTCTGTAGTAGTTTCAGGGTGAAGTGATGTCTCTGATGTTGTATGAAACATGGTAGACATTTCAGCTTTTACAGTTGTTGTATCAAGTGCGGTAGTTATATCTAATGTGGCTGTTTCAGATACAGGCACACTTGACAACTCAGCCATTGTTGTTTCACAATCTGGTGTTATGTCTTCTGTTGTCTCAGGAACATTTGTTAAGTCTGACGTAACTGTTGTTGAAGCCATTGTTTTGGCTGTTGTTTTAGATATGCTGGACAACTCAGTTGTGCTTGTTTCAGGAACCGGTGTGTTATCTTCTGATGTTTCAGAAACTGTTGTAACATCTGATGTAGTTGAGTCAACACTGGGTAAGGTTTCTGTTGTCATGCCAGGGAAACTAGATGTTTCTTCCTTTTCAGTTGTATCGAGTACAGTAGATCTTTCTGCTGTAGTTGTCTCAGGATCAATCATTTCTACAGTTGTATCAGACAAAGTGTGTGTTTCTTCAGTTGGTGTAACTGTTAGGACTGTTTTTTCAGTTGAAATATCAAGGGCAGTCGACACTTCTATTGCGTCTGTTTCAGAATCTACTGTTGTATCAGCTGTGGTGTCATCAAGAGTTGGTAATTCCTCTGTAGTAGTTTCAGGGTGAAGTGATGTCTCTGATGTTGTATGAAACATGGTAGACATTTCAGCTTTTACAGTTGTTGTGTCAAGTGTGGTAGTTATATCTAATGTGGCTGTTTCAGAAACAGGCACACTTGACAACTCAGCCATTGTTGTTTCAAAATCTGGTGTTATGTCTTCTGTTGTCTCAGGAACATTTGTTAAGTCTGATGTAACTGTTTTTGAATTAATTGTTGTTTCTGCTGTTGTTTCAGATATGCTGGACAACTCAGTTGTGCTTATTTCAGGAACCGGTGTTTTATCTTCTGATGTTTCAGAAACTGTTGTAACATCTGATGTAGTTGAGTCAACACTGGGTGAAGTTTCTGTTGTCATGCCAGGGAAACTAGATGTTTCTTCCTTTTCAGTTGTATCGAGTACAGTAGATGTTTCTGGTGTAGTTGTCTCAGGATCAATCGTTTCTACAGTTGTATCAGACAAAGTGTGTGTTTCTTCAGTTGGTGTAACTGTTAGGACTGTTGTTTCAGTTGAAATATCAAGGGCAGTCGACACTTCTATTGCGTCTGTTTCAGAATCTACTGTTGTATCAGCTGTGGTGTCATCAAGAGTTGGTAATTCCTCTGTAGTAGTTTCAGGGTGAAGTGATGTCTCTGATGTTGTATGAAACATGGTAGACATTACAGCTTTTACAGTTGTTGTATCAAGTGTGGTAGTTACATCTAATGTGGCTGTTTCAGATACAGGCACACTTGTCAACTCAGCCATTGTTGTTTCAAAATCTGGTGTTATGTCTTCTGTTGTCTCAGGAACATTTGTTAAGTCTGACGTAACTGTTGTTGAAGCCATTGTTTCGGCTGTTGCTTTAGATATGCTGGACAACTCAGTTGTGCTTGTTTCAGGAACCGGTGTTTTATCATCTTCTGATGTTTCAGAAACTGTTGTAACATCTGATGTAGTTGAGTCAACACTGGGTGAAGTTTCTGTTGTCATGCCAGGGAAACTAGATGTTTCTTCCTTTTCAGTTGTATCGAGTACAGTAGATGTTTCTGGTGTAGTTGTCTCAGGATCAATCGTTTCTACAGTTGTATCAGACAAAGTGTGTGTTTCTTCAGTTGGTGTAACTGTTAGGACTGTTGTTTCAGTTGAAATATCAAGGGCAGTCGACACTTCTATTGCATCTGTTTCAGAATCTACTGTTGTATCAGCTGTGGTGTCATCAAGAGTTGGTAATTCCTCTGTAGTAGTTTCAGGGTGAAGTGATGTCTCTGATGTTGTATGAAACATGGTAGACATTTCAGCTTTTACAGTTGTTGTATCAAGTGCAGTAGTTATATCTAATGTGGCTGTTTCAGAAACAGGTACACTTGACAACTCAGCCATTGTTGTTTCAAAATCTGGTGTTATGTCTTCTGTTGTCTCAGGAACATTTGTTAAGTCTGATGTAACTGTTTTTGAATCAATTGTTGTTTCTGCTGTTGTTTCAGATATGCTGGACAACTCAGTTGTGCTTGTTTCAGGAACCGGTGTTTTATCTTCTGATGTTTCAGAAACTGTTGTAACATCTGATGTAGTTGAGTCAACACTGGGTGAAGTTTCTGTTGTCATGCCAGGGAAACTAGATGTTTCTTCCTTTTCAGTTGTATCGAATACAGTAGATCTTTCTGGTGTAGTTGTCTCACGATCAATCGTTTCTACAGTTGTCTCTGATGTTGTATGAAACATGGTAGACATTTCAGCTTTTACAGTTGTTGTGTCAAGTGTGGTAGTTATATCTAATGTGGCTGTTTCAGAAACAGACACACTTGACACTTCGGCCATTGTTGTTTCAAAATCTGGTGTTATGTCTTCTGTTGTCTCAGGAACATTTGTTAAGTCTGACGTAACTGTTGTTGAAGCCATTGTTTCGGGTGTTGTTTCAGATATGCTGGACAACTCAGTTGTGCTTGTTTCAGGAACCGGTGTTTTATCTTCTGATGTTTCAGAAACTGTTGTAACATCTGATGTAGTTGAGTCAACCCTGGGTAAAGTTTCTGTTGTCATGCCAGGGAAACTAGATGTTTCTTCCTTTTCAGTTGTATCGAGTACAGTAGATGTTTCTGGTGTAGTTGTCTCAGGATCAATCGTTTCTACAGTTGTATCAGACAAAGTGTGTGTTTCTTCAGTTGGTGTAACTGTTAGGACTGTTGTTTCAGTTGAAATATCAAGGGCAGTCGACACTTCTATTGCGTCTGTTTCAGAATCTACTGTTGTATCAGCTGTGGTGTCATCAAGAGTTGGTAATTCCTCTGTGGTAGTTTCAGGGTGAAGTGATGTCTCTGATGTTGTATGAAACATGGTAGACATTTCAGCTTTTACAGTTGTTGTGTCAAGTGTGGTAGTTATATCTAATGTGGCTGTTTCAGAAATAGGCACACTTGACACTTCGTCCATTGTTGTTTCAAAATCTGGTGTTATGTCTTCTGTTGTCTCAGGAACATTTGTTAAGTCTGACGTAACTGTTGTTGAAGCCATTGTTTCGGCTGTTGTTTTAGATATGCTGGACAACTCAGTTGTGCTTGTTTCAGGAACCGGTGTTTTATCTTCTGATGTTTCAGAAACTGTTGTAACATCTGATGTAGTTGAGTCAACACTGGGTGAAGTTTCTGTTGTCATGCCAGGGAAACTAGATGTTTCTTCCTTTTCAGTTGCATCGAGTACAGTAGATCTTTCTGGTGTAGTTGTCTCAGGATCAATCGTTTCTACAGTTGTATCAGACAAAGTGTGTGTTTCTTCAGTTGGTGTAACTGTTAGGACTGTTGTTTCAGTTGAAATATCAAGGGCAGTCGACACTTCTATTGCGTCTGTTTCAGAATCTACTGTTGTATCAGCTGTGGTGTCATCAAGAGTTGGTAATTCCTCTGTAGTAGTTTCAGGGTGAAGTGATGTCTCTGATGTTGTATGAAACATGGTAGACATTTCAGCTTTTACAGTTGTTGTATCAAGTGTGGTAGTTATATCTAATGTGGCTGTTTCAGAAACAGGCACACTTGACAACTCAGCCATTGTTGTTTCAAAATTTGGTGTTATGTCTTCTGTTGTCTCAGGAACATTTGTTAAGTCTGATGTAACTGTTGTTGAAGCCATTGTTTCGGCTGTTGTTTTAGATATGCTGGACAACTCAGTTGTGCTTGTTTCAGGAACCAGTGTTTTTTCTTCTGCTGTTTCAGAAATTGTTGTGAAATCTGCTGCAGTTGGGTCATCATTGGTTGAGGTTTCCGTTGTCATGCCAGGCAAAGTAGATGATTCTGCTTTATCAGTTGTATCGAGTACAGTAGATGTTTCTGGTTTAGTTGTCTCAGGATCAATCATATCTACAGTTGTGTCAGACAAAGTGTGTGTTTCTTCAGTTGGTGTAATTATAAGGACTGTTGTTTCGGTTGAAATATCAAGGGCAGTCGACACTTCTATTGGGTCTGTTTCAGAATCTACTGTTGTATCAGCTGTGGTGTCATCAAGAGTTGGTAATTCCTCTGTAGTAGTTTTAGGGTGAAGTGATGTCTCTGATGTTGTATGAGACATGGTAGACATTTCAGCTTTCACAGTTGTTGTATCAGGTGTGGTAGTTATATCCAATGTGGCTGTTTCAGAAACAGGCACACTTGACACTTCGCCCATTGTTGTTTCAAAATCTGGTGTTATGTCTTCTGTTGTCTCAGGAACATTTGTTAAGTCTGATGTAACTGTTTTTGAATCAATTGTTGTTTCTGCTGTTGTTTCAGATATGCTGGACAACTCAGTTGTGCTTGTTTCAGGAACCGGTGTTTTATCTTCTGATGTTTCAGAAACTGTTGTAACATATGATGTAGTTGGGTCAACACAGGGTGAAGTTTCTGTTGTCATGCCAGGGAAACTAGATGTTTCTTCTTTTTCAGTTGTATCGAGTACAGTAGATGTTTCTGGTGTAGTTGTCTCAGGATCAATCCTTTCTACAGTTGTATCAGACAAAGTGTGTGTTTCTTCAGTTGGTGTAACTGTTAGGACTGTTGTTTCAGTTGAAATATCAAGGGCAGTCGACACTTCTATTGCGTCTGTTTCAGAATCTACTGTTGTATCAGCTGTGGTGTCATCAAGAGTTGGTAATTCCTCTGTAGTAGTTTCAGGGTGAAGTGATGTCTCTGATGTTGTATGAAACATGGTAGACATTACAGCTTTTACAGTTGTTGTATCAAGTGCGGTAGTTACATCTAATGTGGCTGTTTCAGATACAGGCACACTTGTCAACTCAGCCATTGTTGTTTCAAAATCTGGTGTTATGTCTTCTGTTGTCTCAGGAACATTTGTTAAGTCTGACGTAACTGTTGTTGAAGCCATTGTTTCGGCTGTTGCTTTAGATATGCTGGACAACTCAGTTGTGCTTGTTTCAGGAACCGGTGTTTTATCATCTTCTGATGTTTCAGAAACTGTTGTAACATCTGATGTAGTTGAGTCAACACTGGGTGAAGTTTCTGTTGTCATGCCAGGGAAACTAGATGTTTCTTCCTTTTCAGTTGTATCGAGTACAGTAGATGTTTCTGGTGTAGTTGTCTCAGGATCAATCGTTTCTACAGTTGTATCAGACAAAGTGTGTGTTTCTTCAGTTGGTGTAACTGTTAGGACTGTTGTTTCAGTTGAAATATCAAGGGCAGTCGACACTTCTATTGCATCTGTTTCAGAATCTACTGTTGTATCAGCTGTGGTGTCATCAACAGTTGGTAATTCCTCTGTAGTAGTTTCAGGGTGAAGTGATGTCTCTGATGTTGTATGAAACATGGTAGACATTTCAGCTTTTACAGTTGTTGTATCAAGTGCAGTAGTTATATCTAATGTGGCTGTTTCAGAAACAGGTACACTTGACAACTCAGCCATTGTTGTTTCAAAATCTGGTGTTATGTCTTCTGTTGTCTCAGGAACATTTGTTAAGTCTGACGTAACTGTTGTTGAAGCCATTGTTTCGGCTGTTGTTTTAGATATGCTGGACAACTCAGTTGTGCTTGTTTCAGGAACCGGTGTGTTATCTTCTGATGTTTCAGAAACTGTTGTAACATCTGATGTAGTTGAGTCAACACTGGGTAAAGTTTCTGTTGTCATGCCAGGGAAACTAGATGTTTCTTCCTTTTCAGTTGTATCGAGTACAGTAGATGTTTCTGGTGTAGTTGTCTCAGGATCAATCGTTTCTACAGTTGTATCAGACAAAGTGTGTGTTTCTTCAGTTGGTGTAACTGTTAGGACTGTTGTTTCAGTTGAAATATCAAGGGCAGTCGACACTTCTATTGCGTCTGTTTCAGAATCTACTGTTGTATCAGCTGTGGTGTCATCAAGAGTTGGTAATTCCTCTGTAGTAGTTTCAGGGTGAAGTGATGTCTCTGATGTTGTATGAAACATGGTAGACATTTCAGCTTTTACAGTTGTTGTATCAAGTGCGGTAGTTATATCTAATGTGGCTGTTTCAGATACAGGCACACTTGACAACTCAGCCATTGTTGTTTCAAAATCTGGTGTTATGTCTTCTGTTGTCTCAGGAACATTTGTTAAGTCTGACGTAACTGTTGTTGAAGCCATTGTTTTGGCTGTTGTTTTAGATATGCTGGACAACTCAGTTGTGCTTGTTTCAGGAACCGGTGTGTTATCTTCTGATGTTTCAGAAACTGTTGTAACATCTGATGTAGTTGAGTCAACACTGGGTAAGGTTTCTGTTGTCATGCCAGGGAAACTAGATGTTTCTTCCTTTTCAGTTGTATCGAGTACAGTAGATCTTTCTGCTGTAGTTGTCTCAGGATCAATCGTTTCTACAGTTGTATCAGACAAAGTGTGTGTTTCTTCAGTTGGTGTAACTGTTAGGACTGTTTTTTCAGTTGAAATATCAAGGGCAGTCGACACTTCTATTGCGTCTGTTTCAGAATCTACTGTTGTATCAGCTGTGGTGTCATCAAGAGTTGGTAATTCCTCTGTAGTAGTTTCAGGGTGAAGTGATGTCTCTGATGTTGTATGAAACATGGTAGACATTTCAGCTTTTACAGTTGTTGTGTCAAGTGTGGTAGTTATATCTAATGTGGCTGTTTCAGAAACAGGCACACTTGACAACTCAGCCATTGTTGTTTCAAAATCTGGTGTTATGTCTTCTGTTGTCTCAGGAACATTTGTTAAGTCTGATGTAACTGTTTTTGAATTAATTGTTGTTTCTGCTGTTGTTTCAGATATGCTGGACAACTCAGTTGTGCTTATTTCAGGAACCGGTGTTTTATCTTCTGATGTTTCAGAAACTGTTGTAACATCTGATGTAGTTGAGTCAACACTGGGTGAAGTTTCTGTTGTCATGCCAGGGAAACTAGATGTTTCTTCCTTTTCAGTTGTATCGAGTACAGTAGATGTTTCTGGTGTAGTTGTCTCAGGATCAATCGTTTCTACAGTTGTATCAGACAAAGTGTGTGTTTCTTCAGTTGGTGTAACTGTTAGGACTGTTGTTTCAGTTGAAATATCAAGGGCAGTCGACACTTCTATTGCGTCTGTTTCAGAATCTACTGTTGTATCAGCTGTGGTGTCATCAAGAGTTGGTAATTCCTCTGTGGTAGTTTCAGGGTGAAGTGATGTCTCTGATGTTGTATGAAACATGGTAGACATTTCAGCTTTTACAGTTGTTGTATCAAGTGCGGTAGTTATATCTAATGTGGCTGTTTCAGAAACAGGCACACTTGACAACTCAGCCATTGTTGTTTCAAAATCTGGTGTTATGTCTTCTGTTGTCTCAGGAACATTTGTTAAGTCTGACGTAACTGTTGTTGAAGCCATTGTTTCGGCTGTTGTTTTAGATATGCTGGACAACTCAGTTGTGCTTGTTTCAGGAACCAGTGTTTTATCTTCTGATGTTTCAAAAACTGTTGTAACATCTGATGTAGTTGAGTCAACACTGGGTGAAGTTTCTGTTGTCATGCCAGGGAAACTAGATGTTTCTTCCTTTTCAGTTGTATCGAGTACAGTAGATGTTTCTGGTGTAGTTGTCTCAGGATCAATCGTTTCTACAGTTGTATCAGACAAAGTGTGTGTTTCTTCAGTTGGTGTAACTGTTAGGACTGTTGTTTCAGTTGAAATATCAAGGGCAGTCGACACTTCTATTGCGTCTGTTTCAGAATCTACTGTTGTATCAGCTGTGGTGTCATCAAGAGTTGGTAATTCCTCTGTGGTAGTTTCAGGGTGAAGTGATGTCTCTGATGTTGTATGAAACATGGTAGACATTTCAGCTTTTACAGTTGGTGTATCAAGTGTGGTAGTTATATCTAATGTGGCTGTTTCAGAAACAGGCACACTTGACAACTCATCCATTGTTGTTTCAAAATCTGGTGTTATGTCTTCTGTTGTCTCAGGAACATTTGTTAAGTCTGACGTAACTGTTGTTGAAGCCATTGTTTCGGCTGTTGTTTTAGATATGCTGGACAACTCAGTTGTCCTTGTTTCAGGAACCGGTGTTTTATCTTCTGATGTTTCAGAAACTGTTGTAACATCTGATGTAGTTGAGTCAACACTGGGTGAAGTGTCTGTTGTCATGCCAGGGAAACTAGATGTTTCTTCCTTTTCAGTTGTATCGAGAACAGTAGATGTTTCTGGTGTAGTTGTCTCAGGATCAATCGTTTCTACAGTTGTATCAGACAAAGTGTGTGTTTCTTCAGTTGGTGTAACTGTTAGGACTGTTGTTTCAGTTGAAATATCAAGGGCAGTCGACACTTCTATTGCATCTGTTTCAGAATCTACTGTTGTATCAGCTGTGGTGTCATCAAGAGTTGGTAATTCCTCTGTAGTAGTTTCAGGGTGAAGTGATGTCTCTGATGTTGTATGAAACATGGTAGACATTTCAGCTTTTACAGTTGTTGTGTCAAGTGTGGTAGTTATATCTAATGTGGCTGTTTCAGAAACAGGTACACTTGACAACTCAGCCATTGTTGTTTCAAAATCTGGTGTTATGTCTTCTGTTGTCTCAGGAACATTTGTTAAGTCTGACGTAACTGTTGTTGAAGCCATTGTTTCGGCTGTTGCTTTAGATATGCTGGACAACTCAGTTGTGCTTATTTCAGGAACCGGTGTTTTATCTTCTGATGTTTCAGAAACTGTTGTAACATCTGATGTAGTTGAGTCAACACTGGGTAAAGTTTCTGTTGTCATGCCAGGGAAACTAGATGTTTCTTCTTTTTCAGTTGTATCGAGTACAGTAGATGTTTCTGGTGTCGTTGTCTCAGGATCAATCGTTTCTACAGTTGTATCAGACAAAGTGTGTGTTTCTTCAGTTGGTGTAACTGTTAGGATTGTTTTTTCGGTGGAAATATCAAGGGCAGTCGACACTTCTATTGCGTCTGTTTCAGAATCTACTGTTGTATCAGCTGTGGTGTCGTCAAGAGTTGGTAATTCCTCTGTAGTAGTTTCAGTGTGAAGTGATGTCTCTGATGTTGTATGAAACATGGTAGACATTTCAGCTTTTACAGTTGTTGTATCAAGTGCGGTAGTTATATCTAATGTGGCTGTTTCTATAGTAGGTGTAACTGTAATTTCAGCTGATGTAATAAAGACTGTTGATATGTCTGATCTGACCGTGCCAGGATCAAAAGTTTCCACTGTTCTTCTTTCTGCTGTTGTATCAGATGCAGACTTAACATCTGTTGTGCTTATTTCTGGAGTCAGCGTTATATCTGCCGCGGTGATGGTAAAAAAAATTGTTTCTGTTGTTCCATCAGGCACACTTGACAATTCAATGGTTATGTGGGAAACCAGGTTTGCATCTGCTGTTGTCTCTGGAACAACTGTTAAATCTTCTGTAGATGTGTTTGGATGAAGTGACGTTTCTGTTGTTGCCTCAGGCGTGATCAATGTTTCTGTGTTTTCAGTTGTTGTACCATGCTCAGTTGCTATGTCTGATGTAGCTGTTTCTGGAAAAAGTGTTGTTTCTGCTGTTGTATCAGAAACACTGGATATTTCTGCTGTGCTCATTTCAGGTTGTTCGGTTGTTTCAGAAACTGGTGTTAAATCTGTTGCAGTTGGGTCAACGCTGGATGATGTTTCTGTTGTTGCGTCAGATAAAGTAGAAGTTTCTGCTTTTTCAGTTGTTGAATCCAGCACAGTTGATGTATATGATGTAATCTCAGGAACAGATGTTGTATCCTCTGTTTTATCATCTGTTGTATCTTCTGTTGTGTCCTCTGTTGTGTCCTCTGTTGTGTCCTCTGTTGTGTCCTCTGTTGTGTCCTCTGTTGTGTCCTCTGTTGTGTCCTCTGTTGTGTCCTCTGTTGTGTCCTCTGTTGTATCCTCTGTTGTATAACCTGTTGTATAACCTGTTGTATCCTCTATTTTCACATAAGTGTCTGTAAAATCTTCTGTTCGTACACCATACAAAATATCTGTGTCCGTTGAATTTTTAATTATGTTCATTGACGTTTCAGCAGAGCTTTCTGATGTTTGCGTTGGACTTCCTAGAAAATAAAATAGAAGCAGTGTATAAGTGAGAGCTATACCCTCTATGTAAAATTGGAAAAAAGGGGGTGATACTGCGCTGTCTAAATTCAATACAAAGAAAAAAATTGCATGCGGCTTAAAAATTGTGAGATACTCACAACAAAAAACAGTGTAAATATAATGCAAGCTGCGCAACTCTGAGAAGCTCTAGGATGATAAAGAGCAATACCAAACAGTAAAGACATGTATATAGTCCATCAACCTATTAATGCAAATGGAGGAACGTCTGATGGTATAAAATAGCAATGAAAATTCTTGTGTTCAAGCAGATGGTGACATCACAAACAGGAACCTCAGAAAAGTGAAACTGATAGGAAATACACCTTCACCGATGGAAAAACACTGTCCCTTACCAGAGGGGAAGATCCCAACTAGAGACCTTCTGACCGCAGATGGCTTTTTCCCCAGCCTGGGGGTTCAATGGCACGAAATCCAATGGTCAACAGCTCCTCCCGTGGTGGACAGGTGGTCAATGTTGGTTGATGAAAAATTATAAGAAAAGGGGGTACATAGTGTAAAACCATTTACCATTTATTAAATAAAATTAAAATTGCACTTACAAAAATGTAGGTAAAAAATGCATGTAAATATAGCCGGCCGGCTAGCACAACTCGATATCTCCTGGACACGATTTGCGGTAATGGGCGTCAGCACGCTGTCTCCCAGGGAGACGGCGTGCTGACGCCCATTACCGCAAATCGTGTTCAGGAGATATCGAGTTGTGCTAGCCGGCCGGCTATATTTACATGCATTTTTTACCTACATTTTTGTAAGTGCAATTTTAATTTTATTTAATAAATGGTAAATGGTTTTACACTATGTACCCCCTTTTCTTATAATTTTTCATCAACCAACATTGACCACCTGTCCACCACGGGAGGAGCTGTTGACCATTGGATTTCGTGCCATTGAACACCCAGGCTGGGGAAAAAGCCATCTGCGGTCAGAAGGTCTCTAGTTGGGATCTTCCCCTCTGGTAAGGGACAGTGTTTTTCCATCGGTGAAGGTGTATTTCCTATCAGTTTCACTTTTCTGAGGTTCCTGTTTGTGATGTCACCATCTGCTTGAACACAAGAATTTTCATTGCTATTTTATACCATCAGACGTTCCTCCATTTGCATTAATAGGTTGATGGACTATATACATGTCTTTACTGTTTGGTATTGCTCTTTATCATCCTAGAGCTTCTCAGAGTTGCGCAGCTTGCATTATATTTATACCCTCTATGTAACCTTAGCAGTTAGGCAGAGGTTATAGATGACGGAAGTGGGTTTCATTAGCAATCTCCCAGACAGATGTAAAACAATGTGTGTGGTTAATTTAGATGCAACATGTAACCTATCAAGGAGTAATGGTTTAGATAGATCCTTAGGTATACTAAAATATGTGTCCCATTGATACCTATCAGTTCCAATGCTTTTTATTGACACATGGTCTTGATGCAAATCATGCCACACATTAAAGTAAAAAAAAAAAAAAACCCATGTTATGTCATGTACACACAACCGAACTTTGTCCAACCAAATTCACATCGGAATTCCATCGGAGGAAAAGAAAACATGTTCTCTATGTAAACTCAGATGGAATTCATTGGAATTTCTGATGGAATTACTCCGATGGGGCATGCACGAGGTCGTAATTTCCGGTGGAAAAAGTTGGCCTTTTTTCATCGGAAATTCTGACCGTGTGTAAGGGGAATTATAGTTACCTGTTCTGTGTAATGGTTTTGCACAGAGCAGTCCCAATCATCCTCGAGTCCCCAATTTCCTGGCTGGCCTTCTCAGCTCCTGCTCCCTGCTGAGTGCCCCAATAGCAAGTTGCTTGCTCTGGGGGAACTTGTACATTCTTGCTCCTGAGCTGACTCTGTGTGTTCAGAGGTCACACAGAGTGGGGTCTCACCAAAACCCTGCTCTCTCCTTTTTGACTGTGATTGACGATGGCTCCCACTGCTGTGTCTGAGCCATTAAGGAGAGTGATAGATTCAGGAAAGCAGCTGCTCTTATGCACATTGTGGGATTGAGATTGGCTCAGGTAAGTATAACATGAGAGGGTGGGGGGGGGGCTGGGACGTTGCATACTGAAGTTTTTTTACCTTCATGCACAAAGGTAAAAAACCTTCAGCCTTTAGAATCACTTTAGCCAGTTAAGGATCAGCCACCACTGTTGTACTGTGGCAGGTTGGCTCTCCTGGGCTAATCGCCTCGTTCTCCAGTCACTACACTGCCTCTACAGTTAGAAACACCTCCCTAGGGAACACTTAATCCCTCAATCGCCCCCTAGTGTTAAACCTTTCCCTGCCAGTGACATTTATACAGTAATCCGTGTCTATTTTTAGCTTTGAAGAGGACTTTTCACAATACATAAACCTGAAAGTGGCCCACATTGATAATTTTTTTTCCAATTTACTACCACTTTGAGGCAGCCATTTGAAACTAACTGGCAGCAAACATGGATCAAAAAATGGTCATGCACCAATTTTTTTCTAAAACGGTATACCACAACTCATAGCAGTGTGTTACCCTTCGTTGTGGTGGGACTGCTACTGGAAGTTCCTACTCTAACTATAATGTAAATAACCCTGCGCTGCCAAAGAATAAATAAGACAAAGTGTTGTTACACAAAACGCGTCGGCAGGACTCCACTGCCACCCCACTTGTATATACAAGCCTGTGACATTCCAGCTGCATGTGAGTGTAATAGCTGCAATAAATCTTTTTCATTTTTATTTAAACAAGATTATGCTATGTGGCCATTTTTTTCTTTCCTACTTCCTTACATAACTGACACCTTTTGAGCAAATACTCCGGGGATCCTACCCATCATCATAGGTCCGGCCATTCTCCAATTCCTGCCCAGCAGAGGTCAAGAGGCCTGTCTAAACCAGGATTCCTCCATTTACCATATGTGATTATAATTTTATAATTCTATCTCGACTTTCAGCGACGTATGTCCCCTTAAGTCCAATTGTTCCGGTAAGCCTGCATTCTTTCTGGTGGCGGGTTAATACTTCACATGAAAAAAGTCACTTATTGATGTGCAGATACCTCTCACCAATTTCACTTGGTGGAATTTCATCATATATGGACTGTGTTATACATTTGATCCTTTTAGTTTCAATGGTTTTTATTCAAAGTTTTCAATTTTCCATAATAAAGAAAGAATACAAAACATATAAACAATTTTGTGGCAGTAGTTACCACTCCTCTCAGTAAGGCTATCATACTCCTCCTATGATACAGTACTGACATAGAGCCTTCAGGCATGCAATGCAAATTAACAAAGCAACTACAAACAAGTTACTCTAGTGAGATCTGAATTTAATCTAGATAAACATTTTAGGCTATAGGCTGACACTCTACATAGCTCCATCATCT